>JAGDYQ010000232.1:1081292-1261281 GCA_021962125.1 Bulinus truncatus
CATATATTAATACTATTTACATACAACACATTAGGTTAATTATATTTTATGTGTCACATTTTTCGAAATTCTACGGCCCCTCCTCCGACAGTCCACGGGCCCCCTAGGGGGCCGCGGCCCACCACTTTGAGAAGCACTACAGAGTATAAAAATAAACGCCCGTTTTTTGGACTGTACTATTAAGCTGTGCGGATGCATGTAGATTCAACAGGCACCCGTATTGAGTTGGTAAGAATCACTGAAAAGAGCCTACATAGGCCGCCATTAGATCAAATTTAACTATAGTCTACAAGCACTGTAACCAGCCAGGGGGTACGGTTTGCACAACATTGGCTCAGATAGACTGGGGCCATGGGGGGGGCAAACTACTGCCCTCGAGATGAATCAGGCCTGCAATATACATGTTAACTACTAACTAGTATACAAAATAGGGGTTGCAGAAACATTGGTTTTAGTCTAGGGGCCGACAACCTGCGGCTCGCGAAACCGCATGCGGCTCTTTCGTTGTCAAGTTGCGACTCACTTGATGTCGAATTGCGTCCTTCCAGTTCAATGCGCAAATAATTATAATGATATTATTTTATATGCCTATTCCTAATCAAATACCATAATTTTGAAAGAACAATTTGAGAGGCGCTTTAAAAAAACCGAGAAAATTGAATGAGGATTCTTTTGGCTCTTCCATCTCAAAAGGTTGCCGACCCCTGCTTTAGTTCATTGTCAAGGACTGAGAATAAATTGACCTACACTGTGGATGCATAGATCTAAAACTGACCTTAGTGCTGGCAGAGGGTTAGTGGAAGGGGTGTTTTTGTTTTAATTTTTTTTCTCAAGAAAAGACTACCGATAAAATAAACATGACGTTCTAACACGGACATTTAGACACTTTTCAATCATAAATGAATAGTTTTACACTATTGATTGCATTGAATAGAATAGGGAAGGGGGTATTATCAGAATTGTTTATTCTCTTAGTAAGGTACACAGTAGGACGTCGTTTATCCGAATCAGTTTAAATCGGCCACCGTTCAGATACGCGATTGTTCGGATAACAGAAAACATAATGCGAGCCATGCAGTATATGAAACCGACACTATACGAATATTAGAATCATCACATGCAGGAAAACGTGCATGGCCGAGTGGTGGTAGATACTGACCTGAGAGTCCTGGGTTCGATCTCGGTGGGGCCCATGGAGGTCCAGGTGAAATTCGGTGCAAAGTCGTCCTACAAGTCCACCCAGCTTTAAATGGGTACCTGACTTAAGTTGTAGCTAGTTATGTGCTGGGCGTTGTGCTAACCACACAATCTGTTTATATGCTGATGCTATAGAAACAGATGAATTCCTACCACTTCATCTGCCCCGATGACTAAGGGAACTTTTTGCAGGAAACGTGCTTGAAGAAAAAGCAAAATAGGTGCAAAATGTCGCAATTTTACCTTTATTGTGGAAAATAATCACTACTGCTCAAGGTACAAGCGTAGTTGAGATAAAAAAAACTGGTCTGGATATTTGACGCTCAGATAATAAACTTTCGGATAAACGACGTTCTACTGTATTCATTTCATTACATAGATTGATGCTCTTTTAGTTGAATTTTATTTACACCACCCGCTCCCCCGGGCCTCAATACTCCTGTCATTTCCACTCTTCAATGAAACGTGGCATACAAAAGTTTTTTGTTTCTGTAAATTACATGGATTGTTTTTATAACTTAGATAAAACACTGTAAAATAAATAATTATTATTTATCTTTACTAATCTAATAAAATAATATTTGGGTTTTAGGTTAAATTAGAATTAATACAAGTTATTCCAGTTTAAAATACAATCATGAAAAAACTGGATCTCCCCGAAACCAAAAATAACCTAGCCTATCGACCAAACCTAAGAGGATATAACTCTATGCAAAGGTTTTGCAGGGTACAGCTAGTTTTAAATATATTTTATATCGGGAATATATATATATATATATATATATATATATATATTAGATATCGCTAAACAGATAATATAATTTTTACTCCTGCGTCACCAAATATCTTGGAAACTTGTCACCCAACGACATAGCCATGGGCGTATTCATGGGAGGGGGGGGGCCGGCAGGGGGCATTTGCTCCCCCCTACATTTTAAAAAAATAACATATAAGAGGGGGCATTTGCTCCCTCCCCTTACATTTTAAAAAATGTCATAAAGTTGTTAGTTGCCCCCTGAAAATTTTTATTCTACCCTGGAAAAATTCCTTTAGCGACGCACATGCACATAGCCCCCCCAATTTCTCCCTTCTGCCAAAGGGCCCCTTGCAATAAAAATCCCAAAAACAAATTTGAAGTCATACCCAACAAATCAAGTCATACCCAACAAATCAAATCATACCCAACAAATCAAGTCGTACCCAACAAATCAAGTCGTACCCAACAATTCAAGTCATAAATTCCAACAAATCAAGTCGTATCCAACAAATCAAGTCATACCCAACAAATGAAGTCGTACCCAACAAATCAAGTCGTACCCAACAAATCAATTTTGCATAACATTCCTCACCCCCTTTTCCGAAAAAAAAAAGAAATAGACGGGTAGGTTTTATTTATTATAAGGCCTATATACTTCTGACTAAAGCTTTCTGCATAATACGCGTCTATAGGTTATAAATAATGTCCGATGCAACAGCGGGGTGCCGTGGAACGCTGATGTAACAATAGCCCGTCGACAAGTTAATAGCCACAAAACTAGGCGGTTCACCTCGAGACTTGCTCTTTTTTAACCCTCCGCGCGCGCTTGACACCGGCTTTTCATTGACTTAGCCAGCCAATCAACGAGCTTGAAATAATGAGGGTTTCCTGGAACCTTTTTCATGGCACCAATCTTATTGGTTGGCAAGTTGAAGTATTTATCCCTACCTGTGCGCCGTTTAGGTACACACATACAACTCGAGTGGAGACACAAGACACATTCTTTCGGGTTAGCCATAAAAAAAATAAACAATAACACTAAAATTCTAGAAACAGTAAATTGCGTATAATTTTCTTTTTTTATAAATGGGTCTGATTTGATACGAACGGACAGCACTGTCCGGTTAAAATCTGAGTGACTCGTAGAGGCAAACTTACGACATAACATCGTTTGTTGACAGACACCCAGGCGGTAGGGAAATACTGGAGAAACACAGCAGGCATGGACATTGAGAGTGTCATGCAGAGTTCTTCCATTCACGCTCATAGTAACGCTGCATATTCTATACTTGTGAGAGATACGCCGTGGACGATACGAGTGCAACAGCACACCAGGTAAGCCTAAAGTTGGTTTACATTAATAGCACATGTCATCTAGCAACGCAAACTGTCAGACGCTTAAAAGAAATGACCTGCTCAGCCTTTCGTATTATTTCTCGTGTTTTTGTTTCTGTACACTAAAAACCGCGAACGTGATGGGTGGGGAGATGGTATTTTTTACGCGGGAAATGTCGATTGTTGTCTGCGTTGTTATTTTAACTTATGTAATTTATTAATGTATGATACGTAAAACCTTTTGTGTATTAGTTGTATTGTTTGAACTGTTTCTATAGTAAACTTGAGTTTATTTGCTTACAATGCATCGGACTAGCAAGTAAGCAATATACACAAATTACATATATATATAGTGTTTTTAGTTTCAATTTAAACCATAATAAAAAGAAACACACACACACACAAAGTGTCAAATGTGTTTTCAAAATTTGATTACATTTTTGATTACATTACTCTTTTTGTGTACGACGATATTCCGCAATTTTTTTTTTAATATTGTAAATAAACGACGAAATAAGATTGGGGGAAGGGAGCAGTGCATTTTTCTCTTAATTTAAAGCAGTGTTGTGTTTATTTTATCCGTGGTAGATTAGATCGAAAAGATGTAAACAGTGTGCGAGATAAGAGGCAGTCCGCCGCCGTTATTGTTTAGGGCAGTGATCCAGGGGGAGGGGGGATAACCCCGTACCTCATCACGTGCCATCTCCAGCAGCAGACACAACATTATCTAACTTAGCTATTTTAACTTCTTTTTTTGTATACTTTACCAGCCTACTCAAATAGCTTGTCATTGAAAATCTGTGCAAATCGTCACCATACTTTAGTTTTCTTCAGTGGTTTAGTTTGTTTGTTATTGTTGTTGTTTGTTTCCATTCTGTAGGCAGTTTAGACTGTCGTCTAATTTCTTTCTTTTAAGGCAGTTTCTCGTTCTGTCATATTTTACACCTTTCGCTATGTGCTTATCATGTAATATTCTCGTTCTGTCATATTTTACACTTTTCGCTATGGCTTATCATGTAATATTCTCGTTCTGTCATATTTTACAATTTTCGCTATGGCTTATCATGTAATATTCTCGTTCTGTCATATATTTCAATTTTCGCTATATCTTACCATGTAATATTCTCGTTCTGTCATATTTTACAATTTTCGGTATAGCTTTTCATAGTAATATTCTGTTATGTCGTATTTCACGATGTCAGCTACAACTTATTTTATATATGCCCTACCAGGTCCGCTGTAAGGGGGGGGAGGGTCAACCGGAACACTCGGGAACCCCGGTTGAATGTTACATACACATGTATTCATTGTGAGTCCCAGCCACTGACGTACTTGCTCAAGGCGAGCAGTGATAAGATAGGACGTAATCCAGTAGCAATAGTTATGTTCTAAACAGCAGCAAGACACCTCAAAATTACATTATTGTATCAGACATGATCAAATGATTGTGTATCTGTAATATGCACATATAAAGTCACATATAAATCCCATTCTGTAACTACTCTCATTGAGTAATACATTTATTCAATTTGAAAAGTCATTTTTTTTAATTAATGAAATTGATATTTTCAAACCTCAAGTCCCCCTCCCCTAGACGGAAGCTCCGCTCTTTGCGGGTTAAGTAATCTCCATACATGTGACCTAGCTATCGGCGGGATGCGGCAATCTGAAGTAGAGATTGTCAGGTGCCCAAGATAAGCAGACGTCAGCCCCTGGTCCTCCCACACATCCAACATCACTCATAAACATCCATGTTCGGCCTGGAGATGTTGTTGCCATCTCAGCGACGGAATCTGAATGGCTATACCTCCAAGGCGGCCTAAGGCACATGAATCACTTTCTTCTAAATCTATATTGGACCAGCGCCCTTGAAATGAAGTGCTGTGTTGAATTTCATTGTGTCGCTTCAACAAATCACCGAATCTTAAAAAAACACGTTATAACCTCATTTGTAGCTATCTATCCTCATGTATAAAGACAGCATTTCTAGATCTTTTGAAGTATGAACCAAATCGTTTTATAGTTTGCAGTGACGTTTTTGTGAGTTTCGAGACCCCCAGAAAATGTAGATGCCCCTAGACAAAAGTAAAATTCGGGGGCCCCAGGCTTTAAAATGTCAGCTTAGCTGCTTGCAAATCTTGGCCCCTGGTAATCTTTTATTACTGGCCCCCCTTTCCATCTCTGACCCCAAACTGTAAATCATTATAAGTAAGTTCCATTCCCATCAAGGCCATCGGGGCAGATGAAGTGTAGAATTCATCTGTTTTATAACCTCGGCATATGAAGGGGATTGTGGTTAGCACAACGCCACAGCCGCCTTTTACTTCCCAAACTTAAGTCAGGTACCCATTTAAAGCTGGTATTCTTAGACGACTGTGCACCGAATTTCACCGAAAAATTCCAAAGGGCCTCACTGAGGATCGAACCTGCAGACTCCCAGGTCGATAGTCGACATATAACACCACCATGCCATCCATCCCAATTTTTAAGTCATTATAGATTTCCTCAAAATAAATTTTCCAACAAAAAGCCCCCCCCAAAAAAAAAACGTGCCATTCCTATAAGCCGATAAGAACGGCCCTGGTATTACTTACTGGTGCCTTCTCCTTCAACGACGCTCCTCACTTCCACCTCACTAACAAAACTCCAAGGAACGGCTCCATGTAATTCATCACCATCTAATGGTTTAGATCCCTAGAAAGGAAAGTAAAAATAAAATATCATTGTTTCCTTCCTAAACAATTTTATTTCGGCCTGTAATTTCAGACTTTAAAAGAGATGAGACGTATAGAGAGGGGCAACAGCTTTAGGTCAGCCCAAATGTTAATTAAAAATGGTGTGTTTTACATGTGTGTGTGTGGGTTGTTTATATGCGTGTGTGCGCGTGTGTGTGTGTGTGTGTTATAAAGTGGGTGTGTATTTTTACATGTGTATATATTTTGTATGCTGTATTTCACGTTTTTTTTGTACATGTTTTTCATGTGTGTGTATGTATGTATAAAAAAAAGCTCAAAAGCTTTGGTAGATGTCGCGGGTTCTAACCTTACCTGCACCACTTGCCCTTCCCGCTTCCCTTATGTAGAGACAGAAACGTGACAGTTCCGAGTATTGCTCTGCTGACCGAAATACAACCATGGCCTTGGTCAGCCATTCAGAAAGACCAAACACAAACTGGTCATTGATATAGATAGATAGATAGATAGATAGATGATAGATAGATAGATAGATAGATAGATAGATAGATAGATAGATAGATAGATAGATAGATAGATAGATAGATAGATAGATAGATAGATAGATGGATGGATGGATGGATGGATGGATGGATGGATAGATAGATAGATAGATAGATAGATAGATAGATAGATAGATAGAGATAGATAGATAATAGGATATAAGATATGATAGATGACAGATGGATGGAGCATTTGATAGATAGATAGATAGATAGATGATATAGATAGCAGATAGATATAGAATAGATAGAGTAGGAATAGATAGATATAGAATAGATAGATACAGTAGAATAGATAGATAAAGATGAATGATAGATGAGATAGATAGATAGATGTAGAATAGATAGATGTAGAATAGATAGATAGAATATGATAGGTAGAAGATGATAGATAGATAGGATAGATAGAGATAGATAGATAGATAGATAGATAGATAGATAGATAGATAGATAGATAGATAGATAGATAGATAGATAGATAGATAGATAGATAGATAGATAGATAGATAGATAGATAGATAGATAGATAGATAGATAGATAGATAGATAGATAGATAGATAGAATAGATGATAGATAGGTAGATAGAATAGATGATAGATAGATAGATAGATAGATAGATAGATAGATAGATAGATAGATAGATAGATAGATAGATAGATAGATAGATAGATAGATAGATAGATAGATAGATAGATAGATAGATAGATAGATAGATAGATAGATAGATAGATAGATAGATAGATAGATAGATAGATAGATAGATAGATAGATAGATAGATAGATAGATAGATAGATAGATAGATAGATAGATAGATAGATAGATAGATAGATAGATAGATAGATAGATAGATAGATGATAGATAGATGATGGATGGATGGATGGATGGATGGATGGATATGCTGGATGATGGATTAATTCATATAGCACCACTTCTCTGTGGACATCACTTATAAATACTAAAACTTTGTAAATCTGAAACGATAAAGAAAGGCAATCTATATAAGACCATAGAAGCTTTAGTTCATTTCTATTATGGTAGATTTTCTCCTCAACAGTCTAGGTCACAAAGTTTAAAAAAAAAGTTAGAACCACTGTCATGACAGTATCCAGAGTCCCTCTACTAACGAGGGTACCAATGCACCAAATTGTAAGAATGAAAAAAAAACGTTGAACAGAAAATATCTACATTCCCAAAGTATTACTTGTTTGATACATTGGGGGGGGGGGTGTTATTGGTTTTATTTACAGCCAGCCAACCAACTGTGACGGCACATTGAATTCCACCCCATCCACATTTATTTTTTTTTCAGATTGAGTGAATAGAAATGGATTATTTTTTTTTTAACTGACATAATTGGATCGTTTGCTGAAGGTTTTTTTTTTTTTAAGAACTTTATAAAAAGATAAAAGCATTTTTTTTTTATATATTGTCTACCTATGCTGCCTTTTACTCAAGACTTGACTTGAACTTGAGTTCAAATTGTTTACGTCAGGGACTAGATTGCCAAAATACAGGCGACGAGCATTCGTCCTTGGCCTTTTGCGTTGTTTTAAAAAAAAAAAGTTACATGCATTAACAAACGAAGTTCAAGTAGTGGATAACGTTAAAACAATAAAAGAAGCTGTGAAAATGTGAAATGTATGTGAAATTGTAAAACGTTCTTTGCATAAGTACAACCATTAGATCGTGTGAAATTAAACCTGCGCGATGACAGGCCATGTTGCCATTATGAGCTGCAGTTTCTTCCGCGCATTACACCTCTCGTCCTGGGCTTTGCGTCATGCATGCTTTTAATGATAGATATCATGCACAGGGGCGCCGAGAGCCAACAAGGGCCCCAGGGCAGGACATCGTTGCGGGCCCCTTAATAAACAATGAGTCGTGAAGAAATTGACACGGTCTGGGCGGCCTTACAGATGCGGGCCCCCGGCAATGACCCCCCCTGACCCACCCCTCTCGGCGTGCCTGATCATGCATACTTTTAATGATAGATTGACCAGAGCCGTTTTGGGCCCATTCGACTAACTACTCAAATGAAGAACGTTTTGATTATGGAAACACTGGACATGGTCAGGCGTGTGTGTGTTAGGTCAGCTTTGAAATACCTTTTAAACTTGCTGCACAATTAGAACCCCCGGAAGCGTCCACGCTGATGGGATGTTATTCGTTGGATCCAATTCTATGGGGGGGCCCGGTCATAATCATTTGGGGACCCTAGGCTACAACGTTTTTTTTTTTAATGCCGCCACTTTCAAATAATGGGCCCCCTTCTATAAACTTTGAAAATTGTTTCCCAACTCCGACCCCCCCCCCCCAAACCTTTAAACCGTTCTAGCATGATGCCCCTGACCAGACTGCACGTACTTGTGACTGGCGGGAAACTTATCAAAAATCAGAATAGTCATGGAGAACCTCCCATATTTTACCCATAATTTGCAACACTCTGAATGATCTTACCAAATCATTTTCACGAGAATTTGTGGCGTAACTAGCATTAGTGACGCCCGGCGCGGTTGGCCCCCCTCTCCCCCTTTCCGTCCCACCCTAATTACGACACTTATAATAACTAACTAGCAGAAGTCAAACGTCATTAGTTCAACCGTGTGTGTGTGAAGTCCCTGTAAGGATGAGATGAAATCTCTTAGATCCTATAAACCACTAATGGGACGGTTTTTATGGTGCCCTTCTTCCATCCCCACCATAGCCGATAGTGCAGTGGCCATGGGAGGCACCACGGGAGATATATCGGGAACTTGAGCCAAGACCTGAAACATTTTCTGGAGATCGAACCAGGTACCTTCAGGTCGACAGTCGAGCGCTTTACCGTACGACCATCCGTCCCCTTTTAGTTCAACGGTAGCAGAATGTAGTTTTTTTTTGTTAGCCACATGTGGCTCTTTGTTGTATACAGTGCGGTTCTCATTTAATTATTGGATTGTTTCATTTCTTTTTTCAAACTAAATTTTGTTCAACTGACCGGGTTGCGAGTTACGACTCTTTACAGTATTGTCTGCGGCCCCCCTTTCATTGGCCTGTAGCGTGGTCTCATGGTCTCCACCACGCCAGCTGTTAAAAACGGACTCGCTCCAACCAAGGCCCGTGCTCCAATACCCCAACCCCCCTCCCGCCGCTTCAAGGCGATATACTAAGAGGTCAACGTCCTCGTTCAGTTGTGTGGTGGTTGACCATTGAAGCCCGTCTCCAAAGGCTGCGGTGTTCAGTAGTTGGTGTGAAATACAAGTTGTACTCGGCTCGATTGTGTCTCGGTTCTCCAAGGACGCGGAAAGTGCCCGAGGGCTGAAATATGTCATTTTACCTTTTTTTATTTTTTTACCTGTTGATTCTTTTGATAAACGTTTTGTTTCTTAACGGTGTGCGAAGTATGACTCCGTGCGTGTGTGTGTGTGTGTTTGTTTGTTTGTTTGTTTGTGGTCGTTTGTGTGGATGCTTACATTTTTTACCCATTTCACTTGATAACATTCTTTCAAATGTGGATTTTAAATTTCTGACATCATTTACTTGTCATTGGCTATTTTTTCGTGGT
This sequence comes from Bulinus truncatus, assembly GCA_021962125.1. Classification (NCBI taxonomy): domain Eukaryota; kingdom Metazoa; phylum Mollusca; class Gastropoda; family Planorbidae; genus Bulinus; species Bulinus truncatus. Next base: position 1,091,364 of record JAGDYQ010000232.1, read on the forward strand.
ATCGACAGTCAGGAAGATAGATTAGATAGATAGATAGATAGATAGATAGATAGATAGATAGATAGATAGATAGATAGATAGATAGATAGATAGATAGATAGATAGATAGATAGATAGATAGATAGATACATGAGAAATTCGCGATTGGTATTAAGTTGTCTCACTAGTTAATTGCCGCAGCCACACACACACACCTAGACTTACTAGTTCATTGCTGCAGCCACACACACACACACACCTAGACTCACTAGTTCATTGCTGCAGCCACACACACACACCTAGACTCACTAGTTCATTGCTGCAGCACACACACACACCTAGACTCACTAGTTCATTGCTGCAGCTACACACACACACACCTGGAAACAAAGATCCCACTTCATCAGAGTGTCATTTATAGCAACTAAGTGGCACCCTTGGACCATCTCCACGTTTGAAACTAACCATGTTAATGACTACATGTATAAAGTAACAATTCACTACTGACGGAGATGAAAAGTTAAGCAGTCCACCAGACAATGAGAGTCGATACTTGTTAAACTTTGACTACCTACACTTTTTTCTCATCTTGTTATTATCATTATTTTTTTTTTTAGAAAGTGACAGTGGTATATTGAATAATATTGTCTGATTAGAGATTCATACATTTAAGGCTCAGGAGATTTTTTTTAGATTGTTTTGGTTCTATTGATGAAGCTGTTTTTGTGTTGTTTTTTTAAATATAAAAACATGTTCTGTATCAAAGGTTAAAAAAAATAAATATGATTCCCTCTAGTATTTTGGCCCCTACACAACCCCAAGGCAGATGTCTATCAGATGACTGTACATTCCAGGTCTTTGTTATAACTCAGCATCTCATCAGAATTATTTATGAGGGTTGAAGGCCAGTAACAATAGGCCCAAGACTTTAAAATAGGTTCATTGTCCGTGTGCCAGCATGGATATATGTCAGTTATATTGTTTGTTAACACACTATATTGTGGATGGTAAAGGTATTGTGTGAATATGTCAGTTATATTGTTAACACACTAATTGTGGATGATAAACGTGGTGTGTGTATATGTCAGTTATATTGTCAACACACTAATTGTGGATGATACACGTGGTGTGTGAATATGTCAGTTATATTGTCAACACACTAATTGTGGATGATACACGTATTGTGTGTATATGTCAGTTATATTGTCAACACACTAATTGTGGATGATACACGTGGTGTGTGAATATGTCAGTTATATTGACAACACACTAATTGCGGATGATACACGTAGTGTGTGTGTTTTAATTATATCTGGCTCCACATTCTGTTAATTTCATTTCTCTGTTTACAAAGGAGGAAGACCTTAGGGTTAGTAGGATCGATGATGAATGGGGGGGGGGCAACCCGAACACTTAGAGGGGACCCCTAGCCTTGATTGCGCGAAATCAAATTCAGACAAATTCAATGCATCTCTTACGGTTAGATCCGTTTTCTAATACTTTTGTGCCCTAGGCAGACCACCTCGAGAAATAATTGATGGCCATGGGGCTAAAGGATTTTAGGGAATTAATTTATTAGGGTGGCCCTTTGACATGGCGGGGAGGGGGGGATGTCTAGTTTGCCCTATCCATAATAATGGCACTGCTGACGTCAAATTGTAATCTCTCTGTCACACGTGCACATGTATTTTTATTCTTTCAGTCTCAACTGGTCCATCTGTCTGTCTGTCCGTCTGTCACAAATGTATTTGATAAACATCAATATGATCATTGATCAAACTTCAAAACATAAAAAAAAGGAGGAAACAACGTTTCACTTCAAAAAACGAAAATATTATACAGAACATTAATTTCTGGGGATTAAAATGAAATACATATAAATGGGGGGGGGGGGGATTACCGGTCTTCAGATTGCTTAGAGGAGGGTGAGGGGGGGGGGGAGGGGTCTAAATGTTCCCTGTTTAATTTATAACAGGGCGTATTTACAATTAAAATTTATTTTTCATAACCATTATGTTAATCGCACCACCCTATCAGACAAGATCACCTCGCAGAGTTATGTCAAGCTCACAAACTTGTTTGTTTTATATCTTGGGCTGTCAAAAGACTCTTCCATGACACGAGCAAGGACTGACCCTTGTGATGCGAAATAAGAAATTTGCTTGCATATTCATTGATCATTGATATATATATATATATATATATATATATATATGTGTGTGTGTGTGTGTGTGTGTGTGTAGCCTCTATATTTAAATATATGTATTTATTTAAATCACGAGTCATATTACAAACATAATAAAGATTAATCTTATTCCAACTGACGACAGGTTATGAAAATTATTTTTAATAATGGAACTGTGTTTCTCATGTAAATGACTGCATGACGCACACCACAGAATATACATCATTCTGAAAGAGTATCGTTTTTTTTTAACTCCTCTACTAATGACTAAATATTAAAGAATACACAAATATGGCGGCTTTTTGTTAATGTCAATATAAATTGGCGATGCGCATTCTGAATAATTTATATTCTGTGACTCACACAGTGATGACTCCTGTGACACATCATTTTGTTTATGATAAGCCTAATTACGACCATATTGAGAACAGCCCACCCCTCTCCCCACTTCCGACCCACAATCAACCATTAACATATCTTGAGCAGCGCTTAAGTTGCTGTCTTCAGGGCCCCAGCACGCCTGCCTTGCCCAACAGCCCCCTAATGATGTTTCTGCGTCTCTGACTGGGCATTATTTTTTATACTAGCTGTACCCTGCAAAACGTTTGCAGAGAGTTATATCACTTTAGGTTTGATCGGTAGGCTAGGTTATTTTTAGTTTCGGGCAAATCCGATTTTTTCATGATCGTATTTTAAACTGGAATACTGTTGTATTAATTATTTACTTTCGATTTAACGCACAACCCAAAATCGCTATTATTTTATGAGATATTTTCTTTCAAGTCTTCAACATATTTTTTTCAACAATAGACAATGTTGTGTAGGCTAAACCTTTTGTATTTTGTGTTCCCTGTGTGACCTTTGTTGGTTTAATCGCTATTGTAGTGCTTGCGCATTTATGAAGCATACAGCGTTGACAGCATACAGCGTTGACACACTTATTTCTAAAGAGTACACCTTGATTTATTTTATTATTAAATATTTGCATTCGCCGTGTTTTGCTTCAATGCCTTTTCTTTTAGAATAGTTTTAAATAAATAGTATATAATTGAACTTGTCTAGAATTATTGAAAAGTATGTGTTAAAAATCTCACGTAATGAATTTAATGAAGTTATGCAGTTGTTCTTTAACCTATTGCACACAAATATGTTTACTGAAGATGGAAGAGGAAGACACTATCACCACTGAAGAAGACAAGAGGTTAAATTGACTCATGGAATGGGGTGGGGGGGGGGCATTCTGGCGTGTAATATGTAGATAACCGTGGGCTTTCTAGCTTTTTATATTTAATTCTTACGAATGGTTGTCGTGGGAGGGAGGGGGCAACAATAAAGGGGTTTGCAATTGCAGCCTCGGCTATGGTGGAGATTATTCTTACGAACGGCTGTCGTGTGGGTGGGGGGTGGGTGGGGTGGGGAAGTTTTGCTACTGCTGCCTCAGCTATGGGGGGGGGGAGCTTGAAGAAGGGCGCTACAGAATATTTTAAAAAATCCCACTGTTGACTTATAGGATCCACAGTTAAACATCTCACACTTATCACACTTAGTAATTACGTCTATCAGATCAATGGCGGCCTGTAACATTACTGTTGAACGCGCGGGGACTAGGGCGAGTGTCAAATGAGGGGGGCCCTGAGCCTTAAAATATTGTCCAAATGGTTACTTTTCAGGCCCGGAAGCTGGGGAGCGTTTGACCTCCTCGCCACTCCCCGCTACCCACCCCCCAAAGGCGGATACTGGTCCAAATAAATGAGTGATATAAGAAAGGATGTATTGTTTACAAACCACGACTAGGGACAACGACTAGGGTTCTACGCTCCTGCTCCTCCTGTAGTGTTATTGGCTAGCGTGGGCGTATAACATTAAAAAAAAGTAACGTTAAGTCAGGCCGCTCACGGATAAGAAAAGAAAGACAGAATCAATAGAACTTCTTTGTCTTCCTTCTGTCTTTATCTTTGATCAGAAGTGTTCCACATTGTTTCTGCTGAGTCCATCGGAAGGGATGGATGTAATTCCTGTGTTGTTTGATTATATTATCAATAACTGGCACAAACAAAACATTAAATTTCAACCCCCAACCAACTTCACAACCGTGGTCTTACTGTTTATATAATAATACTGTGGTCTTAACTCTTTAAAAAAAATACTATGATCTTAGTGTTTGTGTCATACCATGTTCATACTTTTTATATAATATCGTGGTCTTAGTGCTTATATATAGTACCGTGGTCTTACTTTACATAAAAACACTGAATTACGATAAATTAATATTACATTATAACAAAAATTAGAAATATATATATATATATAATGCTTCTTATTTAAAAACATTCCTCGTTTATTTTGTCTATAAAAGAACATTACGATGTTTCCCAAACTGTGCTACGCGTGCATCGGCTGGGACCCCCGTGGGTATTCCAGGAATGTAGGCCTACTAAGACAGTGGCTCTCAAACTTTGGCGATTCACGACCAACTTAGAAATATATTCGGACCCACGTATACAGATCGTAACAGAATAAAAGAGAAAGCCGCTACAATTAATGGGGATTCATAACTGTCGGAGATGGTTACTGTCGAGACACTACAGTGAATCTCGCCCTATAACGTTGATAACTACTTTACTTAAACATAAAACCACACTTTGATAACCAGTTTACTTAAACATAAAACCACACTTTGATAACCACTTTACTTAAACATAAAACCACACTTTGATAACTACTTTACTTAAACATAAAACCACACTTTGATAACCAGATTACTTAAACATAAAACCACACGTTGATAACCAGTTTACTTAAACATAAAACCACACTTTGATAACCAGTTTACTTAAACATAAAACCACACTTTGATAACCACTTTACTTAAACATAAAACCACACTTTGATAACCAGTTTACTTAAACATAAAGCCACTTTTAAATGATTTCTTTAATGGTGGGTGGGGGGGGGGTCCCCATTTACAAAATGTTGTGAGCATCTCCTCTGGATATTTTTTTTTTGACAATGTTACATCTCATAATGTTTAAAGCCAGTGGATGGCATTCGAAATTGCACCAATTGAAAGTATAAACCCTAATCCCAGTATGCACGTGTATACCAGAGTATATTTTGTCAGGAATTTTGACTGGGCGATATTGGGGGCGGGGAGTTGGGGGAGGGGCGTTAATTGTCGGGGGAAGGGATAATACCATAGTAGAAAACAAAAACTTATCGCAAAATGGTACACAAACTTTTTATTTCCATACATGTGCGAGTTGAGCTTCAGATGATTTGAGAAATATTCAGATTGAAAAATAATCGATTTTTCGAAGTAAAAATTATACAAAAATTCGGTAGAAAACTGACTGAATATAGGGATTAGCAATTTTTTTTTACCGATAATTCTCCAATTCTTCGTTTTAAGTAGAAATTGTGAGCAGAAACTGGTGAAATCATACATGCTCAAACGTTTTCTATTTTTTAGCTTATTCAGTGAAGCGACAGTGCTCAGCGTTTAGAGACAGGCTAAAAATATAATGACTAGATTCACTGCAATACTTGTATTGTCCATCTCATAATGAAACGATATAGTGTTACATTTGCAAATATTGTATTCAAACTAAGCAAAGAAATTATAAACCAAATGAAATCATTTGCCGCCCAAATGTCTGATTTACGAGCTCACAAAGCGACATAAATGTCGCCCAGTTATTTAGAGTTAAAATATGCTCCGGTATATGTCGTGTCTCTTCACAGCTGCTACCAAAATTACTACAGTACTTCCTTTGGCCTTGTTACTTTAGTGATATTCATAGCAGATTGACACTCACAGGTTGACACATTATGTACTTTAAAGACGATGACACTGTTCATGTTTCATGATTTATTATCTATTAAACACCAACATAAGAAATAATAACAAAAATAAATCCACATAAAGAGAATACAACGCTTATCACTTCTATATCTCTCACACTACTTTCTCAAAAAAACATCCTAGTGTGTCAACAGTCAACCTCTCACCGGTTATCTTCTCTATACTCTTTACCCATGGTCACTATATTCTCACTTGCCCTCATATACTGCATCACTAGCACACTTTTATCATACTGATTACAACTCATCACACGCACTTAATAAAGATTATAACAGAGTTATGACAGTATATATAAAAAAAAGTACCTCGGTTACCACTTATAAATTGATTCTAACCATCTGAGCTGAGTTATTGTGTGACAAACAACAAAAGGTTCTAACTTGTTTAATGTCCATGTAGGTATGTCAGCATTTTCTGGTTTCTATGTAGAACTTCGGGGCTGGGCTTGAGCTAATTTGTCAGATTTCTCCTGACCGGGTCGCGCACTGGATGTTTCGTGGTGTATGTGAAGTCCCTGTAAGGATGAGATTAAATCGTTTACATCCTATAAACCACAAATGGGACTGTTTTAATGGTGCCCATCTTTCATCCCTTACCATAGCCGATAGTGCAATGGCCTTGGAGGCACAACAGGAGATATAGCGGGGGACTTTAATTAACCGTGACCTGAAATTTTCCTCACCAGAGATAGCTACAGGGACCCTCAGGTCGACAATCGAGCGGCTCTACCCCACGACCATCTGTTGCCACAAATGCCACGCAGTAGAGTGTAACCTTTCTACTGGACTTCAAATACGACACAAATCTTTGCAATATTTTTGTAAAAAAAAAAAAAATAACTCCGGGTTTCGTTTTTGCCTAAGACCGTCTCATTAGACCCCGTTATTACTACTGGGACAGTTTACCATTAGCATTTTCCAACAACCCCAGCCTTTCCCTAGATACATGACCCCCGACTGGAAAATGAACCCACCCTCCCCCCCATTTCCTTTCTTCCTTTTCGCCAGTATTAATTCAAGTAATACGTGATGATATAAATTCATGATATTAGCTTCGATCTCATTTTGTAACCTCGACATCGATATGGCACCTATTGATTTGATTGACCTAGTTCGTTTTAATTGGACTTTCTTACTTTTTTTTTTTTATTTACCCATTGGTGCGGATAAATTGATAGCAATAATAACATTCATACGAAAGTATTGATTTTCATATATTCATTGATACATCATGGTCCCGATAAGTCGATTCGCTATGAACAGGTCTGTGTGAAGAATTCATTGAGGCCGAAAAGAGGCTTCAGAAATGTCATAGATAGAGATGAAACGCGTGTCGTTCACGGTTAACCCGCCTCGTGTTAATGAATTGTTATTGTGGTTATATTGAATTATATTTTATAATACATTCTGTGATGAATCATTGGTGTCATATTTCAGCGCCACCTAACATGAATAATAATGAGGCTTTTATACGCGGGTGACTAATTAAGGAGATGAATGTTTTAATATCTAACCAAGTCCACCTGAGACCAAAGACCTGTTGAACTCTTTTTATTTTGGACCAAACATGTGTCCATTTATTTTTTATTGGGGTTATCTCAGGGGCAATGATCATAAATAGCCATTGTCCACTGGATGGTTTTTTTTCTCCTAATTACGAAGCCATCTGTGATTGTTGGGGATAGTATATGGAGGGAAAGAGAGAGAAAGAGAGAGAGAGAGAGAGAGAGATCTGAATCCGGTAGATCATAAAGAAGATGTATTGTTTCCCATAAAATGTTAACGGTGAGGGTGATGGTGGTGGGGGGGGGGTCACACATGTTGCTTCCCTTAGCAAACAGTAGCCTCTGGGTGATATATTGGTCAGGATGTGGTTTGCAACTCTTTTAGTTGCTATTTAACTAGATAACTATCTTATCATAAAATAGGCCTTACCTAGATAACATATAGATGCAGGGCCGTTCCTTAAGGTTCATGGACGTGAGTGGGAGCCTTATGAAGAAGTACTTGTTGGGGCCCTGACATCATAAACATTAACACCACGTTACACTGGAACCGTCCCTTTGGCCAGGCTTGCGGAAGGCTATGCGATTGCCTTACGAAAAGAGCGGCTCTGTATAGACTGTCTGGCAGATAGATAGATTAGATAGATAGATAGATAGATAGATAGATAGATAGATAGATAGATAGATAGATAGATAGATAGATAGATAGATAGATAGATAGATAGATAGATAGATAGATAGATAGATAGATAGATAGATAGATAGATAGATAGATAGATAGATAGATAGATAGATAGATAGATAGATAGATAGATAGATAGATAGATAGATAGATAGATAGATAGATAGATAGATAGATAGATAGATAGATAGATAGATAGATAGATAGATAGATAGATAGATAGATAGATAGATAGATAGATAGATAGATAGATAGATAGATAGATAGATAGATAGATAGATAGATAGATAGATAGATAGATAGACAGACAGACATTAGAGTTGTAATAAGTACATACAACAAAATACGTATACCGTTATATGATTTTGTAAATATGTCCGATGGTATTATGTTTCAAGTTTTCAACGTATTTCATTTACACACAAAAGTAATATTGTCTCTGCATCATGCCGACTTATTGATTTGGTCCCAACCTGTGTAGCATATTAGACTCCTGTGTGTAGGACAGATTGTTATTAGTAGATACACCGCTCATAGTAACATCAATGTGCGAAATGGATTAAGTGTGTACACTGTCTATCGTTATACAACTGTGCAAAAATAAATTAAGTACGTACGGCGCCTATCCTTCACAACACTTGTGTAAATATAGATTTAATGTGTACAGCTTCTATCTTTACATTATATATAAAATAGATTGAGTCAGCGGCGTACCGTGGGTATCGGAAGACGATTTTGCCGCCCTCTCATTTAGGTATTTCAATTTAATCTATACATTTTTGCCGCCCCCCCCCCCTAAAAAGTAATAAAAAGTGCCGCCCGGTGCGGACCGCACCCACCGACCCCCCCCCCAGGTACGCCACTGGATTGAGTAGTTATACCGGTTATCATACATCCCACTGGTTTTTTTTATATAGATTTTAAAATTAGATACACCGTCTATTTTCCTATCAGTCTGTAGGATAAATTACCTAGGTACATTGGTCAATCAATTCTGCGATGCATGGAAAATACTGTTGACACCAGTATCTCGTTACATCAGGGTGTATGACAGTTTGTTACACCGTTGTGTAGGATGGATTAACCACATACAGCCTCAATCGTTAAGATCACACAGTACAAAAGACTGTGGTGGCTTACCATCTACCGTAGCATCAGTGTTTAGGTAGGTCGATCTACATAAGTGGCTAGACCCTCAATCGTTACATCAGTTGGCATGACAGACCGTTTTCTTCAGTAGGCACATCACTTATCGAAACGTCATAGGATGGGGTAAACCACCGTCTTACTCATCGACCTCCTGTTAATAGAATTGCTAAAGTGGCGATGCTCCGTAAATTACTCTCCTTTCGATTTTCATTGAAGGTAAAAAAGGCTGATCTCCCCTGCTACATTTAACATTGAATGTAAAAGGCTGATCTCCCCTGATACATTTAACGTTGTTGTCAGCGCCGGCCTTAATCCGACTTGACCGATTGCTCCAAATTGGGCCCCGAGCCTGCAGAGGCCCCGCAATTTACATTTATATTAATAGTAATAGCTGTTATTGTAAAAAAAAAATTAGAAAAGGGGCCTCGCAAAGCGTACGTTAAATTGGACCCCCGCACTTCGTAAGGCCGGGCCTGACTATGATGTATCACTTTCTAATAATACAGTAGAACTCCATTACTCCGGCATCCAACTGTCCGGAATGCACGATAGTCCGGCATCACTCCAGAAAATTGTAAAATTTTGGTTTTCTCCAAAAGTGTGTCTTTATAGCAAATAAAAAACACTCGAGAGCTCTTCGTAAGTTTTCGGGATAGTTCGGGATCATCCGGAAGTGGCTTCTAATCGACGAGAATGAGCCTGTTGAACAAGAACTAACCGATGAGGACATTATCAACATTGTAGTAAACCCTCAGCCTACTCAAAATCTTGAAGAAAGTGACTCAGATGCCGAAACAAAAGAAAAGGAAAAAATCAGCTGGGCAGAAGCTGCAGAATCACTAAATAAGTTTATCTCTTTTGCCGAGGCTAATACTAGCTACAGTGCTTCAGAAATTATTGATTTCCATATCATTAGAAATAAATTTTATACTATACGCCAAAAGTCAAGAAAACAAAAGACATTCGTGACTTTTTTAAATCTAAGTGAAATATGTTTTACAGTACGTGTACATACATTATATGAAATGTAAAATAAACTTTGTTGTATGTATTTGTAGTTTAATTATTAACTTAATTGTTTTATATATGCGATATATCGATTTTCGAGTGGTAGAGGGTCCGATGGGTTTGAAGTACATTCAGCGAGACTATTAAAACTGAAGCTGGGTTTTTTTTTAGTCTTTCAAACTAATCAACTCCATATAATGGAGTCCATTAGGAGCAGCGCATTCAGGTAGCAGCAGCAATCCATGGGCGGTAACTTGCCATGGTGACATGGGTGGAAATTTTAAGCATTGAACTACGTGTGTCTATACTTGATTTTAGTAAAAAAAAAGTTGTGAATTCATCTATGTCTCAAAATCTCCAAACCAAACAAAGAGTTTGTTCTCTAAAAACAACAGTATCCAGATTTCTTCCACATTGAGTTCATATACTCTGCTTAGCAGCTCGATGTCTTTTTTTTTTCAACCGATAGTGTTCTTTGTGTTATCAGTGTTAAACTACCACCTTCCCCCATCTCCTACAGCTCCACATCCAAACTGGCAATACAGGGAATTAATTTTCGCTGACTTCGTCAATACGGTGGCATTTCAGATGCCTTTTTTTTTGTTCAACTGATCAATCATTCTCTCCTTTTCTTAAGTTTATCATCCATCGATTTCTCAGTCTCTGTGTGATTTTTTTTTTGTCTTTATCTTACCAGGAGATGATAAATCATCATTTCATATGTCTAGATTTATTAAAAACTCACTATGTTTACCCATCCCTGTACAGGAGCTCATTGGCGTTGAGACTGTAAGCTCGGTACATATATTTATATACTAGCTGTACCCTGCAAAACCTATGCATAGAGGTATACTCCCTTAGGTTTGATCGTTAGGCTAGGTTATTTTTTGGTTTCAGACGGATCCAATTTTTTGATGATTTTTATTACTATTGTTTACGGTTGATGATTTTAAACTGGAATACTGTTGTATTAACTCTTCACTTTCGATTTAACGCTGATCCCACATCGCTATAATTTATATAGATAGATATGCGTGCGTGAGTGTGTGTGAGAGAGAGAGAGAGATGAGGGTACCGGGTGGGAATCCCAGAGGTCTCCTACGTCGGTTTTTTATGCACATTCATCGAAATCACAATTTCGGATTATCAAGCTTAAACCATGTTTGGGCTCTAACAATTTATCATTCCATGACTGATATTTGGACTTGTCAACGAGCGTGATTGATTATATTGTACCTAAATATAACTGAGTTAATTACATATTGATAGACAAATAAAATATTTAAGGACAGTTTGGTATTTTTGGCCTATCAGATACACTTGGAGTTGGTCTGTCTACTTCAGTCCTTTATGACCTGTTCAATTCAGTTTGTTATGACGTTTCTATTATAATTTGATATGTCATGTTAAATAGTTTTCTATAATATGAAATAAATTGTTGAAATATAGTTTTCCATCACATGTAAAATACAGTATAATTTGACATGTAAAATACAGTATAATTTGACATGTAAAATACAGTTTAATTTGACTTGTAAAATACAGTGTAATTTGACTTGTAAAATACAGTGTAGTATGACTTGTTAAATACAGCTTTCTAGGACATGTTAAATACAGTTTAATATGACCTGTTAACATGGTTTTCTATGGCATGGTTAATACAGTTAGTAATGACCTTTTAAATGTTGTTTGTCATGACCTCTTAAAAACATTATGCTGTGAGCTGCTAAAATACAATTTGCTACGACCTGTTAAATACAATTTTAGTTGACTGTCAAATCTATTTTTATATGACCTATTAAACCCTGTATAATATGGTCCATAGAAAACATTTTTATATGACCTATTAAACCCTGTATAATATGGTCCATAGAAAACATTTTTGTATGACATATTAAACCCGGGTTAGTTTTGCTTATTCATTTATGTTTACCATGACCTATCTTACACCATCAGGAAAGATTTGCCCAAAAAGTTCTAGTGTAGTCAGAATTACTCCTATCGTGATATGTTAATGGTACTATAATTTCTACTATAAATAATATATATATATATATATATATATATATATATATATCCGTCTCATTGACAGGGTTGTAACTGAGGAGTTTGAAACTATTCCCAATTTATTTTTTTCATACCGCTGAAACGGTTCAATCGATCGCGCTGGTTTTGTATTTCCAACTGATCAATAATTGGGAATAAATTAAGGCTGGTTCATACACGTCCATGGCACGCCATAGGAACATTTCTTTCACGGTCTACTTAACAGACCCACTATTGGCGACAGTTTTTTTTTATTGATAATGAGTGCAAGAAGACATTGATTTTCAGATTTTTTTTGTGCATAGCTGTACATGATTTTTTTTTCGAAGTCTTAACATTTTATTGCTTACGTTTAAAAACCAAAAATGTCCACGTTTTCTTTTAACAAAAATAAATTAATCAAACTATTTCATGACTGATAAAGAGCTAACATTTTTGATACAAGAAATGTTTCTAATTTGACTGGTGTAGTTTAATATTATGCATATTATGCATCAACTATTATATTAAGATTGTCTATCAAGATAAAAGACATGTCGATTAAAGAGATGTGTAGATACATAAATCCAGCGAAGTAGTGGCAGACTTAAGAATGGTTTCATTGTCAATAGCATCATACGTATCCCAGTAACAGATGTTACCCGATATTCTGTTCTGTTTACACTAGTTGAGCTTATATTATATATACTCAGAACTCTATGTTTGTGCTTATTTCAAAAAATCACGCAAAGCCTAGCGTTATGATGCCGGTATATTCAGTTGGTGTGAAGCCGTTGATTCAAAGGCCGTTTCCAAAACTATCTTCATATACAGTGTTCAGGGCCGGCGTGATATAATATGGAGCCCTAGGCCTCGCACAATCTCGCCGGCCTGACAGTCGAATAAATATTGTTGATTATATGATTATGTCTTTATACACTTTAGAAAATATAACTACTTAATTTCAACATGATAGTCACAACGTGATGACCCTTTTCCACAACACACAACGCTCTGACCTATCCACAGCACACAACGCTCTGACCTATTCACAGCACACAACGCTCTGACCTATCCACAGCACACAACGCTCTGACCTATCCACAGCACACAACGCTCTGACCTATCCACAGCACACAACGCTCTGACCTATCCACAGCACACAACGCTCTGACCTATCCACAGCACACAACGCTCTGACCTATCCACAGCACACAACGCTCTGACCTATCCACAGCACACAACGCCTGGACCTATCCACAACACACAACGTGTACCTGTGCTATGGATCATTAAATCGAAGTTCATGCAATGATCCATTCGTTATAAAGTTGTTGTTGGGGAAGGGGGGGAGGGTTCCAAGGGAGGAGGTAAGACGAGTTATTCTGTGGTGGAGGCGTCATTGATTTAATTATTTATTCAACTATTGGCGGCGATGTTGATTAAAACAAAAAAAAAACATTACATGAAAGTCGGTAGTCCACGTGTGTAATGACTTTACACTTAACACTATCCATCAGCCTTCCGTCTTTTAATTTATAACTGTGGTAATTATGACTTAGTTATAACTTTAAAAAAAAACTGTATATCGTCTTTATATTAGTACAATAATTTGTTATTTTTTGTAACTCCGTTAACATTTTGTGTGTTGGGGTGTCTGTCCAGTCTTTATAATAATTTATGCATGCTAGCATTTTGACTCCAGAACATTTAATATGGTTTTGTGTGTCCAGTTAAAAGGTCGCGAAGAATAGGGGAGGGGCAACCTGAGGTTTGTCAGGGGTCAAGGATCTTTGGGACCGCGAAACTTTTTTTAAAATTTGCTATTAAATGACATGCAGATTGGTGCTCATAGGTCTGTCAAAGGTCGTAGACATTATAGCTGTCTTTCCATTCATACCTGTTTACTTTATGGTGGAGCTTATGTAAGTGCAAAGAGGTGAATGTTTCAAATAATGTGAAATTTATGCTTATGATTTCTCCAATTCAAATGTATGGTTCCTTAACACAATACAAGCATTTATATCTTTGTGAATTGAAAAACTAAAAATGTAAATAGTTGTTTTTTTTTCTGTCTGCATGTTTCTGTAGACCATCATGCACTCGTAGTACTAAACTAAATATATCTTTATCATCAACTGCGAATCTGTGAATATCAAATATCGATTGACGTTTGAATCAACATGTTTGGCAAACTGGTCAAGACATGTTAGATCGTTTTTCAGTATGTGTCTAACACCTCCAATTTAGTATGAAACTGAAGCTTAGATTCGATCTAGTTTGGGACCGCTTTAAACACATGGGGGTGAAAACGAAATATCGATCCTCTAATAACTATTGGTTTGATCAATACCCTGCTTGCTTAAATTAGTGTGCCCTGGTAAAATTAAAAAAAAACAACAGTTGATAAAGGTTTGGATGAAAGGTTTATCAAACATTTCTGATTTTGATGTTTACATGATATGTACATGTTTACTAGATACGGGTACAGGTGACTTACATTTGAGACAGTTTCGGCGTCTGATTGTAATGAGGTTTAAAGAGAAACGTTTACAGGTGACTTACATTTGAGACAGTTTCGGCGTCTGATTGTAATGAGGTTTAAAGAGATACGGGTACAGGTGACTTACATTTGAGACAGTTTCGGCGTCTGATTGTAATGAGGTTTAAAGAGATACGGGTACAGGTGACTTACATTTGAGACAGTTTCGGCGTCTGATTGTAATGAGGTTTAAAGAGAAGAGTGAAGTCAAAATAAAGGGTAAAGTTGTTACCAGTGCTCCCGGAGTTGTCCGCGTGTGAACTCGTGCACACATATCAACAGAGGGGACACTGGTGTTAGGTATTTCACTTGAATTTTAGAGAACCATCATAAGTCCTGGTCCATCATAGTCTTTCTTGGTTACGCTCACTGTCAGTGGCACTGGCTGCTTTTTACCACTGACCCTAACTTCACTTATATCTAACAAAGTTTAGGAAATCTTTCACATCCCTACCAGCATTTTTTGTCTTTATATCTAAGGCATCATAAATACAAGCTAGAAATATATTGCAGTAAAAAACAAGCAATTAAGCCTGTTCCATTCTGGACACAGGACGTGTTAGCGCATTTTCATGCTATGTATCAGTACGTATGCTATCTTTCAGTAAATATTTGTAAATTTTGGAAATGTTTATAAATTCAATTGTGTAATGCATATATCTGTAAAAAATAAATTATAAAGACGTTTCTTTATATTTGAAAAAAAATTATTGTCTCTTAAATCTAACTACAAGTGGTTTGTGGTTACTGAAATAGGACTCATAATTGAAAACATTCGAAATTATAGTCATTTAATCGTCCGAAAACTCCGTCAATTGTTGCATAACTCTGATACTTTCAATTAAACACAAGCTTACTATTTCATTTGATGAGTTTCTTAATAAATCTTGGTGAAACTACGTGCTGCAGTATTTCGCACCAAATGAACGGGTTATTGAACGTACAAGGTGTATATATAATATATAAGCCCCTTAGGAGCCCTGAAGCCTGGCCCTCAGAGGTCCTATCGCGAAATGAACTTTTGATGTACACATGGCAGGCCAAGACCTACAAAATGATATATACATCATGGGTCTAGGACTTATAGTTGCTGAGATATAGCGCTCCTTTATTAATATAGCTTATGTAGTAAAAAAACGGTACTAAGGCCCCTTTTACGGCCCTGGGAGATCAGATCGCGAAATGAAAAAAAGTCATTTCTTGGCAGGCCAAGACCTACAAAATGATATATACATCATGGGTCTAGGACTTATGGTTGTTGAGATCTAGGGTGATGACGGACAGACAGACAGACAAAACGGGGACAAAAAAATTAAAGCGCACCGAAAACTAACATTTTTCCTTGATACTTTGTCTGTGATATTCGGATATGTGCACAATAATTTTGATGTAAGTCTGATCTAAGTCTGATTAAAGTCTCTTGTAAGTCTTATGTAAATAGTTTTGCTAATGGTGTATGTTTTTTTTTTTACTAAATATGTTGGTTGTCCCTTTTTTTTTTACTAATCCAGATCTCGATGAATCATGTGACCATGTTGGTTTTGTTGAGCAGTTGAATGAGGACCATCATAAATTTGTCATGGGGAAGGGTTCTTCAGTGTTGAATTTGAGTTACAGTTCCGCCCCTTCCCTCCCCCCCCCACCCCCACCCCCACATCATTAAATATGCTTGCAATCTGTTTATGTTTGTGCACAAGTGTGGGAGCTCTCGGTGTCCCCTGCTTTTTTTTGCCATGAGTTATAAATAAACTGTGCTGGCCACCTGCATTGATTCCGTTCCGTGCGTGTCACGTGATAACCAACTACGTGCCACATGGCACTAAAACACCGCGATTAACACAAAATACAATCTATCGTGTCTAGCATGGTTGGTACGGTTTGGAAAGGTGGGAGGGGGGGGGTGGAGTCTGACTACTTCTGGACCTTGAATATTTTCCTGAAGGTCTGCAAGAAAATCTGTCAGACTGAATAAGTTGAGAGTACAACTAACCAGCGCACAGACCTACAATGCACATTCAGACGGTATTTTAAAAAAATATCAAGTATTCTATAACAAAATGTTTTTTTCGTTTCCTTATATTCTCCATATCCCAGCTAGGTTTGGCCGTTTACTCTGTACCAATGGAGCCTCCACTGGGAAGTACAGTGTGGTGACATTTAAGGGTTGCTGTACCATTGGAGCCTCCACTGGGAAGTACAGTATGGTGACATTTAAGGGTTGCTGTACCATTGGAGCCTCCACTGGGAAGTACAGTATGGTGACATTTAAGGGTTGCTGTACTACAAAAAAAAACAACGCGACAGTAATCATTGCAATCTGTCTGTCGACGATTTTGACGAGACTTCATAGATGACGTGACATAGAGGTACAATGTATAATCAGACAAGCTATGTGGACTGTGCCGAACATAGGGATTTGGCGGCCCTGGGAGCTTGGCCTCTTTGGGGGCCCCTGCATTTTGACATTTGACACCATGCCATGAGTTAATGTACTTAATATTTATTGTAAAAAAATGGTGGGGGCCCTCTTCAAGCTGGGGCCCAGGGGGACTTACGAATTTGAACCCTCCCTTCCCCCACCCTAGGTATGCCTCCTGTATGTGGATGGAGGGGGTAGGGTTTTATAATATTATATATTATAAAACCCTAACCCATATATATATATGTCGCACATGCCGTATAGACTTTCCAATTTCTCTCCGGCCCCCTTTTATATGCATGTGGGTGAATTAAAGAAAGCAACGAAATTTGTGCTAGTAGTAAGATAGGTTACGAATCAAGGAACATAACAGAGCTCCTAAAGTAATCCTTAATTAATCTGCTTTGAATAACCCCAAGACATTGCAGTTGCCATGTAGTTTTTCAAAATACAAAAAAAAAAATGTCTGCTACATTTGTTTTAAAAAATTATTTCATACCCTTTAAGCTTTCAATCTCTATTTCGTGTCGAGAATCATAATTTCTTTTTTCTGTTTTCGCATGCTCCAAGACGTGTTTCAATAAGTCTTAAGTTCAAACAGTAACGTCATCAAAGTATTTATAGTTTTTAGACTCATTGAAGTAACGTTGTTCTAGCCATAGTTTGTTAACGTGGCGATCGTGAAAACATCATAAATCAGATCATCTTGATAGAAAGGTGGGAGGGGGGGGGAGATCAACTAATTCGGTTTGCTGACGCGTTTGTTTGTTTGTTTGCTTGTTTTTTTTTTGTTTTTAATATTCTTAATTGATTCTATAAATTTTTTGTTTCATTCATGGTATTTTGTAAATAAAAACTTTTCACAATTAAGATCAAAACGAAACAAAGACTTTTTTTTTAATTGTTTGTTGATTTATTTATTTGTATTCAAAATGAAACTAAAGTGAATGGCGATCCATTTTTGCTGATTGGTCACAGATGGTCGATACACTTTGTGTATTGACTGACGGCTGACAGTCAATAAATTGCCTCAGTTTAGTAGAACAGGGGTTCTTTAACTTGTGATAGTACAGTGGATTCCGCTTAATTGGGACACATCGGGACCGAGGCTTTTTGTCCCAATTAAGCGGCTGTCCCAATTAAACAAACAATTTACTATTGGCTTCTTGGTTTGGTTTCTTTGAGATTTGTCCCAAATAGGCGGCTGTCCCAATTAAGCGGTGTCCCAATTAAGCGGAATCCACTGTATTGGTATTTCATTATGGCCAGATCAGACCCGTTCTCATGGATAGGCGGTCTAGGACCCACCCCTTTATCCTTTGTCAAGCCCCCCCCCCCCCCCCCAAAAAAAACCCCGTAAAAATGGCCAGATAATGTAGTTGGGTTTTTTATTTTTTTTTTTTTTTATAATTATCGATTGAGACTTATACATATAGTCCTAATAAAACCAATTCATGTCCTTAAAAATGTATGTAAAAAAGTAGTAAGTAAAGTTCCCTTAAACCCTGAGGGCTTATCGGGGCAGATGATGTTTAGAATTCAACTCTTTCAGTAACCTCGGCATATAAAGGAATTGTGTGGTTAGCACAACGCCCTGCCGCCTTTACTCCCCCAACTTAAAGTCGGGTACCCATTTAAAGCCGGGTGGACTTGTGGGACTTTCATCAGGACCTGAAAAAATTCCAAGGTTCTCATTGAGGTTTGAACCCATGACTATCCGGTCGACAGTCTGGAAAAAAAAATGTGTGTGTACTAATTATGTATACGAGACGACTCATTCATTAGTAGATCAGACAAACTGGCTAGTTGTGGTTGGATCGGTGATTGGATAAATACATTTAGACCGATGGTATGGGTCAGTTGCGGTCAGTCTAGCAGCTTGGGGGGAATCGATCAATGTCAATTTTTGCTCCCCTTTCTGTGGGAACACCTTAAGCCCCTGTCACCCCATGCTGCGTGCATCGCCGGCCCTGGATGATTGCTACCACTTAAGCAGGCCCGAAGCGTGCGGGGGGCCATGGGGGGCCTGCCCCCCCCATGCGTTTTGTCTGGCCTCCCCTGCTTATTTGTTCTACTAAGTAAAATGTTTTACCCTCCCCCTCCTGCTGTAGAATGCTTGCCCCCTCCTGTAGAATTTTCACGCTGACTTAAGCGTTAACTTATAAACTAATTTTGATATGAAATGCGTTTATATATGTGTGTTAGATAATTCAATACGTTGAGTATACAACACTTCGAGGATTACATATGGACTTCAGAAAGAGTCCCTTCAAGAATTAATTCCTATTAAATTGAACGTTAGATAGATAACTTTGCCTCGAGCCTCCAAATATATATGACAGTCTCTGCCTATAGCCCCTAAATACTTAAGGACACCAATATGTGTATATAAAATACCTGTGCATTTTAGTAAAAAAAAAAATGTAATTTTAGACTAAAAAAAGTTTTTCTCTTTAGTTCTGGGTCATTAATGGTAACAAAATGTTCCTTTCTTTCTTACTCAGATGTTTGCAGTGGACTATATTATGGGCAATCAACTGGTCCTTATCAGAGATTTATGACCAGGGATTGGCAATCCATAAAGTCTGTTATGGTCTCGTCTTACTCATTTTTTTTTTGTTCTCTTTCTGTCGCTTTGCATCCCTCTATCCCACCTTTCCGTTCTCTATCTCTCTCTCTCTCTCTCTCTCTCTCTCGCTCACTCTCTATTCAGGGCGGACAATAGCTTATTTTGGGTCACCTCTAACAATGTCCACCAACTAGTATCCCTCTGATCCCCCCCCCCTAACCATCAATAGCAGATTTCTGTACCCGACAGACCCCAGATGTGTTCTTGGGTTGTGGGGCAATACTCTCTCTCTCTCTCATTCTCTCTGTCTCTCACTCTCTCTGTAGGTCTCTGTTTCTGCCTCTCTCGGTCTCTCTCAATGTATGTCTCTCCGTATCTTTCACTCTCTGTCTCTCCGTGACTCTATAAGTCTCTCTATGTGTATCTCTCTGTTTCTCTCTCTCTCTTCTGTGCCACTCTCTCTGTTTCTGCATATCTGTATGTCTCTACTTATCTTTCTCTCTCTGTCTCTCTTTCTGTGTCTGTCTGTTTCTCTCTCTATCTCTCTCTCTCTCTCTCTCTCTCTCTCTCTCTCTCTCTCTCTCTCCTTCTCTTTCTCTTTCTCTATCTATCTATCTATTAATCTGTCTCTCTATCTCTACCTTTTTTTTTGTTGTTACTAAATTAACAGACATAAAATCAACACACGTACGTAAACAGTACGAGTCATGCCGCTAAAAATAGATTACAGTACGTCCTATGACAAAGATCACGTAACTCGTCTCTGAGATTTGCACCAAAGTTTGATTTATCGAATGAGTTATAATTCTTGACTCGTCATGTGAACAAGACACGTACTTTAGTCCAATACATTCAGTTTGTATCGAGTAGATTGCTCTTGAGAATCTACGAGTAGTCCTTCTACAGTCATTCTCAAAAACTCGTAAGAAAAATGTACTTAGAACACAGCAGAGCCCACATGTTGTTTTTTCTTTTGCAGGCCTAGATACCACTGTGACAGGCCAATTTACCGTTATGTTTCGCCCAAATGTGTTTAATCCTTCCAAACTTTTGTAATTTATTATCATATACCACACACAGCCTTCAGAAAATTAGGGGGAACCACTTATTAATTCCAATACCCTCTTCTACTGCACGTTATCTATTCATTAAATATTAGTATGTTTACATTGACCTGACATCGATACTTCTCTGTATATATTATCAGCTGACTGGTTGTTCTCTTAGCTGATATATTGTTTACCACCCACATTAAACAAATTTCTAGTCATTTAAGTATGTATATTTGAAGTATAAAATCATATCATATATGATGGTGTAAGAGTCCCAATAATTACGTGTGCCTGAGACTTCAACAAAATATTTCTGAAAGTCTCCTATGACCAGCGCTCGATTTAAGGGAAAAAAAAACCAGTGCCGGGAATGACAAAAAATTTCTGCAGAGCCGGGGATAAATGTATATGGTTTCATCCCCGGCAGGGATATATTAGCTAAAGCAGAGCCGGGGGTGACAGTTCTCAGTGCCGGGGATATCCCCGGCGGTAAATCGAGCCCTGCCTACGACCCCATAACACATAAGAACTCTGCTTTTTTACGTTATTGTAAAGGAAAGTACCAATAGCAAAGTTGGCAATCAGAACGCGTAAAACTGTTGAAATATTGTCTAATTGAACGTTTCATGCAAGTTGAACAAAAATGATAGGTTATTTTATAGAGCGGTGAAGCTGTAAAATGATTTATCAGCAAGGTGTGGGTTTCGAATTCAAATCATGCACCAAACCTACCTTTAGCCTGCTATGGCGCCATTAGTGCAGATTAGGTTATGAGAGTTGGCAGTGGGCGACTGACCAGAGATCATGTTCCCTAACCAGGCAATGTCTGATATTGGCTGGGGGGGGGACCGACCATGTAAACAGTATCGTATGAAAGAGATAACACCTGTAGCTCATTTGTTGATGTGCGAAAAAAACAACATTAAAGCAAATTATATATATATATATATATATATATATATATATATATATATATATATATATGTATGTATCTTACTAAGAGATTGACCACTGGGCGTGGTCGACTGTCATTAGTTAATATGAACAGATTTAGATGAGATTTTCTAATTATATTTATACACACACATGTGCACGCCTACATACACACACACACACACACGCACACAAACGTGCGCACGCCTACACACACATATATATTTCGCACAGAATTATTGTACGTATACACATAAAGACATTTTGACTGCTTTTTTTTTTTTTCAGAATGGCTTGCTTACAGAAATTACTGACACTGACAAGAAAATAGAAGACTATGTAAATACATGTGTTAGCATTTTTCATTCTATATTCAATCACAAAGTTGTTTGTAAAAAAGAAAAAAAAAACTGTCATATGATTACAGTTCTAAAGACTACAGACATAGGCAGACCCACCGACAGAAATTTCGGGCCCCTGGCAGTGGCACCGAGAGCCAACGCGGGCCCCAGGGCAGGACATCATTGCGGGCACCTTAATAAACAATGAGTCGTGAAAAAATTGACATGGTCGGGGCTGCCGGGCCCCCTTTATGCCCTCTTACAGATGCGGGCCCCCTTGCAATTACCCCCATGCCCTTCTCTCGGCGGCCCTGGCCCCTGGGCATTTGCCCCCCTCTCGGTGGTACTGGACATAGGGTGGGCAAACTAAGGGGATCAGTAGCAGTTACATGCTTACAATTCTGGGGGGTTGGGCATCATGTGACAAACAAAACTGACCTTCGGGTGTAATTCTGAAATTGACAGCATGCTGCTTAGCTAGAAAATGTATGGGTAACGTATGTAATAGTGATTTTTAGTCGTTTGTCTGCTCCGTTCATAACTTTATAACTCAGAGCAACTAAACAATTATGTGCACTTTTTTTTGTTTTGGTTAAATTGACTCAGTAAAAAAATGTGTTCCGTTTGATTAAATGAATTTCTTTCGCTTTTTTATTGCTCGAAATAATCATAGTCAAAACAAATCTCAAAGCACAAAATATATATCATACATAAAGCGCATCGCTATTTTAAAAAAAAAGTAGCCTACTTAAATAAGGACTTTAAATAAGAGCCCCCATTTGTGTCATTTTCCTTTTTAAAAAGTGCAGCACCCAAATATTAATACAGAAAAAGCAGAAAATTACAAATATGGCGGCCTTCCATAAAGTCAGTTTGAATTGATGTTGCGCACACATGTATTTGTTTGATACAAATCTGTATAATTTATTTTATATGGTCTACAGTGGTAAGTTTTTAATTCTTCTGAAATGTTACATTATATGATGATGATTATTGAGCGGCGTTAACATCAAAACTGGAACTGGGGGAAAAAAGGGAAAGAAGGCATTTAATTTTAAATCTCCTTTACTACTCTGGCTGCCAGTTGTTATTTAATTTTATGAATAAATTTTTATGTATAATGACTAGCCAACAACAAATTTTTTTTTTAATCATACATTTGTTTATTTTTAGAAAAAAAATGACATTGTGGACTGGTCAAAGCCAATGATCGGGCAAGTGGAATACCTAGGTGAAAAGTATTTCGACTGGACCCATCAGCCGGTGGACTGGTCAATCAGATTATTTGAGTCAGACTGGGCAGAAATGTTGTCCAAAGCTTACTGGTGGTTCGTTCCTGTCACTTGGGTTCCTGTCATTCTTTATATGGTTTGGTCCTCCTTTCAGCATTTGTCTCAAGTTCCAGAAATTTGGCCACACAATGCATTAGGTAAATTGTTTCAAAACATTTTTTTGTAAAAAAAATGATCTACATATAAAAATATTTGTTATCATATTATTATTATTAGCATCATGTCATTTATCATTATGTTTCTTAAATTTCTAAAAAAAATCTTAACTATTAAGACCTTTAAAGAATACATTTAGGCTTTTTTTCTTTGTTAAAAATATTGAAACTTGTTACTATATAGTTATAAATATTAATGTTAAAAAGAAAAATATTGAATACATTTTTCTTTGATGAAATATTTTCAATAGCATTTTCTTTAATTGAAGTATTCATGAATAAATTAAAATGTATTCTCACATATTTTATCTCTGATTTCAGCTATGCAACATGGACCACTATCCATGCCTTTTCTATTTGCTTTAGGTGTCTTAATGTGGACCTTCTTTGAGTATTTTATTCACAGATGGATATTTCACCTTAGACCACCAGCGAACTGGCCATTTTTAATAAGGCTTCATTTTTCACTACATGGTCAGCATCATAAAGTACGTAATTTGGTAAAGATTATCTGGCCTAGGTAAAACAAAATTAATAAAATAAGGTTTTGGAGTGAAAAAAGAGGATTTTTAATAGTTAAACAGAAAATGAGTAATTAAGTAGTTCTGGCTTATCTAGTAGTTTGGTCATCCAGCATCCATTTTAGACCTGATAATCTAGATAAAGACTACGGTTTATAAATATTCTTTCTATCAGAAACTTAACAAATTAGAACAAGTGCCTCCTAGCAGTCTTATAATTGGTTATTTAATTTAATGGTGTTAAGACTGAATAAACTTTTGTTGATTTTTTTTTTTTGGGATTTCCTGCCCAATAAATCACTTGTGCATAAATATATAAACAACTTAATCTTCTATTTTGTTTTGTTTTTTTGTTTCCTACAGTCGCCAATGGATCCAACAAGACTTGTATTCCCACCATTGCCAGCATCTTTCTTCGCTGTACCATTTTACTTTTTGTGCATATCACTCTTCCCTGTAGGATTGTCACAGATCACTTTTGCTGGGATAGTATCTGGATATATGGGATATGACCTCATTCATTACTACTTACATCATGGGGAAAAGCCATCCCTCGCCTATTTTCAACAATTAAAATCTTATCATAACCTACATCACTATAAACATCAACAACTAGGTAATTTTTATATTGCTGTTACTACTTTCTCCTCTTGAGAATGTTATATTCATTTTAGAAGGCTCAGAGTTTTAAGTAACGGTACATTTCAAAGACACTTAATAAAAAGTATCATCTTATTTTTGGTAATGCTTTGGTATCACCTTAATTTTCTTAAACAAGAAAAGCTTGATGACTTATAAATACTTCTTAGTACATGTACAACCTTTAGCTTTTTTTTCTAGAGTTGAAATATGTTCTAATTATTCAATGAAAGGCAAATTTTAAAAAATCAGTTTCCTATTTATATTTTTGAAATTGTTAAAAGACTAGGAGTAATAGTGTTGTTTTTTTTTCATGGCCTTGAATAAGTTAATAAAATAAGCTACTTGTTAATTCTATGCTACATATACTTAAATTTCAGGTGTTACCCCTAAGGATTTATAAAGCTGTTTTAATTTTATTTTTTTTCTAGCATTATTATAGGCTATTGTTCAGTATACACTCAGTATGTTTCTCTCTTCTTTGTTAAAACAGGCTTTGGAATTTCATCCAAGTTTTGGGATTATCCATTCGGAACACTTATTCCAGAGAACATTGATAAGGAAAAATAATCTGACCTACATTACCAGTGATACAACTGATGTCTACAACTAATTTTTTATTTCTTCTTTTGATAGATTTTTTGTATATAGGACCTTCTATAATGCCATATTTCTGTTGTTGTTTTTTTTTATGGTGAAAATATTTTTTTTACTGTCACTCTGTTATATTGAGGGTGTTGCGTGATTGTGAATTTATTTATTTCCTCACCCTAAATTAAAACAGTCAAGTGCAGTTAGAACTAAATCACTTATCTGCCAAATTAAAAATGTTATTTTATGCAAGTCTACATGTATTCAACTGATGTACAGTCTAGTGGGCTGCCCCTAAATCTTCAGAATTTTATATTTAGAGGGGACACTCAGTTTTTACATTCAACATTTTTTTATTCCTAATGGTAAATGTATTTTCACTCTTATAAGTAATCTGAATAAAAGTATAAGATAGGTGTATTAACTTTGTAAATAAGTACACCATATGAGGACTTTTAGGCTAATTCTGGTAATGTACCAATAGATGACTATGAAACCAGTTCAACATATAAAATGCAAGAACAGTATTATTTTTTTACCAAAGAGTTTTTGGTATAGTCCCCAATTAATCTGGCCATAAATGACAATCAGTAAAACACTGACTTATGATTATCATTAAATTAAGCACATACATGCCTTATTGTTAATGATTATTGTTATGAGTAAGTGTTAAGACATACCATGAGCTTATCTATCACATAAAATGTAAAATCCACATCGCTGTCATTATGTATTCTCCATCATTACAATTAATGGCCCATAATCTGCAGCTAGTCTATTCTCTCAGCTAAGTTTATTAATTATTTAAGAAAAATTGCAATTATTTAGAAAAGTTTTTTTTATGCAATGGCCTTTACATTTAAGCCCCACAAATTATGAATTTGTTTTTCAATATCACTGTTCATTTGTCTGATCCTGTTTTAAGGTTCATTTATTCACTATTTTATCCACACATACATATTAAAATAAATTTTCACATGCATTAAAAACATGTTCTATCTTTGGGACAAAATACATACAACATAAAAGATAATGTATCAAACTCATTAGACTCACTGAATAGTAATTATTAATAAGTTAAATTATTTTTACCACTATTAGGATAATCTTCTAGGCTATAAACCCTTTCAAAAAAAAAAAAGCTATGTTTATTTGTTATGAAAAAAGATAATAAAAACAAAAAAATTTTGTATTAAAAAAAAGGCTTACAAGACAACGACTGATCGAAAATAATTAATTATACCAGCATACAAACTGGGATTCATTAGAAAAAATGGTTCATAATACTTATAAAAATTGTAATATATTTCAAGTACTATGTTTCATAATGTTTTCTGTTAGTTATATATTATAGTGTTCCGTTATGGAAACAATAAAAGAGAATGTATTTTCTTTTTTTTCCGTGCCGAACCCTGTCCATAATTGTAAATATTGATTAATTTCTGTGATTATACAAGTTCAAGTGATATGTCAATTTTCTGTCAAAATATATTTAATTCAATAAAAGAATTCATATTGCCAATGGAGTTAAAATAATTGGACTGCTGCAAATGAGAGACTACATTGTCAAGGGCTCTGAGCCTTAGTGGCCTGCATTGCTTTCCATATTAAAAAATTTACAAGGCCCATGTTGCGATGGCCTGGTATTTAGATAAAGCTAAAGATGTACAACCCCAAAAAAATGTTCTAAATGATTGATTTCAGATTAAACCTTTTCCTTTTGGATTAATCAATAGCAACTGAAATTAGAGCATCACTTGCATATTGTATATTACCTCTTTATTTGAACTATGAAGTTTAATTTTTTTTTTATTTCACCACATCCTGAATAATTTATATTTTTTTTTTTTTGCTTTTCTGATATGGTCTGTGCATTTTTAAACCTGCAGCATTTGTTTATGTATAACTGTGATCTCATTTCTGAAAATATTTATAAGTAGGCCTATTCCATAAATATGTAAGTAATAAAAAGTTAATGCATTAGTAGTTACTCTGTGTACACATGCTGTAACATGGTCATATAGTATTTAGGAAAAAATTATTTTAAACTGTAAAAAAAAATGTACTGGTTTTTTTTTTTGTATATTGTGAAATATATATATATATGGGACTATTTCTTCGCTAAAACTTTTCTAGCTCATAAATTCTATTAAAAGGAATTGGATAATTGAAAATTTCGTAATACATTTGTGCACATTTGTTGTTTTTGTTTTTCTATTATTGTTTCTTTTTTATTATATTAAAATTTACATTTTTCTTTTATATAGATTTGTTTAACTTGATGTTTTAGTTACAACTCTAATTTAAATTTCACTCAAATGCATTCAATCAATTTTTTTATTTACTCTTGTTAAGATAATATTATTCATTTCTAAAAAAAAATTTGGTCAAGTCATTTAAAATAATTTTTACTTTTTTTTTCTTTTTAAAACTATATTTAATCAACATTCCTTAGTAATTGGTAGCTTCAAAATTCAGTATTAATGATTTTTTTCTGTTTTTTTTTTTTAAAGTTTTCTACCCAGATATGTATTAAAAATATTCAAATGAATATATTTGATGGCAGCTCATAATTTTGTCAAATGACTACAATCTACATAAAATTAGAATAAATTAAACATTCAAGTGATTATTTTAGCTGTTTAATTTCTCTTTCATTTTTTTTATTTTGTATTTTATAATTCTTCTGTATATTATACAGTATATTTAATGTATATGGTACAATAGCAATATATATATGTATTAAGTTAATATTATCAAAATATTTTTTTTTATCAATTGCCATTTTTTTAGATCTGTTTTTGTATTATAAAAAATTTCTAATGAATTAAAAAGCAATAATGTGCAATACAATTATTTTATTTACTTTACAATATTGCAGAATAAATATTTTGATCAAATTTAGAGAAATAAAAGTTAAATATTGTGTATCTTGTAAACCACCTAATTGTAAACATTTCATATAATTTATAAATAATGAAATAAATATATCAGTAATTATTATATAATTATTGTATATTTATCTTGCTTTGAAATTTCCTTTGGGTTATTGTAACAGAATTTAAAAACAACAGATGAATTAAAATTATTCTAAAGGTTTTATTTTTACAGGAGTATTCTAATTAATGAAAATTATTTCAATCTAAAACTCCCGTTAAATTTAAATATTTTTCTATTCTACCGCATCAACTAATTTATTTATGTTTTAAAAGCCGTGAATAGTTTACCTTTTTTTTTTTTACAAGAATACAAGAATTAATAATTTTTTAACATTATATAAAAAAAGATATCGAGTTCAAAAAGAGTACATTAGGGAGAGAATCACATAAAATACATGAATACATTTTTTTTTTATTATTTAAAATATTGTTTTATTAAATAGTGAATCATTTTTTTTTTTTAATTGAAAAAGAAAGACTGCAGGATGGCTATTAAAAATGCATAAAATCTAGAAATAATGTTTGAAATTCAGAAATATGAAATATTTAAATTCTATTAATTTAAGATTATTAGAATTTTTACACACATTAGATTCACTTTTTTTTTTAACTTTGTGTCTTCCTTAGTAATTGAAATTTATTTATTTTTTCTTTGATGTTTCTTAGATTTCTATTCGAAATCATATGCAAATAATTTGTGATATTGCAAAGTGTGTGCTTTTCATTAGATTAGTAAGTACAATTATTATAATTATGCCCTTTGGTCTGTTCATGTTTTGTAATTGTTATTTTATGTAGACCCGAGTGCAATTATAATTGAGTAACATTCCATTGACATTTTTGTCTGCTAAACACTAATTTTTCATATAAATTTACAAAGTAAATTATCTAAAAAATTTACCACATTAATTTCCGCTGTTTTTTCTCAGCAATATTTTTTTTTCTATGTTTCACTTGAAATGAATGACACTTGTTTTAGAATTTCAGTTATTGTTGTTATTAATGCCAATGTTATTTTGAAATATTTATAAATCACATTTATTTTATATTATGTTTTTTTTTATATATTTAAATTAAACTTTAAGTATTTACATTTTGTTTCATTTCATAATAATCATTTGTTCAAATATATATTTCTTGTTCTTTGTTTGATCATTTTGCAACTTCTTTCACAATGTTTTTCTCAAGAGTCTTATTTAGAGCTGTTTGGTTAAGAAAAAAAAACTTTTGGTATTTATTTTTCATGTCAATAATGTATTAAATATATTTTTTTTTATTTACAAAGAGTTATTGATGTTTGTTCTTCTTGTTGTTCTGAAGATTAACTCTCAGGTGTAATACAGTTGATTACTGTTGAAGAACAATTTTAGCATATGTTATTAATGTATCAGATTTTTTTTTTACTAATTAAACTTTTTTGTAAGATGTATGCTTGGTGTTTGGTGTTCATTTTCTGCCTTTTGTTGATACTAAAAAAAAAAATTTTTTTTACAAAATGTTTCTGCAATTCAGAATTTTTCTTAATTCTTATTTTGGGGTTGATCTTATTGTAAAATATGACTGCTTACTCAGTGGTTGTGGGAATAACGAAGTCATGCTGTGTTGGTGTTCAGCTCTTTACATGAAAGTTCAGGGTTCAATCCTTTGGATATTTTCGGTCCTGGAGAAAGTTCCATGGTGCTTCCGTGGTCATTTTCTCAGCCATTATGGTGGGGACAAAAGAACGGCACCATCATATTTGGGGGGGGGGGGGGGGAGTGGAGGGCGGTAGGTACGTCTCTATCGAATTCAGTGGTCCTCAAACCAGAGTAATAGCCGCAAATGGGCTAAAATTAAATTTACCGCAAAAATAGCTTACATGATGATAACATTGGAGCCATTTAATATCTTGGTGGTCAGAGACCCTGTTAGGAATAGGCAATAGAGCCCCATAAGACCAAATAAATTTCCTATCACCTTTGTTGTTATCAGGAACCTGTTGCGTACTTTTTTAGAGACCACAAAATATCACAGAAAGTCTGTGCCTATGGCCCCGAAACCCTAAGAATGGTTTAGCATTAGTTTTAAAATATGTCCTGATTGATTTAAATCTTTCCAAATGCAAAAACAATTTTCCGCATCATCCAAAACGACAGCCCTCTTGTACTACAAATGTATCTTCTTTGTAGTGTAACGCTATTTATTTGTTTCGTACAAATATCTATATAACGCTGAAGGGGGAGTGGTTGGATGCCAATTTGTTATTTTTGTTGGAAACGTATAATAATATAAGTTCGCAACAAGTGCCGACGAGTGGGGGGGGGCAGGGGGCCAATGCCCAGGGGCCCGGCGAGTTTTAGGGACCCGGACTGAGCTGGCCAATCAACTTTTTAAAATATTAATATCAGCCCAGGGGCCCGAAATTTCTGTCGATGGGCCTGTTCGCAACCTTGTAATAGTTTTATATATTGATATCTTCTGAGGACAACTAGTAACTTAAATAAGTTAATAAAATAACATTGGCTTCTGACTTCATTTTTATACATATGTATAATAAAATAATAAAGTACGAACTCCGTGATTTCTGAGTGATGTTATTTAATTTGCAAATTTACTTTTTAGCAGAATTAATTTTATTTTAAATTGAATAATTGCGACTGTTTTTGTTGATAGATCTGTTCTTTGTTTTCAATATTTTATAAGAAATATCACACAAAAAGCTAAGCTTTATTCATGCATCTTTGTCGTTCTTCCCGGGTTGTACGTTAAACAAACAGTATAATAATATAAATCAGGTATCTATTATGTAACAATTGTGTAGCAGAACTATTGGTCAATATATTTATAACAGGAATCAGAAATTGCTCAGCCTCAATAAATTTTTATCATTAAAACTCTTTACTATTTAAATTATTTTTAACAAAACTGCAACATGCCATGCATTATTAAAACGTAGTTAAAATTATATATTTCTAATTAATAGCTAAACAATCGGTACTAAAATGCACCATTCCAGATATGGAACTGCAAAAAATTTCTTGGGGAGGGGATCTCACTGAGATCCCCTCCCCAAACCCCTCCTCTCCGTTCGCAAGCTTTCGGCACTTCGCGCCTCCATTTTCGCCCCCCCCCCCGAACATTTCTTCGGATTTAGGATTTAGGGAGAGGGGCCGGGGGGGCATGCCCCCCCCCCCCCGTTATCGCAAGTTTAGGTAATACATCATTAAATTATCGAAATATTTTTTGTTCTAAGACCAATTTTCAACAATGAAAACAGTTTTGCCCCCCCCCGGGGGTCAATGTTTTGCCCCCCCCCCCCCCGTCAAAGTTGTCTAGATCCGCCCCGATCATTTCTTCGGCACCCCCCCCCCCCGAAAAAAAATTTCTTCGCCCCCCCCCCCCGAAAATGTCTTCGGCCCCCCCAATCCAAAATTCCTGGCTACGGGCCTGATACCAGGGGTAGTCAAAATGCGGCTCGAAGTGTCACATGTTTAGTTTTCGATTGGTTTTATGCGGCTCCCAATAGGCCACTTTTTATATATATGCTAGGCCTACATAATTTACCTACTTTTGTTCACCAAATTAAAAAAAAATGACCATGGTCAGGCTATTTAAATTATTCTTTACTATATAAAGAATGCACAGACAATAACCTCATGCTTATCCACCTGGTTTATACAGTAACCAGCGTTAGTGGTGCCGTCTGAATTTAAAAATAAATAAATCATTCATTACTGTGCATAAAGCAACTTTTTTTTTAAGTACGGCAGGTAGTATCTACAGTCTACAGCAGTAATTAACATTACAATATATTTATTTTCACGTAACTTACACTTGAAAAAAATATGAAAAAAAATGTTATTGCAAGATCATAAAAGACCCTAGCCTAGCCATGGGCAGAGTACAGCCCGCATGCCATATCCGGCCCTCCGGACTGTTTAATCAGGCTCGCCACTAGATTCACAGTGAAGCATGGCAGTAGCCTTTTATGTTGAGATATTTCATTCATATTTGTTCATGTCAACCATCCAATCATCTGCTCTTGGACCGACGCGCTGGTATTTTTTTTTCAAATCCAATGAGGCACACGACTTAAAAAGTTTGCCCACCCTTCCAATATCCCAATGATTGTCAAACTTTTTTTCAGCGATATTTTCGAAAAAAAAAAAAAAGCTCGTTCAATTTTTCATTATTTTCATTACAAAGTTGTTGAAACATTCTGTCTTTTAAGGATTTCTTTTGATTCTGTTGACTGATATACTATAGCGTTTAGTTCAGGCGTTTACTGAAGATGTTTATCAACCAAATGCCGTGGGTAACGAAGTGCACACCAAATATATCTGGCTGTTGTCCTTCCATGTATGATAAAAAAAATCTTCTGCAATGGCTGGCGCACCGTCCGTAGCAACTGACAGGATCATTTTAAGGAGCATTTTTTTTTTCTTTTCTGTAAAAGAAAAAAAATTAACAACTCTCTGAACACATGACATATTGATTAAATTATCTTAGGTGTCACAAAAGATTATCAACAAATGATGACAGAGAAAGATGATTTATCATTTAAAATATTTTAACTCACCAACACACACAAATATTTAGAGCTCCGTCTAAATGTGTTTCATATCTTTCTTTCTATTTGTTTAACAATGGATGGCAGAGGGGGAAAAAGTTTGTATTATCTTAATTAGTATCAAAGAAGTACAAAATCTCAACTATATCTTTTTATAATAAATAAATGTAGTCGGTCACGCCCAGTGGTCAATCTGTTTATAGTCTTAATGTTTTCTCCCACGCTCAAACATTGGCTGGCTAGTGTGAACATTGACCAGTGTCGCTGGCCGGCCGATTTCAGACATTGGCCGGCTTGAAACCATTGGCCGTAGCATATCATACTTTTTGTACCAGGGCTAGATTTTCTCTCGGCGTCCCCAGCAAGTGGTTTAATTATAGAGAATTAGAGCTGAATATTTTGCACATTCGCACAAGTAACATTGAAAGGTCACAAACATAGGAGCAACAGCAGTGCAAAGATGTAACGGAAATACATGGTTTACCGTTATTTTGAGTAAGCGGAAAGCAATTTTGATACTAGATCTGGAGCAGCCCATTTAGTACTATTATTTATTTTCTCTTTTATGTGAATTCTGAGATTGTGTTGAAGATTGTTGTTGATGATTGACAAAGTCTGCAAGTAATTGCAAAGTAAGAACACATAAAAAAAATTCAACAGCTATAATGCTATGCTTGGGAGTTTATAATAAAATCATGGCAAGGGCTTCATACAGTGCTAAAAGATTGATGTTTCATGCCTATTCTTATAGAAGAAAGACGTGTGATGACACTATCAACAGAACATGCAACAGATCAAGGAAGAATCGATCGTAACAAGCCCCCCCCCCCAGGGGAAAGGGGGGGGGGGGGGCCGGGGGGGGACCCAAAGCAATCACGGAAATTGTAGTTAAGATGTCTCATTATTAAAGTTTTCACATGTTCACACGACGCCTCAATAGCTAGCTACGACTTTGTTAGTACCCATTTATATAATCTGTAAACTCTATAAATATCTTATTGACAAAGGATTTTCATAATTTCAAATTGGTATCCAATTCAGGGCAATTCAGTCACACCTTGCAAAATATGGGCCTGTTTAAAAATATAATTGTCTTATAAGACTTTTTCATGTGAAGAGTTATCGTCATGGTAAAACACACACACACACACAAACACACACACACATACCACACACACACACACACACAAACGGATCAGGCAACCCCCGCGAGGAAAATAGAAAAGGAAACAATGCCTTAACGTGGCGTAACTAGAAAATTGTCATTCAATTCTTTGATTTTCTCTTGGGTATATATAGGTAAGTGAGTGTTAAATCCATATCACTTAAAAGTGGTTGCGGACATGCGCAGTAGATTTGTTGACTGGAACGTCAGAATGGCTGACATAGACAAGTACGGAGCTGATACCAAAAATGTTCAAGATTTAACAGCATTTGTAAGAAATCAAATATTATTTTTATTATTTAAAATATATATTTGAGATAGTGACACAATAGAAAGTTCATTACGTATATTGTCTATTATAATTGACCGTTTAAATTCGAATAACTTACATACAATTACTAAGCCTTTTGTCAGAAAAGGCAGATATTATGTAAAATCTCATTTAGCATTTAATTTCGTTAAAATCTTTCTTTTTATAATTATCATTTTCTTTAAAATATGATTTTTATATAAAACTCCTAAGTGTGTAATATTGTACAAAATTACACCAGTGTCATTATTAAATGCATTTAGAAACAAGTCAGAACACGACTTTCTTTGCCCATGACTTCAGGCCCAAGAACAACTAAACAAGTATTGTCCCGGCTTTCAAGTATGGATTAACTTACATTGATTCTCGATATTGATACTTGGACCACAATCGATAGTTTCTGTGAGAAAATATAAAAGACGATTGTATAGCAAACATTGGTTGTGAATGGGATATTTGTTTCTCTTTAATATCAGCTCCAAGTAGATTGCTGGGCTAGCATAAATGAGTAATTATCTGGCTGACATTGACAGGTGGTGAAATAATTTGTATCAATAATTCAATTTGGCGTCAGTATTATCAGAACTACAATGCACTTCTGAAGTAGTATTTTACTTGTTTAAGTAACAGGAAATGAAATTTTACTTTGAAGGGCATATTTTTGATTTGGAGAATTTGATTTTTTTTTATTATTAAGTTAATGGTGTTTAAGATTTTTTTTTCTGACTTCTTGTTAGTATAAAGATAAAAAGCATTGGATAATTTTTGTTTATTTTCTTAAGGTTCAGACGTTGTTGCAGCAGATGCAGGATAAGTTTCAAAATATGTCTGACCAGATAATCAATAGAAATATCCTTTTGAAATTTTATTTTGCTTTGATTCACTCTATGATTTGGTTATTGGTGCAGTGTAAGAATAAACTATCCATAAAGACATTTTCATTAGGTACTTTTGTTGATTGATTATTGCAGTTGTGCTCCTTAACATATTTGTTACTTGATGACATGGGTACACGAATTGATGATCTTGAAAAGAATATAGCAGACCTTATGACTCAAACTGGTGTCAGTGATGGGGGATTGTAATCTTCCTTTTATATTTAGAACCAAGATTTCAGCCTTAGTTTAAGTTTTTTTTATATTTTTTTTTTTATATTTTGAATTGTACATTTTTGATTTGAAAAAATCTGAACCAAAAACAAAATGGCTTAATGTTAATAGTAAAAGGCTTTTCTGCCTTAATTTATCCAATAGTCGTGTACAGATTTATTTTTTCAGATAAAAGTATATTTTATTTAAGAATTTGTTTCAGTAACAATAAGTTATTAAAGAACTGTCTAAAGGAATTTAAGCTAGTTTGATATAATTTACTTGTCTGATGTACATTTTATTTCTGTAAATTAAATGTCATTTACAAACTGTAACAATAAAATATGAACATTTGTCTTTTTTTCTTTTTTTGATGACAATTCAAATATAAAAAGCTACTACTTTCATGTTTTATTAATACCAGGTTTATGGAAAATTTTGCAACAATTCAGACCTTGGTTCAACTGACATCTAACTAAAATCTCATCACTCATTCACAAATGAAAATAAATCAGTTTAATTCTGAATTGACATAAATCAATGTTTAATTAACCTGAATATCTCTAATCAAACAATTATTGTAACACTTACAAAATTTACACTAGCTGAAAGAAGATTTCATCACAAATATATTTATTATTTAAACATTCCAAATACCATTAACAAAAATTACTTTGTTGACATAAGAATATCTCAATCATAAGGTTAATATTACTCATCTCATAACTCTTTACTCATCAACTCGTATTTTACCATAAAATGCAAATTATTTGCTTGAAATTAGAAATCCAGGAAACATATATGTTCCTTCATAAAAAATAGAAGAAAAAAACTCCATTTAAATTTAAAATAAATGGCACCTGAATGTTCCGTTAACTATTTACTTTATATGTACAATAACTATTTTCATGAACCTTTTTAGGAAAAATTTTGCCGGGTCAAAATATATACAAATATATTAAATCTAAATAATTCTTTCTGTTTCAACTGCTTTAAGCTTGTCTACATTTGCTTATATCAATATATCTTAACACATACACATAAATTAGTGACTTGACTTTTATTATCATCATTGGGTACTAATAACTTCATGTATTGATAAAAAATGTATCGTTCATTTGTTTGTTTTAGACATAACTTTTGAAATCATATGAAGAAATAATTCACCATCATCATATAGAGCAATGTAATTATATCCACTAATTTTAATACATGTATCACTGCTGAAAAATTCCTATCAATGCATCTAGTGTTTTCTTTGGTAGATTATTTACTGACCCAGGGGAGTTTGTTGATCAAGAACAAGAGCTTGAGCTTAAAAAATAGAGCTGAAATAAAAAAAATGGAATTATTTTTTTTTTCATTATAGAGTTCAAGGCAAATGAAAAACTTTGTTTAAAATAGGATAAGTAGGTTAGGCTCCATCTCGATATGTCGTCTGTTTTAGTAACCTTGGCATAAAAAGGGATTGTATGTTGAGCACAGCACCCAGCCTCCTTTACTCCCCCAACTTATTGTCAGGTACCCATTTAAAGCTGGGTGGACTTGGGGACTTTAACCAGGACCAAAAAAAAATCCTGAGATTCAAACCCAGGATCGTGACAGTTATGTGCTCTACACCGCATGACCACCCATCCCTTAATATGTTTAAGGACTTACACCAAAAACATGTCATGTGCTGTATTCTATTGCACAAAGTATATTTTCTGACCGATTTGTAATTAATTTATTTTCTTGTAAAATACTATTTTTTTTTACTTATTTATGCTTATTTTATATATTATACTTATTTATAATTATAATTTATGTCATAAACTGAATGGTGCTTGCAATAAGCAAATACTTTACTAGTTATAAACATCCACATAATAATCCATAGACAACACTAAATTTTTTCACTTCTGTAAATTAATAGTTACATATAATTTTTTTTTGCCTCAAACATGGCGTTTCATCAAATTTGTCAAGAGTGACTGATAAAAAAGAAAGAGGAAACTTATTCAAGTTTGCAATTAATTAACTGATTTACTTCAGAAATAAAAATGGTATCATTTTGAAGCACATTTAATATTTTATTTTTAGCTTACCCATGAAATTTATCAAAAAATTAAAAACTAAGTGAAAATGTTCTTTAAATTGCTACTTAGTGACCTATTTTAATTCTAATTTTTTTTTTTAGATCACCTAGACAAAAAAAATATCATTTAAGTAATATGAATAAAGTTTTAAATGATATTTATCTTTTATGAATCATGACTGGTTAAGTGAACAAAATCATTGATGCTTTTTAGCGAATAGAGCTTTTTTTTTCACATGAATTATGTAGTAAAAGGCATTAAACTATCCGGATCAAAGCCATCCATGGAGAATGTCCCCAATTCCAAGCCTTTTCCATAAATCAATGCATATCTTAATAATTGTCTAAAGTAAAAGTTGTTAATATCCGACAAACCTTTTCAAGTTAGAATTATCGGAATTATCACTCTCAGATTCTGTATCAGCTTCATCTCCAGAACTGGAATCATCTTTTCTCACTTTCTTTGTTTTACTAGACTTCTTATGCTTTTTATGCTTTTTCTTATGCTTTGACTTTTTCTAATAATTGAGAAATAGAATATTATGTTAATTAACGTCAGGCACTTTGTTATGCATTATGAGCTTCAAAAGAGAAGGAATAAAATATTCACTCAAAGAATATAAACAGTTTTAATAGTGTAGGTATCTAATAATTTTTAAACAAATCATGTGTCCTTCAAGCTTAAATGTGCTAATTAACAAAAAAAAAAGTTACTGTACAAAATCATAAAAAGTATCATTGATCATACTTCACAATGAACATATTTGTACCTTTTTATCTTTTTTATGTTTCTTTGACCCTTTGTGTTTATCATTTTTCCTATCTAAAGAGGCTGGAACTTGTGGAATAATAGGCACAGAATTATCTATTGAGAAAATTAAAGAGATAAAGATTAGTACAATGACATTTCAGTGATAGCAAATCTAATATACTTGTATCAGCAAAAAGTTCTATGCCAATAATTAAAAAAAAAAAATTATTTTTAGATTGTAGCTAAATTCTTCAGAATAATACATGAATAAGATGGAATAGAATTAGTCAACTGAGGAAATTGAATGAGAGGCATACAGGTGGTAATTTCATAGAAAAGTATTCTTTATTTAAAAAAACTGATTGCTTAGACTTACTAGCCAGTATATATTTTTAATGTATTCAATTGAATTATTTAAAGTATGAATGAAATATTAAAAATATATTTGCTCTGACCTGCATAAAATTCTTAGAATAACCATGACACATTTTTAGCATGGCTTGTCATTTGATAGTATACTAACAATGGAACCCTATTCTGTCATCTTAAAATATATCAAAGTTTAAAATTATAGAGAACAACTTAAACAAACCTTAGCTGATTGTTTCTGTACATGTATTAAATTGTGTGTATCACAACCTAATTAAGCCTCAAAACTTAAATACTTCTAGAGTTACACAGCTAAACTGGTACACCAAAGCAAAAAAAAACTATAATTTGATGCTCTATAATACTACAGAACAATTAGCATCTATTTACAGTTTTTTAACATTCCTACCTCTCATCAACATTAAAAAAAGATTATTTTTCTGGAAGAATGTCAGAATACTATTCCTAATCATTGAAGCTTCAATTATTGAATATTGAGATGTATTACAATGACGGTCACTTTTTTTCAAAACATTCTTGAGTAGTATCAATTATTTGGCTACCAAGTTTGTGCCATACACTTGACTCTAAACTTTCTTTTCACTTTCTAAAAATTACCCAGGTGTTTATCAGATGCAACTTTATAGCTATTACAATTAGTAGAAAATAATCTTACCAGCTGACAATCTGTTAGAGTCATTCAGATAAGATGGCAATTTTGGTCCATACTCAACATCAGAAGTTTCATCCTGAATTTCCGAGGGAACAGACAGTCTTGATAGTACATCTTCTTTCTGAGCCAAAGCTACAAGTCAGATATTAAAGAACAATGGTAATAGGTTAAATAGGTAACAATTTCATTTATAAATGTAAACCATTGTCTATCAACACTATTTTTTTTTAACTTTAATGTACAGTATATTATTTTTTCTGAGTTATGAAAATTAAGCCAAACTGATGATTTCTCTGTTAACCTATTTTACCTGTCAGCATATTAGTTTTTTAGAGCATTTTCAAAAAAAAATGCTCTATTATCCCCGTTTTGTCTGTCTGTCTGTCTGTCATCACCCTAGATCTCAACAACCATAAGTCCTAGACCCATGATGTATATATCATTTTGTAGGTCTTGGCCTGCCATGTGTACATCAAAAGTTCATTTCGCGATAGGACCTCTGAGGGCCAGGCATCAGGGCTCCTAAGGGGCTTATATATTATATATACACCTTGTACGTTCAATAACCCATTCATTTGGTGCGAAATACTGCAGCACGTAGTTTCACCAAGATTTATTAAGAAACTCATCAAATGAAATAGTAAGCTTGTGTTCTGAGTTTAATTGAAAGTATCAGAGCTATGCAACAATTGACGGAGTTTTCGGACGATTAAATGACTATAATTTCGAATGTTTTCAATTATGAGTCCTATTTCAGTAACCACAAACCACTTGTAGTTAGATTTAAGAGACAATAATTTTTTTTCAAATATAAAGAACCGTCTTTATAATTTTTTTTAACAGATATATGCATTACACAATTGAATTTATAAACATTTCCAAAATTTACAAATATTTACTGAAAGCTAACAAACGTACTGATACATAACACGAAAATGCGCTAACACGTCCTGTGTCCAGAATGGAACAGGCTTAATTGCTTGTTTTAATACATGTATACATTAAAGATATTTTAATATGAAACATTTCAGAAATTCTTTAAAATTAAATGTTATTCAAAATATTTTGGGGATAAAAATGGTAGTAAATAACATATACATGTATCATTTTTGGTCCTATTTCAAAACCACTATTACATGTCATACTATTAGAAATGATTAGTAAAATAATCTGTTTTGTATATCTAACCTGAATTAGAGTGAATATTTTCATCCATAACTCCTTCTTTACCAATCTCATCAAGAACACTGAATATTGAAGTCTTTTTTCTCCATGTTGGAGACCGTAAGCTAGAGTCTTCAGTAAAACTCTTACCAGAATATATTTCCTTCAGTGTCTCACTGGACTTAAGTTTTTCATCTGAATGAGTGATTTCAATATCTGCTATAAATAAAAGTATGACAACATTACATTTAACAGAAACATTCTTTTCATGCAGCAATTCTTCAAGAATATTTAACTAATAAGAACACTGCAGAATTAAAAAGCTATAAAATATGTTTTCTTGATGGCATTGTTTCCATTTGTTATTTATAATGCTAATGACTAACAAATGTGTTTTCTACTACATGTATTATGTAGCCATGGTGTCAAAATATTTTAAATTAATAAAATGAAATAGACGCTGTTAGTTAGGAGAAATAAAATGATTTGACAACAATAAGATTCTAAATCCACACAGAACAATGTTTGTATGTGAAATTTTTAAGGAAAAGTAATAAACATTTTTATTTTTGCATTGTGCAAGCCAAACATGCTCTTAGTATGTCATGGTCAGAGAGCTATCTTTCTCTAATTTTGTTCACTTTGCATAATAAAATTAATAAATATTTACTTGCCTATAATAATTTGAACTCAACCTAAGAGAGCTGCAGAGTGTTGTAAATTACACCCAACAACACATTTTCCTCATAATGTTTTAACAACCCCCACTCATCTTTATCAGTCTCTGTTTCATCCCCACCCATCTCCATCTAAATCTGTTCTATGACAATGTTTCCAGATTGGCAGATTTCTTACCACTTTGGGCAAAGTTACTTGTAAATTATGTGGATTGGTTTCCATCAACAGCTGATGTAATCACCTTCACCCCTATGCTCATTTGACACCCCCACCCCGAAATTCACCAGGCCAGGATCATATGTCACACGAAGCTGGGTTCGCCTACTCCACCCACTAGGATGGCATGACAAATTGCTTCCCAGCTTCTAGGCTATACCCACGCTCCAATGTATTAATTTGATTAACAGTTTATCATCCTTAAGGCGTACATGATAATTGGTTTTTCATTTTTTTTTTGTTTTAAAAGTTTGAATTTATTTAAAAGAATTAGTTCTTTGCAGGATTCCAGCTTAAATCAGACTCATTTCCACAGGATTACAGTAAGAACAACCTAAAGAAAATATATATTCATGTATTTATGTAATATTAAACTTCACAAAAAATTGTGTTGTATTTGAAGCTCCCACAAACCACAATTATGCTCAGTTTAATTACCTTTTTTTATGTTTATGACTTTATCTTTAATAATGTCAGTTTCCAATTTGTCACTCCTTTCATCGTCACTAGATGATATCAATTTATCCTCTTTCACAACTTCATCATCAGAATCTTCGGAATCAGAATTTTTAAAGATTGCCCGAAACAAATCCATATCAGGAGAAATAACCTCCTTCTGTTCATCAACAGAGGTTTCTTCTACAGGTAAATCCATTTCTGTATGCTCACTGTTATCATCTGATGTCCGTCTATGAATCTAGATTAAAAAGTATTAACCATAATAAGAAAACACATTCAAGAAAATATGTAGAAAAAAAAAAGTTCATTAATTAATTAAAAAAAAAAAAT
Source organism: Bulinus truncatus (assembly GCA_021962125.1). Classification (NCBI taxonomy): domain Eukaryota; kingdom Metazoa; phylum Mollusca; class Gastropoda; family Planorbidae; genus Bulinus; species Bulinus truncatus. Next base: position 1,133,580 of record JAGDYQ010000232.1, read on the forward strand.
TAGATAAAAGTTTAAGTTTACAGGTTCATTGAATGTTGGATCATCCAGCACTTTAAATACAGAAGCCATAGTTTTCTTCTCTGGTTTCAAGGTCTTATCCACAGGAACTGAAACTGGGCAATAACAAATAGCTTCATTAACAGTTGACATGCAGTTATACAGCTTAACTTATTTATTTCTTAGCAAATAAACAACTGTGAATATACATAGATTTTTTTAAAACTACTTTGGCATGCTTGGATTTTTAAATACTTTATTAGTTAAACAAAGAAAAACATGATATCCATTAAAATCTAACTTTTCATATGCTTCTTGGTCAGTATTTAAAAAAAAATTTATTACACAAGTCATTTTGAAAAATGGAATAATGTGATATTGTTCTACCCTCAACAGTCTATGTGCATTTCTTTTCACTATCCATCTTTTGTGTGTGTATATTTTGGATGTATTGTTGAGTCATTATGGCTATTTAATTTGCATTGTATCTTGTTAGAACATTATAATGATAGAAAAATTGTGCTTAAATTATTTAGACCTGTTCCATGTCAATAATAATTTCTTTACCTGTTGTGGGAAATTGTAATTTATCGCCTTTCTTTAATACGTACTGGCTTTATGATAAATAATATTAAAAACCTTTAAAGTACCATAGTGAAAAGTAACATGTATATTTCTGTTCCTAATAGTTACCTTTTTCTGAACTGGGTTCTGTTTCTTGAGGTTGATAATCATTGAAATTCAAAAAGTTGAAAACTGAAAATTTATCTCTCTTCACTGAGGGTAAACCAACAATATCTGACCTGCAGGACATCATTAAAATTTTTAGAAAAACTATTCTAAATCTGAAAACAATGTTTCATAATCACAATTTAAAAGTCACAGTAAGAGTCATGACTCATTAAACTAATTTAAATGTTTATACCCTGGGTATGGATTTGGTACATTGAACCGTTTGCACAACAAACTGTTTGGATGCCATTCAAAAACTTCATGTGTGAGTTGTCCGAACATGCCCAATTCAGCAGCTTTTACTTGATCATTAACATCATTCATCTGTATAAATAGATCAATGTATTTTAGATTATCTCCCTAGAGTATCATCTAAAGCAATCTTTGCAGAGTTCTGGAACCTAGTTTGTTGTTGATCTGAGATATTTTTTTATCAGAAAACCACATTTCTTACAACAGACTTTGTTGAGCCTTTTTCTTGTTCATCATCAATCATTGACCCACGGACAAATCTTGCAGACATCATGGCAGACATAGGGCGGTAGATTTTGGCTGCTTTAGAAAACTCTTCTTTTTCTCTAGATTTCTCCCATTCGGTCATGTGACTACTTGCGACTGCCAAATATGGATCTATGAAAATGAATTATATCAAATTTATTCCCAATCAAAGGAATGTCTATGCACTTAATTTAATGTAATAGCTAGTAACGTGTGCAGTGTTATGAATATATTATCAGGAATTTTTAAGTACAAAATACAAGACATTTATAATAAATAAATATAAGAATAAATTCCACTTAAATTATAGAAACAAGATGCATGCTCAAAAAAAAAATTTAACACACAAAACAAATTAATGATTAAAAAAAAAACTGCGTACAATCCACACAGCAAATAAAACAGGAAAAAAAATGCTTTCTGGACTTGCTCACCTTTCACCTCTTGTTTTAAAAGTGATAAAAATTTGTCATATCTTTCTTGCTTAGCTGGATCCTTTCTAAATGGTTGGAAATTGAGGCTGCCTTGGAATAAAGGAGCTTTAGAAGAGGAGTCTTTAAATTCAGACTCTGTCACAGCAGACTCAGCTGGTTTAAATTTAGAGAGAAAAAGGCTGGGTGTTCTATCAGCAGATAATTCTTGTGAATTCTGTAAAAAGCAGACATATGTTCATGTATCATTTTTATCATGAAAGTTTTAATAAAGTCTCTAATAGGCAAAAGAAAAAAAGTAATCCACCACACTTCATTTTTTTCATTTCGACTAATAAGATCTTATACATTTTAAAAGATATAAATTAGCTGAGCCAAAAATTTTTTTTTTAAATCTTACATCTCCACTGGCATTTACTGTGCGAAATTTTGAGGATAACTGATCTTTGGCTTTATCTTTCAATGACTGTGTCATAGCAATGGCTGTCTTTGTAGCCTCTATTCTATCAATATCTTCTTTTGGGACAAGGTCAAATACTGATTCTAAAATAAAAGCATATTCTATTTAATTTGATACATCTTTGCATATTTCTTCATTTTTTTATTATTAATTTAGTTCATAACTCACTCATAATTGGTGTCTCCCCTAATAAAAGCCCTCTGTCTACTGCTGTCAAATTTTTCAACATATTCTGGTCATCATTCTTTAAGTCGTGAGGCAAATGGCTGATCACTCGTTTCTTACGGAACCAATGCTGAGGCTTGAAATTATGTGGTAGGGTAGGAGGTGGATATTTCTGACACACACAAAAAAAATTTAGGAACATGTTAGCAGTGAACTAGTGACATAAAGTGTAAGAAGTTTTTCTTAATGGAAACAAATGGAAATAACAAACAGAAACCTTTTTGGGTTGCAATGGTTTTGATGAAAGACAAAATCCCTCCAACAGCTTTCCAACATATGTAACAGGAACTGATTGTTTTCCTGCATGCAAAAAGATTTTTTTTCAAAAAGTGTTTCATATTTTTAATCAAATAAATTTATAAAAAAAGTCCTTCCAAACTCTAAGAAACAATAGTTTTTGTGTCATATAATAGTTTCTGTGATGCAAGCTATGAATGGAAGTGTCATGTAAATAAATTGGTTTGCATGTGCTGTTATGTGAATTGAAACATAAAGCAAGTGTGATGTTGTGACTATCATTATGACAGTTGTTTCATTTAAAGGAAGGATACTATAATAAAGGAATTTATTAAACTGGGGAGTTATTTGGTTTGTAGGAAGTGTTTTATTTATTATCAATCCCTAAATAATTTTTACTGTGTCAGATATGTTGATTTTATTCACCATGCTGTCTAGGAGCAGTCCACCCAAATTTATTGTCTTCTTCTTCATCTAGCTTCATGGTTAAATCATAATTTGAAAGACTGTCGATTGCATAGATGTTTTCATCTTCTTCTTCAAAAACACCTACTCCAAAGGCCTATACCAAATAAAATTTATATTAGACGCATTTCTATACAAATATTTTACAATAATTTATTGTATTACATAAAAAACAAATAAAAAAAGACTGACCTCTCCTCGAATACCCTTTTTGTTCTTAGAATTATGAAACTTTGGTTGTTGAAAAAGATTAATATGAGACCCAGGTAATGCCAGACTAGCATCTATTCCATGATAACCAAGACCATGAACATCATCCTTTGCATTCAAAGATATAGGACACACATCTTTTGGCGCAAATTTAATGTCTTCCAAATTTATGGGCACAAACTCATCAGAATCCTATAAAACAAGAGTTTGAAAATGTACATATTTGTGTAAAATATAAATATAATTTTACAAGGAAGCAAGATACATGTATAATTTATTTTTTTGTTATCTAGATCATTCTAAACAGACTTATCCTTAATGGCCTCTTTCTACTTTCTCAGTCTCTAGCATTTATGACAACAATACAGTTAAAACAATGAATATCTACGTTAAGACAACAAGTTACTAAATATCTGTAGAGCTATTAGTTTTGCAATGAGTTTTTTTTCTTCCAATATATCCATTTAACAAATTAGTTTTACTGATGCGCTATGACAATAACAGGTACAAGTTAGGCATTCTTATTCAATTGAAAAAAAAATATATTTCAAATTCTGCAGTTACCAACCAACAGTCCGAACTAAGGTGTAAAGTGAAAGATATTGAGCTTGATAGTAGACCACTGAAATTATACATACAAACTATTTCTTTGCCAAAGTGATACACTTTTAAGCATTTTAGTTTGCCATGTTGTATTCTTAATGAAAATATATTTTTTTTGTGTAACTTTGAAATTAATTAAAACCAATAATCTAATTTTAACAAAGTCATGTTTGTTTTTCAGTTAACAAAAAAGAAAAAAAGAAAGCCTTTTTTAAAGAATTTCTTAAGAAAACTTACTGACTGGTCATCTGAAGATGGGAGTGCACAACCATAAGTTTTTATACTGGGATCTAAGAAAGATTGAATCTAGATCTTTGTTATTTCAAACAAAATTTTTTTAGATGTAAACTGTTACATATGGGCATTAGACCTAATTATTTAATTTATTAAAAACTAAACATAAGTTACATAGAAAACACATTACAATGATTAAATATAAAATACTTACTGGAAGTTTTGACGCTCTTTTTCTTTTTCTTCCTTTTACGTGGGCCCAATCCCTGTCCTTCTCGCCATCCCATTTTCTGCAGCAGCCTGACACCTACTGGTATCCTGAAGGACATTTATTTCTATTAATTGTATTATAGAAGAAATAAGTACTTAAAGGTACAAATTAATAGATAATCTAGAGAAATAGAATTTTATGAAAAACTTAGCTAAATGAAGTACAAAAAATTGTAACCTTTTCTTACTACAGAAAGACAGTTAGCAACTCTCTTCAAACTTATGCATGCGTTTTAAAATTATTAGCTACATTTAATGACTTCACACCCTTTCTTCTTCCTATTTTATGCCTTCTGCTACCAGAAAGAATGCGTGGAATTTGAGGATGCTGTTCTCTGAGAGGTCTAAAAGTACAGAGGTACCCATGACATGAAACATACCCACAATTCATCCCACCTCTAGTGAGAATTTCTTTTGGCGAAAATATAGTATTTTTAGCAGTCTGGAAAGTAGGCATATCAATTAGATCACCTTCATTTTCTTTTGTTTCACTATTGCAGTCTAGAATGCATAAAACATTTTTATTATTCCTTTATATCCACAGTTAAAAGCCTTTAGAGCCTACGAGTACAGTGTGGCCCTACTTACTAATATTGTCAATTTATACAGTGATGTCTCAAAATCTGAACACAAACTTGAAAAACGAAAATAGTCTAAAATTGTGCTTTAGAATTTCAACATTCAGTGTGTTATTTCAGTATTTTTTTTAATACTTTTTCCTAATGCTCATGTCATTTTACGCCACATATACGATTTCTCCTTCAAGTGAAAGCTACTTGTGTGATTTTCAACTTTTTTCAATGTATATTTAAATTTTTTCTGGTCGTTTTTTTAGTGATTTTTTTTAAAAGATAATAAATCTTTTATATTTGCCATAACATAATGAGTATTTTCTGCAAATATTTTCAAAATCAGGTTTTTGGGAATCTAAAAAGACAGATCTATTTTAAGTGATTTATATAAGAAGAAAATGATAGGAACACAAAAAAAATTATATTTTGACCTATTTTTAGAAAAGGATTAATTCAGATTCTGAATTATCTTTGAAGAATGGTTAGTAAAAAAAAAAAAAACAACAAATCCTACTACAAAATTTTACACCATCTTTGGCGGCTTACTATCTAGAAGATATCCTCCGTTCAATATATTCATTTTAAATAACATAGTCAAGAGCTTTCTCTTTGTACTGAAACAAAATACATCTGCTGATAGAATTCACATACTTTTTCAGAGTTTTGCAAAAAAAGCATCCATCATTATTATTACCTTTCTGAATGCAAACTAATTAATTTTGCAGGTAAAAAAAAAAAGTATCGTTATTAAATTTACAAGAAAAAAAAAAAAAAGAAAAGGCAAACAATTTTAGGTTCTATTAGAAAAAGTAAAGAATTAGATACTGATTCCGGGGAGGGGGGACGACATTTTCTGTTCTCAGTTTGAGGATATAGTTCACTTAGGTATCAATGCAAAGATATTATGTCATTTTACTACTTTTTCCAAAGATATTCAGCTAAAAATATGTTAAATCTTCTCTCTGTTAATTTCTTATTAGTTTAGCTACTAATTTAGCTTTCAGCTTTCATTACTTACCGCTAAGAGTCACTGAACTGAAGAGCATAGCTCATTTATTTTTCTAACAATAATTCAACATGCTTTACTTCCCTTAATTTATAAGACACCTGTGCAAATTAAGACTGAAACGGCTCTCTTACTCATATTGTCTCATTTATTAAACAATGAAATTATTACATTTTTTTAACTGGATTAAATTTTATCATAATTAGAAAGTATAGTTAAATGTCACATGATAAAATAAATCACTCATTATAGTATAGTTAAATGTCACATGATAAAATAAATCACTCATTTATTCTTCACTTTCTCATACCTCCCAAAAAGCTATACTTCCTGCTTCTTCATTAGCGCCTCCCTCAACAAAAACATCACACTGATTTAAGATTTTTTTTAATCCCATAAATGTGTGACGTTCCCTACATTCACGTGGCTGTCCTATGATATCTTAGCTCTCTCTTCCTCTTTCCCACCATTGCTAAAATTATCCTCCTCTCGTCACCCCCCCCCCCGTTTGTTGTAATTGTGCCCCCCCTCTGTCCCAAGACGACGCTTGACTCGGTACCGCAACTGGTGGAATTAATTTTTACTATCCTCATCAGTAGAGGTTAAAGGTAACCGTAACATATTACTCCTCTCACACTCCCCCCTCCCATTATCTAGTAAATGTGAATATCGTTGAGCTTAAGTTGACTTGAGATTTAGAAATTTACCGAATTTAATATTTTTTTTTTGGTAAGGGGTAAATTAAATATCTGCAAAACAGCTATATTTTTCGCAGTACTGAAAGTAAGAAATTCAACACAATGACACTTTTTAACAGATGTTGTATAAGCGAAGGGGAAGGGGCAAAAAAAAATTCGCTGTACTGAATATTTCATTACAATGACGTTCGTAATAATGACATTTCACAGCATATTCATCTAAAAGCTTACTGTTCTGGAACAATTAAATCTGCAATAGCTGGAGTGATATCAAGACCAGATGCCGAAGCCAAGCTTGATGCATCACTAAGAAGTTTTCTTGTGCTCTCTTCAGAAGTATAGCCTGTAACTGTTGTAAATTTACGTGGTGCTATCCCATGCTCTTCAAGATCCTAGTTTTAAAAATCAAAAAGTTAAAACAATAAAACAAAAAAATATTAAGTACACTTTTCTTTTAGCAAAATTACTAAACAAGGTCAGGAATCTATTTTATGTAAAAGACTTAACGTAGACAGTGAAATTACATTGTTGAAAAACCAGGTTTTTTTTTCAGATTTAACATAATTTTAAAAAATGTATTCAATATGCAAATGTTATAGTTTTAGGTGTAATGCATCTTCAATACTGCTTTCTTTGACTAAAAATTTGAAATAATTAAGGGGCCATTCACATATATATTGCAAAAATTATTTTAAAAAAATTAAAATTTGTCTTCACAACCCCTATTAAAACATTATATAACAAAATTAAGGAACCTTCCCCAAACATACCCTTACACTCTTGAATGAAAATTGTCCAATTTTATGCATTTTTATATTAATTTTTAAAAAATGTATTAATAAAATTCCTCTGTATAGCAGACTTTATCTACTACCAACTCCCTATAACCCAAATCAAACTACCCCAGCCACACTCAATCATTATATAATATATGAACAAATACTAATAGGATTAAATGCATGTGACTAATAGTTGTGTCTATCAGAAATGCTCACAAACAAATAATACTACCTAATTTTCCACGGTTTATGTTTACAAAGAAGAGATGTTTAATTCAATATACAAAAGGATCCATTTTTTTAATTTCAAATCTTAATTTTTTTTGTGATGGGTTGCTAGCTGCTAATCTTGATTAGTGAATTTTAAAAATCTAAGCATCACTATAATTTATGTTTCAATCAACTGTTTTTAAATTCCTTTACTTAAAAAAAAAAAAATAGCTGGACCTCATCATCCATAAAATCCTCTGGTCTAAAACTTGTTCTCTCTGCATTGTCAAATCTCTTATTTCTTGATGATGAAAATGTAGACGGAGCAAATCCTAGAATGGAAGAATCAGACACATATGAGGGGCTTAATTTTAAAATCCTAGTTCTATATTTAAGCCGACAATTATCCCTACCCAAAATAAGACAAAGGATTCATAATTATTTCTAACTAGAAGATTCATAATATTCTGTCAAGTGTCTAAAATTTATACAATTAAAAATCTATTGCATTTCAGTTTCTTCACAGATTTTTTTTTGTGACAAATGCAAGTATCACAGACTATTTAAGTAGAAAAATATGACTAGCAGATGTTAAAATATAATTATTTTAGTGAGTTGATGTTTTAACTAATTTTCTAATCAGACTAATGCTTTTAGGAGCACTTATTAGTGTTTCACCTGTTACAGTAATTAGTTCTTTCACTCACCCTCTTTAGATCCAACAGTGTTAAAATAACCAGCAGAGAAACCACCAGTAAAAGCTCCATGAAATCTACGTCTTCCTTCTTTATCTCTTGCTGTTAAATCCTGAATAGTTGTAGGCTTTTGTAAGGGCTGATCTAGGATTCAAAGCAATTTTGATATACTTTATTTATGTTTATTTACAATTTATGCAACTGAATGGGGGATAAAATTAGAAGAACACTCAAATTTTTATCCACCCCCCCCCCCTTATTAGCACTGGTAGTAATAAATCAGCAATATATATATATATATATATATATCTTCAATCTTAGCAAATGATGTGCATGTAAATTCACAAAATTCATTCTTGGAAGAAAGATTTGTTCAAGTAACTTTTCTACATAGACATTACCCAAATACTTTATACAAAAATATAAACAAAACAAAAAAGCATATTTTCTACATTATTAAAAACTAGTTGTTTTCATAAATCTAAAAAAACAACGTTCAATAGTATAATAGACTAGTTGCAATGAGCATGAATCCTAGCAAAAAAGAATTTGGTAAACGCACTTGTTAGAAGACCAGCCAAAACCATTATATTAGGGTATAAGGAACATGACATATATAAATTTTTTTTTTTCAGAATTTTTTTTTTCAGGATTAGGGATAGGGATAGAGATAGATATCAATTTGCGCGAAAATCCCCGGAAACAGAAAAAAAAATGAACGGGTCGACCGTACATATGCTAGTAGTCGACCCCCTAGTGGGTCGAGTAACAAGTGCCTTTGGTAAAACTACAGCGAGGAAAAAAAAACAATTAATGTATCTTAATTCGACTTAATTTTAATGTTAAACATTAGCATAAGTCCTTCAGTAACCAACTATTTTACTTTAAGTTGAAATGATATTTAATATTTTAATTTTGAGCTAATTGAAACTACCAAAAAGATCAAAGTCAGAACAAGTCTTTCAAGTTTATAATTGTATATAAAATTTTAAAAATAGCTTAAAAACCTATTAGCATTTATAAAGATAATTATTAACTTAAAATTGCACTTCACTTCCTTGTTATAACGAATGTTTAGCATTTACATAATATATACTTACCATCAGATAATTCTGGTACTGGTGTACCTATCAAAACAAAGTCATCTTCGTCTTGATCGTCACTGGAGGCCGCCATCTTTTTGGAAATGTTTTTATAAATACCAAAAAGTTTGGAAAAGTTAAGAAACAATTATTTTAGCTAGATGTAGAAGGCTCTGTTAAATGTCCATGAGTTAGATATTTTTACTATAACTATAGACTAAATTGTAGCGTGTAGTACTGAACATAGAAAACTGCTGTATTGATAACACTTGTATCGATGAAGGGCCTGCGGCACAGGACCCATAGGACTTTAGAACTTATCAACGGGGTGGGGTATTTTTTTTTTCAGATGCACAAAGTGGCTTTGCTAGCGTTAATGGTACCAGGGCAGTCTAATAACCATGCCAAAAATTACTAAATTGGTTAAAATGCCATGACTTATGGCAAAGTAAGTGCTGCCCGGGGCAATTCAACACCCCATATTTACGCCTTTTTGTCCCCCCCCCTCGCCTACTCCACCCCTTTAACTTTCGGCCAGTGGCGCAACCGGGGGGGGGCAGACCAAATCATCATACATTTTACCATATAAACTGTCTTTTTTCAATATGTGAGCCCCCCCCCCCCTCCAGCATTTTTTGCTGGTTGCGCCACTGCTTTCGGCTGCTATCAATTTATCACCAAGAAGACGTAATATAGCAGCATAATTGTTCCCATCACACCGATGTCCCAACTCCAAAATATTAATCACAAGCGAGCTCCAACCAAATACATTCCTAAAATTGTTATGTCCTCATGACACACGGAATATGATTTTTACAGAAGCCCATCTTCACTAGTATTAAATATATGTCTTCTTCGCCTGGGGCCATCAAATAATTCAGAACGGCTCTGAGTGTGTTGTTATTATTATTATTGAAGTGTACAGAGGCTCTAGATCAGCATTATGGGACCTCAGGCTAAATCACTTCACTGGGCTCATGACAACAGTTAGTGAATTAACATCAAGTGGCATAGCACTTCATGCCCCCTCCCCTTTCCCCGCCATGGTGCCATGTGTCTGAAAGTGTGGTGTAAAAACTTCTGTAGTTGTGTAGAATTAATAGTAGGCATACATTCCGAGTGTTTAGAAACTTTAAAGAATGGGTGACCGGACAAGCACATAGTCATTCTTTTCTTTGATGTTTTGCGTCTAATGGCCCTGAACAGACTATTATTTCTGCCCTTTACCTTACTATACCCATAAGTGCAAGTCACACCCACTTCATTTTGTCCAGGCATAATTTTCCAACACAGCAATGAAGAGTTTGCATTATTTTTTTTTAATTCAGGCATATATTTTGAGTTTGTTTGTTTTTAAAGTGCAACTTTCGCACAATGTTTTTGCATGTGGGACCTTCTAAGTTAACAAGTCACCACTGTCCCCATTAATCCACTTAGTGATTATTAACCTTTTGCTATTCTGTAAGAAAGAAACAGGATAAAAGGAAGAAAATAGATAAATAGACAGACAGGTGGATGGATTGTTGGACTGACAGACTGAAGAATAAATCAGTAGGAAATGGGGTTGGTTAGGTCACATTTTACAAAAATCCAGCGAGCAATGCCACTATATAGGCAGCCCCCCCTCCCCCCCCCCATGCGAGAACCCGGCGCATTTGCCACCACCCCCTAAAGTTTTGCATGTGCTGCATATTTTCCAGATATACACCTGTAAGCACTCCTATTAAGATTTTGTTTAGCCGGAAGAGATTCACACCAGAGATGGGTCCCTGCAAATGTAGATGCTTTTGTCACCATCAACATATGATCAGTGCTCGATTTACCGCTGGGGATGCCGGGGATATCCCAACCACGTCCTCAACGTTAAGTAAACTGAAGGTCAAATCTGACGACTTTATCAAAGACATTATACATAAACGTATTTCACATTTCATGCAATGCAGGCCTATTGCCTATATTGGCTATATAACCGTATTTTAAATTTAATTCTTCCTCATTATACTTAATCATCTTTTTTTTTTATTGCATGGGTCACACTTTTCATATTTTCAGTCAAGTTGAATCAATTACTAAATGTATACTCTGTCACCGAGTTAAATATGATATGTTAACAGAGCTCAGTGCATGTATATTGATCACTGATACTACTGATAGGGATATGTACACGTAGTACTTTTTTCTCCTAGCGCAATCGTTTCCATAGCAACGGTACTGAAACCAAATATTTGAAACCGCAAAATAATTTATTTTTCCAATCACACTTTAAAATAAAATTAATAACATATAAAACAAAATTGATAAAACATAACATTTATAATTTTATTTGTTACAACTGTTCATTAAGCCCTTTTAGTTGATGTTTGCTCGTGGCTGTGGCGGAAGTTAACTTTCTGGTGCGCATGCGCATTAAGAAATAACGTAGAATTGCTTTTGTAGTAAACTGTTCAGAACCACAACAAATCGCCCAAATGTCACCCTCTGTTGAATATGCGATGTTTTCTTTAGTATTCACTTGTGTGATATGACGATGAAAAAGTCAAATATAAAGGCTATAAAAGTAGCATTGCTAAGTCACCATACAGAAAGTTCAACTCAAGGTGAGACGGCTAGTGGGGAAAAGACTACAACAACGATTACATCTACGAACCGAGGATATACCCATCAACAGATTCAACACAATTCACAATCCTCGTATCAGAATATATCTCCAATTAAGTTAGATACTTCTGAGATTATCGAATCAAATAATCATGCTCGAACTCGACTTAGAAATGAACAACAGTCCTTTCTATATCCTAATAGTTCTGTGAATAATTTAATTTCTGAAGAGTGCAATCATACTAATCACAGAAAAAGGGAAAAGATGGGACTTTTTCGAAATTTAAGACGTAAGTTTTCTTCTCTTTCACTTCGTAAATCAGAAGGAGCAGAGTACAATGGACACATAAGTGATAGTCAGTCTCCTAACATTACTTGTTCCAGATTAAAAGATAAAAATTTGCAGTCCTCCAATAGTGAATCACATTTGAGCCTAGTCTCTCAAAGCTGTGATAGCTTGAATTCTCCCATCAAGACATATATGACTCCTAAACTGAGTGAATGGCACTGTAATACAGATCATCATGATATGGATACACCTAAAGAAAAACCAGGCTGCTTGTCAAAAGACATATCTAGGTTCAATCCAGCCTCATCCTATTGTGATGACTGCTCATCTGAGGAAACTGTATCTGATGGTGCTGATGTAACTATAAATACCAGCAAAGACAAATGTGATGATAAAAACTGTCACACAGAGCCTGTCTATGAATTAGCAGACTGTGTAGAGTATGATCCTATTAAAGAACAGACGAAAATATGGAGTCCTAAAGTTTGGAGCTTAACACAGGAATTGTTTCGTTTATCTAAGTTTGGGTGGTACTGGGGGCCCATAACTCGAAATGAAGCTGAAGATAAATTGACAAACCAACCAGATGGTGCTTTTCTTGTTCGTGACAGTTCTGATGAGCGATACCTTCTTAGTCTCTCATTTCGCTCCTATGGCCGTACTTTACATACTCGCATAGAACATTGCAATGGAATGTTCAGTTTCTATGCACAGCCTGACACTGAGGGATATCCTTCTATTGTAGATTTAATTGAACACTCTATGAATGACTCACAGACTAGCATTTTTTATTACTCCAGATCCCGTTCCCCCGGTGCTCCACAATTTCCAGTACGTTTGACAAAACCTGTCTCGCGTTTTACACAAGTACGATCTTTACAGTATTTGTGCCGCTTTGTTATTCGACAGTATACAAGATATGACCATATTCAGCAATTGCCATTACCAACAACTCTAAAAGGATGGATTGAAGAAAATCAATATTGAGCAAGTTTCATATTGGATTTGTAAATGGTTTTGGAAAGACTGTGTTCAATTCATTTTTACATCAGACAACATGTTTTTGTTTTTTTCTAGTTTGTTGTGAAATTTTTTTGCTGCCTTAACACCTTTCTGTTATACAAAATTACACATATTGATCCAGAAATAAATGTATTATTGTGATAGGCCAGAATGTATGTATCTTATACCCTTTTTTTTACTTTATTACGTTTTTGTAATATTCATTAGCAAATTGAGTGATAACTACACACTTTCTAACCTCTGTGGTAAAAATTTTACTTTTTATTTAAGCGTGTTTTTTTTATGCTAACAGGTCTTAACAGTACCAGACACATTTTTTCTTCCACCAATCTTTAAAAATTTATAAAATTAATAATGATAGATTTCTCATTTTAATGGACTTGTTTAAAATTTTAAAAAATATGCTTACATGCGACTTGATGAAAAAAAAAATAATAAAAAAATGACTAAAAATGTACTGAATGCTAAATATTGAGCTGCTAGTCACATTGTAAAACGTAAATGTATATTTTAAAAGTTTTATCAAGTTCCTTATTTACTAATTTATTTTATAAAAATTTCTGTCCATGATAAATATTTTATTTCTTTGCCTTATAAATATGCTGGATATCAAATACTTTTTCACTGTTTTCAAGACAAGAGGCTGCTTACAGATTTCAAACTTTTGTTTTAAATGGTAGTGTTTTCTTCTTATTTTTTTCTACACCCATATTTTTATGTTACTGATGTTAACTTGCCTTCTTAAAAGCTGTCATGCTTTCATCCTACTTTCAGAACTGTAATTTTAGACACTCAAAATGTTTTTACATATTAAAGCAAACTAAATGTTTACCTCAGCTGTATACAGAAACTTTATATTTGATAATTATTTTATTTCTTAGTAAAAATTAGATTTTTATTGTAGTACTTTGATGTTAAACATGGTTCATAATTTTTTGGTGTGCTTTGCTCAATGATATATTAGTCTCTAAGTATGAAGTTGTTCCAAACAATTATGCACTAAAATGATGTGTTTTTTTTTTGTCAAATTCATGTGAAACGAAAGTTTACATTATGTTTTTGAGTTTGCCTATGGAAAATCTGATTCACCACCTAGATGCTTAAGATTTCATTGTTTTTGCTAGCGAATTGTTTTCCGGTATTGATTTGGTACAGATTTCTATATTTGATTTGAAAATATGCAATAAGCAGGGTAAGCATAAAGTATAATTTTTAGTTCCTTTATATTTTTTTTAAAAAGTAAAGATTTTTTTGTTTGTTTTTTTTTTTAAATCAAATAGCATACTTATACAGTTTGTACTATAGTCAGGAAAAATTGTGGATTTTATGGTTAACATCAGCATTTTATAAACTAAATTATTAGACAAGTTTGCTTATTGAGCTAGAAAACTTAAGCTAAGTTTGTCAAAGGTTTAATTTGTTTCCTACATAATATTGTTTGCTTGTTCAAGATTTAATAGTAATTTTAGTTTTAAAAAAGGTAATGAATATTAATTAATTAATAAGTCAGTATCATCATGAAATATGCTTGCTGTTTTACCTTTTTTTTTTCACATGTATTTAGCACATTAACTGCTGTGTGGATTATTTATGATTACTATTGTACATTATGTATAGTTTGAAGTTCACTGATAAATGTTGTTCTTTAGCACTATAACAAAGCAATAATAAAAAAATTGAAAGCAAGATTGGTAATGTTTTAAAAAGATACCCCTTGTGAGAAATTCTGTAGATAACATTCACTGGTAATGAATAGCTTTGAACAGTTAAGCTGGACAACTATTCAGATTAGCAGTTAAGTACATTATATTAGGAAGCATTAGTTATATTATTTTTCTAATTTAAAACTGCATCCATTGATGTATAAGTGATTATGAAGTTGTGTGCTCTCTTTTAGAATTTTCCTATGAAAGTTACGAAAAATATACTTATGTAAAATATCAGCTTTGTCGTCTTTGTATGAGTGAATTAATATAAAGTATTGGATCAGAGCTTCTTCATGGAATTTATTTTTCATTAGGTTGATTCATAAAACAAAACACAAATACATTTGCTTTAAGTCGACAAACCTGTCTAGACTATTGTTTCCTCTTGAAAGGAAATCAATGATGATTTAAATAGATTATTTTTACTGGTGCTGTGTTAAACTTTTTTTTTATTGTTATTGTGATCTACTAAATTGATTGTGTTAATTTTAACATCAATTGAATACACTGCGGTCATTTTTCTTATACACTTACAAATAAAACCTCACCAACTTTTTTTTATTTTTAAATAGTCCTAATATTTTGTGCCTGCTATAATTTAGTGTAATATTTTTTACCAGTAACGATTTGCAAATTTTTGTTGACTGCTATTGACACCATATTTACAGACAAAAGAGCTTTTAGTGAATTCTCAGCTCTAATCATAATACATTTTTTAAAGCAAATGCTCATTATTTAATTCTTGATGTTTATAATTTTGCATAATGTGTAGAGAACTAATCACACACAAAAAAAAAAAGGCATAGTAGTGCTTTTTAGTTTGATTGACTGTGAGAAAATAGAACATTCCTTTGAATGTAAATTCTAGATTTAGAAGTGGATAATGAACATCATTAAAGTATGTAAAATAATGTTTTTGATTTTGCTTTTAAATAATTAATGCTAATCGGGAAAAGAAATTTCATACCAGTATTGATAAGATATTACCAGGTCAAAAGGTTGGTTGAAGTTATCTTCTTAAAAAAATCTTTGTGATTCTTGACTTTGTATGTCTAGTAATGCATATAAATAGGCCAATTTAGCAATTCTATTGACTCT
Organism: Bulinus truncatus; assembly: GCA_021962125.1. Classification (NCBI taxonomy): domain Eukaryota; kingdom Metazoa; phylum Mollusca; class Gastropoda; family Planorbidae; genus Bulinus; species Bulinus truncatus. The sequence goes on from JAGDYQ010000232.1 coordinate 1,149,698, forward strand.
TATTCTGCCTTAAAATTTTTTTTTTTTACTCTTTTTTGTTTGAAGAAAAAAACTTGATGCCTTTGATACTTTTTTCACTTAGTTTATTTTATTTTTAGACATAAGAATAGTTCACCGGGTATTTAAAAATTGATCTTTGTTTAAATTCCAGTATACTGAAATGTTTGTTTTGAAAGCTGTTTTATAATTTATACATAAAAATAATTACATGTATTTGAAATAATTTTAGCACTTCTATCTTAATATTTAAAATTCAAATGTTTATACCATACTCATCAGTTGTTGTTTTTTTTCCCCTTTCTTAAATCTTCACCGGTTCATATAATGAAGTTGATGCCTTGATAATGCATTGTATTATACATCATATAAAGCGTTTAAAAAGCTCATTGGGGTATGCTTTATTCATGTAAGAATTTTTTCATTAAATGTTCCCTCCATAATAACTAATTGTGATGGTACTGAAATTGAATGTGAATAATTCTGGTTATATGTAAGCAGTTACAATCTCCCCTCTGTTAACTGTGCAAGCATGAAAGTGTACATTGATTGAAAAATGTTGCTAGTTTATTCACACTTGTAAAAGTTATTCACACTTGTAAAAGATTGTTTTTGTAATTTACAGTTTTTGTACAGAGTGGTGTGTTTATATTATTTGTAACTTTTTTGTTATATTGGCTTTCATGTTTTTTTTTTCATGCTTTTTTGTTTGTACATTGAGTGTGTGTGTGCGTGAATATTGATAGATACAGTATAGTTTGTTTTTTTAAATTATTAATCAACCTATTTCAAAAGGAGAAATTAACAAGTCATTAAGAAAGTGTTTTTTTATTTGTTTTAGATAATTTAACAATGGATTAAAAAATGAATATTTCTTTTTTTCCAAGTGAGCTGTAAAAAAAACAACTGGTTTGATGCTGCTAACAGTCAGATTGTAAAGATTATTTTAGAAAATGTTTATGAAAGGTTTGCTCGAGTTCTTTACATTTCATAATTTATATTACATTCTGTTGTGTCTAGCCTTAACATTGTGTTGGAATTTTTATTTTATAAATTAATTTTAGTATTGTTCAGTCATAATTTTCTTTTTGAGATAAACAATCCAAGAACAGAAAACACATAAGAGACTATAAAATCACAATAGCATTAAAAAGGCATAGCTTGTTTTCAACAATAAGAAAACAAAAATCAAATTGAAAAATATTTTAAAATTGTCTTTATTTTGTTCTGCATTGCTTAACAAAAAATAGGAAGGTATAAAGTAAGTGTTAATTCTCTAGAAGCTCATAATTTTCATCATAAATTATGTTAATTAAAAAAAAAAAATTAACAATGATGCAGATCTAAATGAAATTATCTGTTCCTTGAATTCATGCCAAGTATATTGCGCCCCTGCAATAAATCAAAATAATTTGATTGATATTAATTTACAAGCATGTTTTAGTTGTTTAAATAATACATCACTTTACAGGTCCAATGCCTCACAGTCCTTAGAACTGAATTCACTTTAACTAATAATCACTTAATTATTGTGAGAAAGTGCAAAGGTGGATTGGTGTAATTTTGCAAGTCTGAATTCAAAGTAATGGCAGTTTTTTTCTTTCTAAATTTCTGATGTCTAAAGGAAGTCAGAAACAACCCAAAATATTCCTGAATATTCCTCATGAGACCCGAAATAAAATATTAATTCCTTTCAACTAGATCAACTTCTGAATGTTGCCCTTATCAAAGACAACGAAATTAAAATATACTGGATCCTTATATTCAGGCACAGTCCATCATCATTATTGTTAGTGTGTCTTCTGAAATAATTGACTGTCAACATTATTCAGCTATCTAAAATGGAATAATCTCAATTCCTAAAGAAGAGGATAATGAAGTTTGCAAATAAACTAGTTACATAAAACTTAAAAGTGAACTTGGTTTAATTTTTTTCTTCAAATTATATCTTCAAAACCTTATCTGTTCAGCACAATTAACCTCAATTATTAAAGCTTTTATTACAGTCTACAGATGAAACCAAATGTATACATCAGATTCTCACTAAGTTAAGTTCCCCATAAGCAGTGTTTCCTAAACTTTTTATTTTTTGTGTAATAATAGGTACCCCTTGTGAAAATGTACATTTAAATAATAATTAAAATATTTTTTTTTCTTTTTTACTTCATAAACAATTAATAATAGACGAAAAATAAAATTCATTTAAAATACAAAAAAATAAAAGATTTTTAAAATAAATAACTGTCATTATAACCGATGAGATTGATGAAATTGTTTATGTTATCATCGTAATTAATGGTTGTTAATTTCAATCTAAAATTCAATTCTACATCCTAAAGTCTGTTTAATGTCTACAAATGTTAAAAAAACAACTTTACAGAGATATGAAGTTGGAAAAGGCAAGATGTATTTCAAGACTTTCACTGTAAAAACTTGATGAACATTATTCTGGTTGCAAATTCAACAGGTGTAAGTACACTCCTAAAGTTTTTTTTAGAGAATTTATCTGAACCTTATTGATCTTTGGCAAGTGATACACCTGCATGACATACTTATTTTGAAAGGATATCTTTTCTATTTAATGCTTTTGTTTAACTCAGAAAATTATTCTTTCAGGCCCTCTTGTGAATTCTCTGTTACTGTCTAAATTTCAGAGTATCAGCATCAATTTTACCATCCAAACTTGTTATAAGCTTATGAAGAAAGGGAAACAAGTCCACATCACCATTACCAACTCTCTTTGCCACATACATTTAATTTTGCCATTTTAATTTTCATTTTATCTTGCATATGAAACAATGAAATTTCTTCACCTTGCAAAGTTGAGAAAATTTGAAACAGAATATGTCTGCAAAAAAATGTATGTCAATTCACAGAGCCTTTTCCAGTTATGTAAAAAAGTTTTAACAGCTCAAATCTATCACTGAGAAAAAATTGAATTTCATGTGTAAGTATAAACAAATTTTCCCTTGAGATTGCCAACAAACATCAGTATGAAACAGAAGCTGAGTAAGACTACTACCCATTTCTTCACTCAATTGTAAAAAAAAGTCATGCATTCAAGGGACAGCAGCCTTGAATGTAATTAATGTTTTCACACTTTCATCCAGAACTTTCTGTAGATCAGAGGACATCTTACTTGCAGCCTAAGCCCCTCTGTTGTATGCAACAATGTCTGGATATGACATTAGTGGCAACATTCTAAACTCTCACATCTATTATTTATTCTGACCATACTCTTTGTTCAAGCACATCTATTCCAATACATTTTGTTTTCTGGCATAAATGTATTCATAATATTTAAGATATCTTCACCTGTTGTTGGACATGATAAATCTGGCAAAATAAAAAGTCACCATTGATTTCATCTGTTTCATAACCAACTAATGCCATAATATTGGCATATTTACCAATATCAGTTGATTAATTGACTTGTAATGCACAGTACCTTCTTTTTGCAATATTAAAAGTATGCAAATCGAAGTTTCTAGAATTTTTTGATTGTCACCTCCATAATTTTTTGACTCAGTCAAACCCCTCTTTCCTCCTTCTCCCCTAACTTCTTTTTCTTTCACTGGCATCACTAACTTGCGCTTTCTTGCTTTTGTCTTTCCTTATTTCCAGATGCTTTTGTTCCTACTGGTACACTGGGGTAGTTCAAGTGAAAACTATGGATTTGATACCCCAATGCATATTTTACCGACTTTTTCAACACCATCATTTTGTTTATCCATAGAGTATGCAAGTTGTTTTTTTTACTTCCCTTAAGGAACATGAAGTAGTTGTGGGTGAAAGTGGATAATAGTCCAGTCACCTGATGCTGACCTTGTAGGACTAGCCATTTTGACAAGACACAGGCCAAAAGAATTGTTATAATGGGTCAGTAAGATTTGCTATAGTGTGTGGGAGAGTGCTGCAATAGATTAGACAACAGACAAAAGAGACAGTGTGTGCATGGTGCACGGCTGTCAGAGTTGAGAATTGGTCTGAAATTATTGTAGTTTGAGTCTGAAGTTAAATATTGTATATTTACAAAGTCTTATTTAAGGTCATACCCTATTGTTGAATAAAGTTCAAGATACTTTGTTTGATGTGACATGGGCTTTTGCCTTTAATCTATTCTGTTGAATGGATCGTTGTGGGATTTAAAGAGACCTATTTCAGCCTGTAACATAGGTTTCTTTTATATCACATAACTACTGCATTTGAGGTAATTAGTGAGACTGGTATATATAATACCCAACTACTATTATTTTCCCTTCATTACAGGTAAACCATTTCAAGCATGACAAACTAAAAGACATTACAAATACTGAGCTGTAACCAAGGCTCAAACTCATGGCAAGTAGACAGTTGTGTACTCTACCACATGGCCATCAATCCCATTTATTCAAGAAATTATCATGGATAATCATGTGCCTTTAAATTTTTTTTTTTAATAAACAAAAAAAAGTACAAACCATAATGCAGAAGCCTTGAAATGCCTCTTTAAATACATCACTGCTTTCTTCACACTGAAAACATTTAACATTTGAAATTTAATCAGAAAGACATTGGCTGATTTGTAAAAAAAAGATATTGATGGTACTGCGCTGAATTTGGAATTTTTTTTTTTTTTTGCTTTTCTAACAATCCATATCAACTACAAAGAGCATAAAAGAAAAACCTTAAGGCTGTCTTTTCAATTTTATAAACAAAAATTCTGTTTAATTAATAATATTAAAATATATATCTGTTTTATGTAATAATATCACTTTTTTTTCAACTAACTAAAAAGACATAAGTTGAGCTTATTAATGAAGGTTAATTATCATTATAATGAAATAAAAGGTAATTCATAATTTTAAAACTAAAAAAAGATCCTAAAAAATATTTATGAACTATCAAATAGCATTCTTTACAAATTAACATACACTGTACCTTTTTCTTAGTGGCACCAAAAGACTGTAAGTCAACAAGCCGTCTGTCAAGAAAATCCCAAGTATACTGGAGATCTGATGATTTGTCTTGAACCATATATATTTCAGTACTCTTGTACACTCCAGCCACAGCCAACCTTTTGGTGTACCAGTTAAACTAGAAATGAAAAACAGGATTAAAATAAAATAATAACTAAAATAAGAACATAGTGAAAACTGGGAAAAAATTTACGAATCAATATAATTGAAATGTTGATTAGCTGTTTCTATCAACATTACAATTAGGTGCTCTACTGTCAACCCGAATATCCCGGGTTTGATCCTTAGATTTTTCTTCTGGTCCTGGTGAAGGTTCTCAAGTCCACCCAGCTTAATTAGGAACCCAACAGTAGCTAGAGGAGCATGGGTGGATGCTATCACCTACATTTGTCTCCTGTGGTACTTCCTGGGCTAATGCACTCTCAGCTATGGTGCGGATGAAAAAAAGGGCACCACGAAAGCTTTCCCATTATATAGGATCTAAGAGATCAACGTCTCATCCCTAAAGGGACTTCAGTAAAAAAAAAGCAATCAGCAATACTCACATCAACAGATCTGTCACCAGCATGATACCATATTTCGTCAGAGAGATTTAACAAATTCTTCCATGATTCTACTGCATTTTGTGGCAGTGCCTGGATTGCCATTGCCTGAACAAATACAAATTAGAAGAAAAAAAAAAAGAAGAAACTCTAGTGCTGATTGACTTCTACTTCTGAACAGAAAAATAGGCTCTAACAAACAGTTTAGACATATCAGGTGTACATTTAAAAAATATAGAAACTATTATCTTAAATTAATTCTACTTCTAAACAGAGAAAATAAATTTGACATACAGGTAACAGATGAAAGAAATAATAGAAGAAAAAAAAGTAGGATTAATACCTGTGGCCATTTATCTAAATAGGGGATTATCATCCTGAGCCTATGCTCTATGGCATTACGGATTAATGGTTTTGTAGCAGGCTTTCTGAAGAAAAAAAAACATCATTTGGAAAATGTTTTTCATCCGCAAAACACTTGTGATCTATTTCACTGTAAAATTTGACAAGAGGAATAGGCCAATCATTTTTAACTGATAATGAAGAGCTCAAATTTACTTCAAAACTTTCAGAGAAGATAAGAGGAAAGTTAACTTGGAAAAAAATGTTGAACACCACTAAATTCTTTGCACATCAGTAGTTTGAAAAAAAAAAAAACCCAATCACAAATTTGATAAATTTTTTTTCTTTCCTGTCAGTCTTGGTTGATACTTACTCTAGGCCCTCAGCCTTGGCCTTTTCAACTTCCTTTTCTAAATACTCTTTTAGCTCAGCATTACTTTTTACATAGAAATAGTTAATCAGTTCAGCACCTCCTCTAGGGAACATTCCGTGAGCTACAGGTGGTAAACCTTCATCTCTGGCTCCTGCAACAATTAGTTACATGCTTACAATGTTGAACTTTTTACTATATTTAAAGTGTTTCAAACTAACATAATATGTAACCGTGAGGCGATTAGATGCAGGGCTGTCTTAATGCATTGATACCACCAAAGCACTTGCCTTGTGGCCCCCATGATTACAGGAACCCCATGCTAATTGTCCATTCATATTGCATTTTTTCTTTCGTTGTCATAGGAACCCCAACACACTGGTTAGCCAAGGGGCCAGTAATGCACTGAAGACGGCTCTGATAAGAGAGATAATCTATCAAAAGTTTAAACAAAGGCATAAATAATTGCCAGTTATTATAAAATACTTGCCAGCCTCAATGGCTTTTTTGGTCCAGCCATATTCATGAACATACTGAAGTGAAGCTTTTAAAATTCTTTGCTTAATGCTGTGTTCATATTCTGTGTCATCTGTTGAGCTTTCTGGTGTCCACTTCTGTGATTCTGTTTCTTGTTCTGAGCTGTGTTAAGATTTTATTATATTGATCATACTATTATAAATAATTGACATTTTGAAATGGGAACTTCACTTAATCTTTTAATCTGTTTCAAAATACTAACAAAAAAAATTGTTACATTTAGAAATGATGTCCAATAATAATTTTCACATTCCTGTAGCATTACTTTCCAAATTAATACAATGTATTTAAGGCATTCAATAACTGGAAATATTAAAAAAAAAAAAACATCATTTTTTAAATCAATATTTAATTGATTTTTTTTTTCTTCATCACAGAATTATGTACCCAAAACATGAACCATAAAATGGCCAAAAGATCCAATGTACAGGTATATATTATTTTATCAAGCTATCTTTACTAGAACCCTGACAAAAATATAATGGATTGCAAAACTAAAATTATCACCTGCTGGTTCTTTGTCTTTCATTAGTTTCTCCGCTTTCATTATTTTCTTTGCTTTCGTTTGATTGAGTCCTTGAAGTTGTGAATAAGGTTCGACAAAAGAAACAATAGCTTTCACTAGCTCCTGTTAAAATAGATGTTTGAAATGTTATATCTATGAAAATAATGAATAAAAAAAAATTATTTCTGCTCAACTTGTACCAATTCTGTTTTTTCCAATGTGGTCAGAGTTAATTATAATAAATTAAAAATGATTTATTTTAAAATGAAATAAAATAATGTAATTCTGATATGATTAAATTTTTACTTTTATAATAATTATAAGCTTGTCATAAGAAAATTCATGTTATGGATCCATCCTCAAATGGTATATGTATCTCTATATTTATACATATGAACTTCTGTATGTTTGTATTTCTCTCTGTCCATATGTATAATAGCTGCGCATCATTATGTATTACAAAATTTTTGATAAATGACACAATTACTTTTTTTTTCAATATTTTATACTATAATTTATTAAGGAAAAAAGTGTTTTACTCAATAAAATAGTTGATGTATGTTGTGCTTTGTAGAACAATAATTACACATATTACACAAACAAACAGTAACTGTACTAAAGGTTGTTATAAACTGGACTGTGGATTTTAAGCAATAATACTGTCAACACAAAAAATAGCTAGCCCGCACCATTATTCTCATAAACAAATACAATAGCAGACACAAACTATTTTCACTTTGCATTTCCATATTTGTTTTGTCATGATAACTTTATTCTTGAACTAAATGATATTTTTCTCTATATAAATCAACTAAAGTGACAATTAGGTAGCATAGGCTGCACAATAAACCAGCAGAGTTCAGACACAAAGACAAACACACAGTTTCATAATTTTATGATTGTGAAACTCCATTTTGATCTTTGACAATAAGAAAAACAATTACTGTCATAATAATGTATACTAAGTTGTTAAACTTGGTGTGTAAAATGTAATATGTGACAAATGAAATGTAGATTGTTTCTGTACATTAAGTTGCATGAGTGAGCACTAGTTCTCACCAGGCTTTCCGTGCAATGGTGCACTGCCAGAATATATTTAAAATGATGGCATGTTAATGTGTACTCTTATGGTTGCAGTAAAAATATGTCACAATCTTTATATCAATTTTGTTTTTCTTCTACCTGTAATGTTGTTGGGGGGGGGGGGAATAAAAAAAACTTTATTTTTTTTTTATATAAATTAGATGAGTAGTAAAAATGATATCAATTTGTTGAGGTAATTTGCTCTTTGCAAAAAGGTAATACATACTATTGCCTCAATACATTTCCCTTTATTAATGAATGTTTCAGATCTGAAGAAAATGATGGACCATATTCATTACTTTTAAAAAAGTCAAGAGATAAGAGACTTCCTAATGTCTATCTGTTGATGAAGTGGCTCTGCAATTTGTTAACTATATGAAAGATAACCTTTTCCATATACTGTATTTATTGTATTCCCAGTTTATATTTGTATATATGGATTTGTTTTTATCAAATTGTGTAAATGTTACTTTTGCTTCAAAAAAAGAACACATACCAGCATTTACATTTATTTAACTCACCCTTTAACAGGTGTTATCAATGAAAATAGAAAAATACAGTTTAAGAGCTGATCATGGATGTTTGCTAAATTATCAATGGTTTCTTCACCAAAAGACCTTCCAAATTTTCTTTTACAGTTAATTATTTTTAGTAAGCTTAAGCAAATCAAAGCTTATGGTAAAATATTTTCAAGCAGCTTTTGCTTAGAACTTTAACAATTAAGAGATTTTTCACTATGCAGTTAATAAAAATATAATTTCTTTTTCAGTAGAAATGTTGGTTTGACAATATAAAAGAATGGACAGGGCTACCAATGAATGAACTAAGACAGCTGCGCAGGATAGGCAACTATGGAGAAATATGTCTGTTGAGGTGGCCATGCGTTCCCCCAACAACTACATTGGTTAAGGGTATGATGATGACTGAAACAATACTTAACTAAAGCGGAAAAAAAAAGGTTTACTGAAATCTGTACAAACACCATTCAAAAATTAGATTAGTCCATCAAAGATAGGTTTATACATTTTCTAATTAAGAGAAAGGACATAATGATAATAATAGCTGGCAAATACAGGTATTACAATTCAGCCTGAGTTATATTCTCTGCACAGCTTTAGCTGTACATTGAAAAAAACAGAAAGGATAATTTTTCCATTAATTGAAATATTGGGGAGTGAATTACCACCTTTTGATAATAGAGAGTTAGGATTTTGTGAATTGTAATATTATGAAGAAAAGAAAGGGTCACATTTATCTTAGTACAAACAAGATTTGATTACAGTAAATACATATCCATGTATAACACACAACAATTAAAAAAAATTAATGAAGAATTTTTTTTTTAAATTAGAACTTATTTTACTATAAAGTTTTAACACAAATCAAATGAGTGAATAATATTGTTATTCTGAATAGATTACTTCTGCTGGTCAATAAGTTCAACAACACGACACAGAAGACTGTGCATTATATGATGTGTGTTTAATGCCCTCTCTAACAGCTCCAATCTCTCACGCCTCTCCATGGCTGGTAAATTCATTCCACCAACAGAAACAGACATTTCTGGACCTTTGTGATTGTCTGATTCTTTACTATCCTGTGTGTTGTTCAATTCCAGCTGGTAATGAGCTTTACTAAGATCAAGTCCTCTTCTTAGTGGGGAGAGAAAGTCATTTTCAACAAAAGACAAGAAATCCCACAAGCCAGTAAAATTTGAAGTTTTAGGATCGGCTATAACCAGGAAGCGAATCAGATTTAAACAAGATATAATCTGATCTGAATGTTCTAGCATATCTGTGGTTTCTTTTTCTGGCAGAGTTAGGGCTAATTTCAAAATTTTGCTAAGTCTCTTTCCAGTAAAATAATCATCAAAGGCATTATGTTGTATTTCTTTACTCTTAACCATGTGCACATGCTGTGCAATATCATTTTTTATAAGAGTAATGGTATATCCTTTTAGCCCTGAATGAGAATTAGTGGCCAAAATAGACTGATAAATCTGATACCGACCACCTTCGTTAAATCTGCTGATAAATAATGGGAATACTTTTGTAGCAACAGTTCTGTGATCTCTCACTGGACAGTTGATCATAGTGTTGATGATGTCATTTATAACAATCAAATACAATGCATTATCTAAATGCTCTGCTGTGATGGAATTTTTCTGCACTAAACTGACCAGCCTTTGGCATAATAAAAGACCCTTAAAGTTAACTGGATAGTTAGTATTTTGCATCAACAGATTCATTGTATCTAGATGAAGCTCCAAGACGTAGTCATGTCGATAGATAAAAGGCAACTTTTCTATTCCAAGATGCTCAACATAGATTAGATATACAAGACAGGCTGTAGAGAATGAGCTCACATCCATTTTAAAATCCCATATGTCACAAGTATCTGTTGCCTCTTTGTTTACTTGCATTTGGTTGTCATCATTTTCATTCTCTATTTCTTCTCCTTTTACTGTGTTAGCACAGCTTTCAGGCTGATTAATTTGCATCTTTACGTTAACAATAAACTTATGTACATCAGTTTCAGTTTTGCTTAACAATTTCATGGCATGTTCAGTACACAGGCGGCTGTCAGATTTAACTTTGTCAAACTGAGGATCATAGGTTAGGATCAGGTAACAAAGAGGTTGATCAAAAACCTTTATCAAATGTTTTTTTAGCACCAGTGCCTCTTGTCTTGCTGCTTGTGATTGATTAAGAGAACAGAGATCAATTTTTTCAATGAAGGGGTCCAGAAAATCCAGAAAAGCCTGTAAATTATCAGTAAGACGGACTACAGTTTTATCAATATGAAAAACTTTAATTTCATCCCCTTCAAGTTGAATGTTTTCAGGTAGAGGGAGTGATTTTAAGTGCGATGAAACAGTTCCCAAGGCAATGTCAAGAGAGTGAAAAAGTTTCGATGGTATTCTCAAAATGGTTGTCTGAACAAGGGGGAGAAAGTTCTTAAATTTTGTGTCATCAATAAAGTTATCAATCTGTTCAAGTAAAGCTAATAATAATTCCTTTGGATTGCCAACCTTTATGATATAAAGCAAGCAACGATAGCAAACATCAAAGAATCCTGGATCTTTTTCATTCATGTCTGAATTTATACAAGACCCCAGGTTCAACACCAGTTCCCAGAATATACTTTCTTCCTTTAGCTTGTGTTCAAGGATGTACGTCTTTAGAGTTTTTGAATCTCTCTGGTGAATACTCTCAACAATTTGTGCAAGAAGTTTTTCTGGATCTGCAATTTTTTCAATGACTGGGGGTTCCAGGTCAACATTTTCAGGGGCCCACATTTTCGTGTATGTTAAAAGTAATGAGATACAATAGAATTAGTCTTTCTTGACTGGTAACTCAGAAAAAAACCTAAGGAGAGTAAAAAGAAAATTTAAAAGTTTATGATTGCTGTAGATTAAGGATATATTTAAAATGTGAACTATTAAAGAAAAATACATTCAATGAACAAAATGGCATTTTGAATATTCTGCTTATAAAATTCTTTTAATCTTTTAATTAAAGAAAGCAATCATAAATTTTAAACTTTACTTTTACTAGCTAAGAACATCCAAAAACGAAATGCAAAGCAAAATATATAAAATTATAATATATAAATGGATACACACATTCTTTTTTGCATTTTGAAAAAGTCGTACAAAAAAATCAAGAAAAACTTAAAATTATTATGGTCAGTATGGAAAATAGAGGCCAAATTATTTTGAAATCCTATAACTACAGCTTTCAAACTTTAGCTTAGACATAAAAACCATAGGCATAAGCAAAGTTGATTTGAGAGCCGCACTCTGTTTTTCTTTATTCACAAAAAATAAACAAACTTTCAAGAGCTGCACAACACTCATCAAAGAGCCACACCCCCCCCCCCCCGATGTAGTCGAAGGTAGTGGTTTTCAAAGTTTGTGTGAATTTTTGGCAGTTCAGGACTAAATCTGTAAGCATAAATACAACACTATTTCTCTGTAAAAGCTTTAGGGCCACTGGATTAAGGTGTAAGTAAAGTAAAAGTAAACATTCCCTTTTAGAGTATGTACAGGCCATCAAAGGGCAGATGAGAAAATGAAGCTATTTCTATAGAGGGGCTATTCTATGGGATCCTAAGGCTAGCACAATGCCCAGCTACCTTCACTTTCTCCAATTAATGTCAAGTACCCATTTTTTTTAAGCTGTGTGGACTTAATTTCAGGGACACAGAAAGGACCCAAAAAATGATTGGCACACATTTGGGCAGGACAGTGCTCTGGCATGCTGCCACCCCATCCCTGAAATATACTATACTGTAGGCTAATACAGATTAAAGTTGAAAAAGTAGCCTGCTGGTAAGTTGCATGTCAACTAAAATTAAATTATCGGATTGCATTTGGCTAATGTTAATGAATTATAATATTAAATGCTATATAACAATGATAAATTATTAACATAGTCTATTGTCTAATAATTAGAAGGAGATAGATGGACATGCATGTTGAGCGCTCAGCTGTCAACCTTGGAGGACCTAAGTTTGATCCTATATGAAAAAAGTTTTTTTTTTCATCTTGGTGAAAGTTCTCCAGTCCACTCATCTTCAAGTGGGTAACTGATCAAGCACCTGATCATTGTGCTAGCTGAAAAACTCCTTAAGGTGGCAGATCTGCCTCAATGGCCTAAAGGGCTTGATTGCTCTTATATTTACAGCCTATCTTGTTTAAAATGTCTATGGATCCTAGGATGGATCGATAGGTAACTAGGGTACAAGCAGTGCCAAAGCCAAACCATAGGGCATAGCACAGGCTACGGGCAGGGTATCCACTGCCAAAGCCAAGGGCCCAGTAGCATAAATATGTGAAAGGGTTTACCCAAGGCAGAACTTCATCTGCTGCTGGGGGGTGGAGGCTTTTTGGGTGTTCAGTGCTGTGAGACAAAATCCACTTGAAATTGTTTGATTTCTAAATCATTCAGGCTTAAAATATTTTTTTCCCAATATAAGTGATCTAAAATGAATGAATTCTTAAAGCTAGGTAGAACAGCCTCTCTTCCACCACAGGGAAGCATCTGCCATGCTTGACACTTAAGTTCTGAGATTGATACTTTGAATTACAAATCGATTTTGTTTTGTGTTGTTTTTTTTTTCATTATAATCTTAAAAAAAAATTAATGAATAGCTGGCTCCTACAAAAACTCTATTTACAGCATCTAGGTAAGGGTAGGGATGGCATCTGACTGCTTAATTTCAATGATACTTCTAAATAAAAAAAAAAAAGTAAAGTTCCCTTAGCCCTAACGGGCCATATGAAGTGTAGATTTCATCTGTTTCTATAACCTATAAAGGGATTGTGTGGTTAGCACAATGCCCAGCCGCCTTTACATCCCCAACTTAAGTCAGGTACTCATTTAAAGCTGGGTGGACTCGTGGGACGACTTTAGACCAAATAACACCTGGAAAAATTCCAAGATTCTCACAGAGGATTGAACCCAGGACTCTCAGGTCAAGTGTCTACACCACTCAGCCATCCGTCCCACATACTTCTGAATAATGAATACTAACAGCTTAATTTGGTATTAAAATCATTTCAATTTCAAATCATTCAACATTTAAATAATTTTTCCCCTTTGTAAATTATATTAATTGGATAGATCCATTTCTGGATCCCACAAAAACTAGATAATTTAACATTTGTTTGCCGTCATTCAGGGTACATCTAAGTTCAGCAACTACTCTGTCACCTTACTTAGACTCAGCCGACTTAGCAGCTTAGACAGAGATTAGATGGTCACTGGTACTAGAGACAGTGTCCTAGTCTTGCTCATTGTCTAAGTAGCCTGGTAAGTAAAGTGAAGTGACTAGTTAGACTAGCCCGACAAATAAATTAGTTTGTAAGGTTACACAACTCTAATGCCATTTCTCATGATACCGGTAATTAATATTTTGTTAACTCATAAAGTATGATAAAGAGGGCACACAACAATAAACTCAAAAGTTGGCAACACCAACAACCATGTTCTCCTTCAATGTTATTATAACGATAAAATTTGTAAATAGTTATAAATAAGTTAGTAAATTTAATGTGCTAGTGGAAATCAGTATAAAATACATACCTCTTGATCTCAGGCTTACTCGAGGCAAGAAAGCCTTTAAAATATTGCGACTTATGAAAGAAACAGACATCTTTTTCTAAAATGTTCTATTAAAAGTATTAATAGTATTATAAACCCAGATTTGTTCAAGCAAAAAATTGTGCTTCGATATTTTTAGTATGCATAAATCTATTTGAAAAAAAAATATTTTAAAATTTTTATTCAATTAAAGTGTACATTATTTATTTAAAATATTTTCTAATTGATAATTAAATTATCGTTCTATTTTTGTAGGCAACAAAGCTCTTTAGTGCAGGATTATTATTTTAATAGTGAACCTGTTTTGTTTGAAAATGGCGATCTACGAGATATTCTCGCACCCAGAGTTACGACGTTATAAAACGTCAGTTTTCTCTAAAGCCACACTTTTGATGTTTTTAATACTTATAGTGACATTCATCCCACCTTTAATCATCGTTTATCGAAGCTATGGTGTGTATTACTATTATTTACTTTGATTTTAAAAGTTTTATTATAATTTAACAAGTCTTTTCTTGCACAGTCCCCGTCATTTATTGTTAGATGTTTTTTAATTCGTAAATGAAATGATGTTCTCAGGATTTATCACATGATTTATTCTAAAGTTTATCCTTCCCTATTAAAAGGCTTTTTATACATTAGCCTTAATAAGCCTTATCATAACTTAGACTTTTGCATTTTAGTCAATTTTATTTTACCACACACACACACTCATCCACTAAAGTAACTTATTCTGTTTTATAATATCTATGACTCTAATGAGTGTTTACTCTTATCTCAGTAAAGTAACAACATTAATTCAATCTGCACTATTGGAAAGATGTGACTTTCTGATTGTGTATGTTCAGAAAATAGAGTTTATAGACACATCAAATGATCAATCATGTGGCTAAGAAAATTTTAAAGCAAAACTTTTCATAACCCTCTTTTATCTAAAATAACAGGATTTTGGTTAAGAGAAGGAACATATAGAGAACAGCCGAATGTAGCATTCAAAAAAGAATTTATTCTGCAAATAGATCTTCGAAATAGTATTGGTCCAGCTGTGTATAGTACATTTCAGCAATATAATCAGCTCATGCAAAGTTGGTTGCGTATTCCTGTTGTAAAAGTAAGTGTAAAAAATGTCACTTTATCTCTTTGACTAATTATTATATTAAACTGATGTTCACATAAGTAAAATGTATGTCCTTTTATCTTAAATGAATATTATTTCTAAAAAAAATTTTTAATAAAAAGGCAAGAGAAGATGACACAAATGGAGATGGTAAATATGATATGCTCGACTTAGATTTGGAGATACCAATGGATGTTGCAGATGAAGTGGTTGGAGTCAAACTATTGCTGTTCTTTCATTATAAATTAAGAGTAAGCTTTCAAATTTTGTAACTTCTAATTCTTATAGATTCTCTTATATATGTTGAAAGTGCTTTAAATATTTTTTTTATGGTTTATACATTTCATATAAAATTAAAAGTATAATTTCTAAAAAATACATGGCTTAGATGAAAACTTAAAAGTTTTCATACATTTGTTGTTTCTAAGAGTTTTTTTTTTTTTTAAATTAAAAAAATTAATTTTGTCTTTAAGTTAAAAATGAAACAGATTTACATTGTATAAATTTATAATAAAAGCTTTGCAGCTTAATGGGCCATTATTTAGCAATTATGTTTTTTTTTATAAATCCCCAAAGGCAGTGTTACCCAACCTTTTTCTTGCCGCGGATATATATATAAGAATTATCTAGGAACTTTGTTTGTATCTTATTTAATATAATTGATATGTTTTAATTTATTTTTAAAATGATTTAACATTAGCACTATAATTCCAGAGGTAGTGATGCACACAGTACACATTTAATAAAAACAAACTGAAGTGGAGATAACTTAAAAAATGCTTAAAAATAATATTATTAACCTTATTGTAAATCATTTTTGATTTGACATCCATTCACTCAAAGCAAATGATTTATTTTTTCATAAAATATTTTCAATTTAATTTTAAAAAAGACGATGTGTACAGTACAGTGATATAACAAATAAAAAATGGAGTTTTTAACAGGAAGTTGGGGTTGTCCTGAGATACTTTTTGTTTCCCATTGGAAATTTTAAAGCAGAAACGCCAAACGCTCATTATATTTTATTGTATTTGTTGATAGAAGTTTTCACAATTTCACATGGAGTCTCTTGGATACATAGATTATGTGTCTCCTATTCCTGGTGCCAGCCTTCATGTATACAGCGATCTGAGACTGAGGCAAAAACAGTTACTAGGACACAAGGGCACTGATGTCAGATTTAATGTAAGTTAAAGTGGTTACAATTCCATGCTGAAATTTTACTCTAAATCTCTAAATCTTTTTTTTTTTTTAAATTTTTATTTTACTCTCTAGATCAGGGGTGCACAACCTTTACACCCTTGAAGTCACATTGAACGTTGTATTATATCTAAGGTGGTCACACTGGTGATTTATATCTATATATTTATAAAGAAATATTTACAATAATCTTTTTTTATGGTTGCCTAGCGGCTGTGCTGCTGCAGGTTGTGCACCCCTGCTCTATCTTAATCCTTCTTGTGCCGTTAGACGTCACATAGGGCTCTCAGCGTGTCTCTCCAGTACTGTCTGTTTTGAGCTAGCTTTTCTATTGTTTTTAGGCAGTCTATATTGGCATTTTTTGCCTCTTTGATTAGAGTTCTTTTCAGTGTTTCGCGAGGTCTTCCCCTTTTCCTTCTTCCTGTTGGCTCCCAGCTAAGCGATTGTTTGACTATTCTTCTGTTGTCTCTCCGCAACACATGTCCCACGAATTGCCATCCTCTTCTTTTGATCACGATTGAGATATAGGGCTGTCCCTGCTCTAGATGTTCAAAATTAATTAGCATTACTAATGTGAATTAATAAATTATGTTATGTTAATATAGTGTTCATTTGTTATCTAAAAAGTCTTTGAAACAAAATTTCAAGAAAATTTATAGTATTAAAAAATGTCATTTATTTTTTATCTTTATAGTTTATTGCTTTGAAATTCTTTTTATTTACACCTACCTTTTAAATATTTTCCTTAAAAACACATTCTCATTTGATTTAGTCTGCAATTTTTAAATGAATTATATGCTTTTATAAATTTTAGACAACATTGGTAAATCCAACAAGCCCATATGCAGATTCATACTCCTTAGCAACAATTTTTAAAAGCTACACGTCAAGAAATGGTGAGCAAATAAAAAAGATTTACACTTAGAAATTAAGTAGAAGACTTAAAGAGTTAAAGAGTAATTGATGTAAACTTTACAGAACTTTTGGACATTAAATCTGAAAATTAATGAGAGCTGTAAACCTAATAAAGTCCTGAGATTTGTTTATGCTTTGAAAACCTTTAAAATCAACATGTACCTCATTGGACTATATTTTGCTGTTCATTCCTCTCATTCTTTTATCAGTAAACTTGCAGTGTACCCAGACGGAATAACGTTTAAAACTTTGACATGTTATGTTATATTGATTACAGCTTTTCCTATCATTTTTCCTAGACAAAACCAGCCTCTTTTATATGGATTACTTATCCAAATCTTTTTTTTTAACCTGTCATATCTGTACTAAATAAATATACTGCCACAGTTCAATTTCATGGATCTCAGTGTAATTTATTCTACTACTCATCATGCCAAATCTAACTTGTTATAAGCAAGAACAAACCGTGTATTTATTTCTTAAACAAGAGTGAGTATAAATGACCATTTCACTTTAATAGATAAAGAAAAGATAAAGAAAAATTATTCCAGTTTCTTTTTTTTAAGTAACAACTGTATTGCAAGATGCAAATAAAATTTGGACCACAGGGCGAGCATCTACCACCCCATTCAAAATTTCTGCAATTATCATCTATCCAGAGGAAATTATTTTGTATCCTTTACAACATTGTCCCATTTTTTGGCAAATTTTAGTCTACCTGTAGTTTTAATTTTATTGAAAGTGAATTATATATTTTAAATAAACAGTTTATTTGATGGCACTTCAGTTGTGAGTCCATTCTGAAGGTTATATGTTATGAGTTCAAATCCCAGTGATTTCAGTCATCTACCTTGGCCTTCCACTGTGCCTTTGCATACTCTGCTATGGTGGGGATGAATCTATCCCATCAGTGGTTTTTAGGACCAAAAGGACCATTCTTACAGGGACTTTTAATCAATTATAATTTAGAGGTACTTTCAGATTTTTTTTTTATTTCTGCCTTTGGTTATCCTGTTACTTAAAATCACACCAATAATACATGTATATACAGATATTTTTATTTTTTTAACAACTTTCTAAAAATGTTGAAATTTTAATTCAATAGCTACATGTAATTATCAAAACTGTAAAAAAAATATTTTTTAAATGTATTGCAATTCCTTAACAAAACACTAGCTACACTCCAGGATTTTGGAACCTCATAAAATGGGGTTGGGTGCAGTATGTATCAGTGCTTCTAATATTTCTGTACATATTCAACAAAGTGAAAATATTCATTTTCCAACACCAGCTTGTTCCAACAGTTGTGGAGAGCCCTCTAACTGTACAGAATGGACGCAAGGACAAACTCTTATAAGTTAACAAAAAAAATAAATTACAATCTCACTGTTTGTTTCATCATTTTTAATGGTAAATTAAAGTAAAGCTTGTAAATATAAAATAATAATAAAACAAACAATAATGTAATGTGTTACAAAACAGTAAAATATTTGTCTATGTTTTTAAAGTGAAGCTTTGTCATTTATTCTTAAATTTATTGATTCATTTTATAATTAACCATTGTAATTTTTTTTTTAAATCAATATTTGTCCAATATCTTATTACATGTATGTATATCTATTATTGAGTCATGTAAAATTTTATCTTTTATTGAGTCATTATCAGATTTGAGGTTAGGTTGAATATTGTGTTTACCCAAAAAAATGCTCCTAGAAAATAGACCATTGTGTGCAGACATTTTGCATCATTACATGAGAGCAAGGGAAATTCTAATCATATAATATTCCCCAAAGATTTATCTCTAATCTTGTTACACCGTTAATAAAATATTTTGCAATTAATGCATGTTTACTTGTATTCCCCCATGAATAACAATGTTTCTTTGTAATATACCATTGTAATTGATTAATATTGTTTTTTCACAAGAATTTCCTATATTTTTATTGTTATACATCATTTCAAATCAGTTATTTTATCCAAATGATTTTAATTGACAATTGCAGAAGTATAATAAATCCAATATTTTTTTATCAATTCATATGTGAAATATAGATTTCTTAATATTTAATTTCCCTTTTGTATTATTGTAAAAAGAAAAATGCGCATTCCATTCTTTTCTCTCATGTTTATTATGTTTGTATTATATATGCAAATATTAGTAAATCATTTCTATCACTTTTTAGTTGCATAATAAGACAATAATCAAATGTTGTTTTTTAATAAGTTGTGTATCACAATTTTCAAAATAATTTACTTATTTTTGTTGATGAAATTATATTAGCATAATACTTTAAAATGTATATTCCACCAAACATTAATTTTTCTTGCTCATGTTTACATGACTAAATGTTATTTTTGATGCAGTAATGCAATGTAACCTTCAGTGGCTTAGTTCAACTTGTGTAAAACATATAAAGATACTCCTCTGTATACAGATTTAGTTGTTCTAAACACATTATTTATATGTATATACATGTATATATATATAT
Organism: Bulinus truncatus; assembly: GCA_021962125.1. Taxonomy (NCBI): domain Eukaryota; kingdom Metazoa; phylum Mollusca; class Gastropoda; family Planorbidae; genus Bulinus; species Bulinus truncatus. Next base: position 1,169,860 of record JAGDYQ010000232.1, read on the forward strand.
TTCTTGCAGTTGTTTGTGGTCATTTGTAGATATTTTTTAAAACCCAGGTCAAGGGGTTAAACAGATATATTTTGCCTCCACATTGTCTCTGTCAGTTTTTCAATGGTTGTGGCTGAGATTTTGAATGAAATTGACATATCATAGAAATACCTGTTCATTGAACAAAATATTTTTCCTCACAAATGGATTAACAGTCCAGCTTTTACACCTATATAATAAAACAACAACCTTTAGCTTGAATATAAATGGTGACACTAAAATAGAAATAATCTTGCCATTCAATTTTTTGTAATTTAAAAAAAAAAAAAGTAATGTGTTGTTTTAGTTTTACTGGACAGTTCATACATATCATTCACAATTCAGACCATTTTTTTTTTCCATTCATCTGTTTTTTACCTAAAAAAATCTCATCTGATGTGTGTTAATTACTACATATATTGTTTAATCCGTCCTTTAATGTCCTGAATCACTTTGCACCATGTGAGATAGAATTTTTTTTATCTTCAACTAATATGAAAAGGTATATATTTAACATAAATATTTATAAACCATTATTCATTCTGTATTTTTAAAATTTTTATTGTTTCACTAATTGTATATGAGCTGATATTGGTGACTTGCTGACATATTTTATTACTGCATGTATTTTCATATTTTAAAGAATGACTAGAGATAGATAAAATTGTTATATGCCTGTCAGTGAAGACAAATTGCATAAACGAATAAATATATTTAAACATTTTTTTTTTCCATTTCTGTTTAATTAAACTATACATATTATAAAATATTCTTTATTCATTTTATGCGGACCTACACAACTTAAAAAAAAAACAAAAAAACATTTTAATTTTTATCCCGCTATCATTTATTTGTTATTTATATCTCAATAGAAACTACCTGGGCAATGTATATTTGACATAACCATTCCTTATTTATTGCATGTCAAACCTCGGCTCCCACCCGTCCCACCTCCCGACCCCCTCCCATTACGTGTTAAGTGAAAGATCCCATTTGCGTCTTGATGGGATGACTGGTTCTAAATTATCTTCATGTGGTGTAATGCACACAACTGTCGACCTGAGAGTCCCAGGTTTGATCTCGATTGAAAACCAGTGGAATTCGGGCTTTGTAGAACTTTTTTTTTTCTGTCTTCTATGGGTGCTGTGATTCAAACTTGAAACCCTACTGCCTTCTTATCTGTATAACCCCATACTAGTTATTGCCCCACTCGTTTCAAAATGTTGCGCTAAATATCATCAATCAGACAATTTGTTTTTGTAATAAATATATTTTTTTATTGGACTTGATTTATTATGAATTGATCGATTTAGTAGACTCAACAATTAGATTACTCAACCAGATGACTCATAGTCATTTTCCCATCTATTCAGCTTGACGATACAATCGTGTGGTGTCAACGATTTAGGTTTAGTCGCACATGTATTAATCCAAATAATGTCACAAGAATCGAAAATTGTTTTTTAAAAAAGGTATAACGGCACTATCCTCTTTTTTTTCCCAATGGTTCTTGAGAAATCCACTAATTTTAATATATTGTACTGTAAGCTTCGTTGGTCTGACAGTTTCACTTAGCAGATCAGTGTCGAGAATTACTATTTTTTTGGAAATAGAAATTAGGATTTCGAAATAATAGTGTGAGTAGTGAAATATTCATTTGTTGTATGCATTGATGTATCACATAATTGTATATTCTGTGATTTGTAATGATTAATGTCTCTCTATAGATGTGTCACAGTGGTGTGTATAATGATTATTCACAGTGGTGTATGCAGTTTGTTAGATTTGTGTAGACAATGATGTGTCACAGTGGTGTGTACAATAATTTGTCACAGTTGTTTGCACAATGATGTGTCACAGTGATGTGTATGTAGTTTGTCAGATTGTTGTATACAATGATGTGTCACAGTGGTGTATGTAGTTTGTCAGATTGTTGTGTACAATGATTTGTCACAGTGGTATTTACAATGGTGTCTATAAATCGTATCAACAGTAATGTGCCACAATGGTGTACACAGCAATGTGTCACAGTGGGGTAACCATAAGTTCACATTGACATATATATTATAGTGGTTTAACGCAGTGATGTATACGTCGATGCATCACAGTGATGTTTATCCGTGTACAGCGGTGCGTTCCATTAGTGATATATTATTGAGATCCATAGGTGCATGCAGTTATGTACCACACATGCAGTATATAATGAAATATTTATAAGGTATATTAAACCGCGCACAGGCGCAGATTCCCTGAGTCAACCGTGCAAGCGCTGTACGTGTGAATTCACTCCGCAGCAATCCTGCAAACTTCGATGCTGTGTTTGTGGAGGTAACGTTTCTGTGAGAACGTTCGCCCGCATTTAGGGCACGGGTAGCTGCGGGACGCAACCGAATGTATCAGCATGTGGGAGCGGAGGTTGGAGCGATCGGCAAAGGCTTTGCCGCAGCTCGGGTGCGAGCACAGGTAAGGGCGCTCGCCTGTGTGCGTTCGCATGTGACCTTTGAGCAGCCACGAGCGCGTGAAGATGCGACAGCACAGCGGACACATGTTGTCACTTTTCGAGGTTTTAGACAGCCCAGCCGGAAAGTTCGAAGAGACATTGGCATTTTCGCCATCTTTGTTTAGCGTTGTGTTCAGGGCTTTCCTTTTCCGCACCCTTTTCTTAGCAGGGGGCTCAACTCTGACCACATCCACTTGATGGGAGTCGGCAGTTGTTCCAGAGTTGGATGCCACCGGATGACTGCGATCTTCCAGAGAGTTCTTAGCTTGATGACTAGATGATGGATTGCACATCTTGGATCGGCATTGATCAAATTTGAAGTCGTTCTCGGTGAAAAAGTTACAACTACTACCTACATTAGACAGCAGCCTAACTTGGTCTCGAGTTTCAACGTTTGGGTTTAATGAGTTATCCGTCATTCTCATTTGACCTACACAATTCGTGTGGGAAAACAAGCCTTCTTTTAGATTAGAACTGATTTGGTTTTCCTGCTTTTGTAAAACCGGCGGTGCGTTGGCGACGTTGCTCAGCAGATCTGAAGCTGGGGTGGGAAATGGCTGACCTTTACTCAGTAAATGAAAGTTTGGTGTCACGCTGTTAAAAGCGGTGAATGCCGGCATATTTAATCTACCTTGAGTGAAAACCTGAACTCCGCATCTTTGACCAGCGGTCTGTATGGGTCCGCGTCTACTCCCGTCTTCGGGTACGAATGGATTCTGGGTTACGAAGGCTAATTGGAAGTTGAGTGGGCCGAGAGCCGGATGGTTCGCCGCATCGCAGGCAAAATTCGCGGGGCGCAGGGAGGTGTAGTCTAGCAGCACGTTAGGTGACAAGATCAGATTATGAGGCAGGGCAGAGTACAGTGACGGTGAGACACGCTCTGCCTTGTTTTCTCGAGAGGTAGAGACGCAATGACCCGGGTCAACTGTCTGAAAGTTGGATTCATCGCCGTGTCCCATACCGACAGCAGCGTCGTTGTGGTTTAACGTCTCCCTGGCGTTAAAAGAAAGGTCTCTGCTTATCTTGACCGGGATGTGCTGAAAGGCTCTGAAAAGGTGGGACACTGAGCCCAGCCTCAAATCATCATCCCTGGAGTTAGCCAGGCCGATCTGTGGGTAGTGCACGCCAGAGTCGGTAAAATACCCTGCGCATTGGTTGCCTGGTAATAATTGTGGCGTTCTTTCTTCGCGATCTTTATCAGACAACGATTCCCGTCTACAGAGTCCGCTAACGGGACTCTCTGACTTAGAAACTGTATCAGACGCGTCTTCCATCTTGTTCAGAGCATGCGTGGCGGTGCTTGCATTTTGAAATGTGGCGCTTCTATTCTGGTTCTTAGGGCCGCTTTTGAATATGGATGGCAGTGCGCTCTCATCGATTATCTCATTATCGAAGATCCCTATAGCTCTCTGGCTGCGTGCATCAGAGTCGGACCGAATAACATCGGACGTTTCCGTGATTTCATAACCTTTGAGTAAAGCGTTTCTCTCTTGTATAAGCCCGGTTGAGACAAACACCGGTGTGTTGTTTCCGAATGTGGCAACGCGAATTTGCCGCATCAGTGGATTGAGGACCTTACTGTCCGCGTTCTTCTTTTTTTGCCCCTGATCATTCACTTCGGCTGAGTGGCGTGGTGGTAAAACTGTTGAAGTCTTACGCTGATCTGGGATTACTGGATTCATCTTTTTGACAGACAATGGCGACAATCGATTCTGGTAATCAGATTCTGAGCTCTCGCTCATCATATTAACATCGCCGACAGAGTGCTTAAAGAGGTGCATTGTTGCAAGTGGATGTACCGTCTGCGTACGGCGGTGGGTTTCCGTTAAACTGACGGTAGACGAACCGTCGGACTCGGGGTGAACATTGTAGCTGAAAGTCTCATTTCGCTTCGCATTTAGGGCACTGTCTCCCAATGCATGTGACCGGTTCTCGTTTATACTGCCATGGACTTTGCTGTCCAGTGAAAAGTTCCACGCCATATTCTCCCCTCGCGCTTGGCTTCCCGCGTAAACCGATGACAGCATCTGAGCCGAGCAGCGGCGCATATTTTTATCTCCGTTATCGTCAAGGCAGTTATCTCTAAACATTCTGCTCGACAGCGTCCGGGAAACTTTATCTTGCAGTTTAGATAGCGTGACGGCGCACGCGTTTAACCTGGCTTCCTTTCTCTCGACCGCGGCGAGCGCCACGTGACCGCTGTAATGACTGCCAGCCTTCTCTACCAGACTCGCCTCGTTCAAATCCACTCTTACGGGCTGGGCTTTGGGTAGGCTCGTGTTCATTTTCACCTCGATACCCCCGATGACCTGTGCGCTGACATCTCTCAAAGGGGAGATCACCGATCTCGCATTCTGTACAATGTTGGCTGGCTTGGCCGTTTCTTTGGGCTCGCAGGACGTTGTCTCCCTTTGACCATCTAGCTGCGCCTTGCTGTTGGTCACTTTTTTTTTACGGACCACCGGGGGCCGGTTTTCCGTGCCTCGTTTGCACTTTCTGGTCAGTCTTTTAATCGGCGCGACATTCAATTCCTGGTGCTTGACTTCCTCGGGTTTGGTCGACCTGATGTTGACCTGTTTGAGGTCACCTTCGATGATTACGACATCATCGTCTAAAAATAAGCATGGGGGGGGGAGTTAGACAAACAGTAGCAGTAATTAAAACATTAGAGTTACAATTCACTTACTTTCTCCTCATGAAACATTGAATGAGATACATATTACATCTACACTGTACATATTATGTGGATTGCTTAATTAAGCTAGCAAATTAACTGATTGAAGTTTAAATGAATAAACGGATTTTTTCCCACTGTTTCAGCGTACATGGGTGTTAACAGCATTTAGCGGTAAAAAAAAATATCTTAAATCCAGCGTTATGCATTGATACCATCAGTGGCGCCGAGAGCCAACACGGACCCCAGGGCAGGACATCATTGCGGGCCCCTTAATAAACAATAAGTCGTGAAAAAAATTCACTTGGTCGGGGCGGCCGGGCCCCCTGGCAATGACCCCCCTGCCCCCCCCCTTTCGGCGTGCCTGGATACCATTAATTGTTTTAATTATTATACAGATGCATACATATTAAAAGTTCTAACGAATAGATTCATAATGCCATTCTCGTTACTTGAGATAATAATTTACATTTACCGTCCAAACAGTCTATCCCAGGGGTCGGCGACCTTTTAAGACGGAAGAGCCAAAAGTTATAATTTACAATTTTTCTCCATTTTTAAAGAGCCACTAAAAATGGTTGTTTCAATATTATGGTATTTTATTGGGGCGCAATTTGACATCGAAAGAGCCGCAACTTGACATCGAAAGAGCCGCATGCGGCTCGCGAGCCGCAGGTTGCCGACCTCTGGTCTATCCCATCTTGTCTTATGTCAGTCAAACCAGTGGCGTAACTAGGGGGAGAGGGCCAGTCCGTTACAGACGGCAGTTACTTTGTACTTTAGTACTTTTTGTCACCGGTGTGGAGCGGCTCTCTCGAAGTGCGCTTCGTGCGCCACAAACTCTAGTTACGCCCCTGAGTCAAACTATCAATGTGTGTGTGTGTGAGCGTGCATTTGTCTCCATTTTGAAACTTGTTGATGCTATAGACTGTTAATGTGTAAGTGTGTGTGCATGTGTCTCCATTTTGAAACTTGTTGATGCTATAGACTGTTAATGTGTAAGTGTGTGTGCATGTGTCTCCATTTTGAAACTTGTTGATGCTATAGACTGTTAATGTGTAAGTGTGTGTGCATGTGTCTCCATTTTGAAACTTGTTGATGCTATAGACTGTTAATGTGTAAGTGTATGTGTGCGTTTGCCTCCATTTTTTTGAATCTTGTTGATGCTATAAACTGCCAGTGCTTACCCGAGTTACTGGATAACTTTTCACAGTTTGTTTCGGGTGTATCAAAATTAAATTTCAGGCCATCCACCGGGCACTGGACAAGGCTGGGCGTGTCCTGTTTGAGCCCTAAGCCGCTGCTGGCGGTGGGGACGGCCGTGGTGGCGTTGTCATGGTGACCGAAGGACGCCGGCCTCGATGGAATTTGTTTAAGAACAGTCTTTGCCGATCGTATCCTGGACTTCTGGATGATGGTAATAATAAATGTAATCGTAAGAGCGACACATGTAAAACATTTGCGTTGTTTTTGTTTTTGTTTTGTTTATCCGTTCGAAGAATTTTGTTTTTATTAGAGCGTACGTAAGTTACCTCCGCCCTCAACACGCCCCCCCCCCCCCACCCCCGGAGTAAGGGGTGTAAGACGGATCTTCCTTGATGTTATTAATCCCAAGTAGTCAAAGATTTAAACTTAATCGTGCTTTATTCTTAACGCGGTCGTATGTAATTACTATTAGGCTACGTGTATACAAATTGTCCAACATTTTTTTTTTTGTGTTTATCACAAGGAAGATTGCATACAACACTTACAAGCCCATGAATGCTAATTCATGTGAACTTTAAAGAATTAAGCTAGATTGTGGTACACAATTGACTCCTCTATAAATGAGACAAGAGCGGTCGGAAGGTCTAGTGGGTTCCCGGGTTCGATCCTCGCTGAGAACCAAGGAAATTTTTTCAGGTCCTGGTGGAAGTTGACTGAAAATCACCAAGCCCACCCGTATGTATTTATGCACATGACTTATGTCGGGGAAGTTAAGGCGACTGGGCGCTGTGCTCCTTTACCATACTTTTTATTAGTGAGACAACTCATAATTTTGGCCAGGAGCGGCGCCATATAAACAGCGTTATGATCAATGATCCTCCTGGCAGACCAGTGTGTTGAAGGCCCCCCTGTGACAATTAGTATACAGGGTCAGTCAGCATGTGGCTCTTATACTCATTTGGGGGTTCCTAGCTAATGACATTGTCAAGACCAAAGCTTGAAAATCAGTGGACCTGGGCCATCTTGTAGATAGACATTCTAGCCTGCTGCTTAGCTCCACCACCCCCCCTTTCCCCCTCTCCTGTCGGGACTTTCCTTTTGCCAGCCATACGGAATGGCAATCAGAGTACCTGTCAGGGACCACGTACTAGAATAATTTACCAATCGGGAGTGTCAAAGTTTTCAAAGAATATTTGGAGGCTCAATACTTTCAAGGGCTGACTAGGGCCCCTAAATGTTCCTTTGTAAAGGCCCCCCTCCCCCCCAAAAAAAATTTACATTTTCCCAATGCCACTTAATGTACATTGCCTAGGGCCCCGAAAAATGTAAGAACGCATGTCTTGATCCGCCCCCCCCCAACCCGCCCCCCACCGTGAACTCATTCAGTCTCGGAGCCCTTTTTTTTATATATATCCACAATTCCTTGTGGCGGGCTTGATGTGAAAACCGCCCATGGAATATCTTTTCGATTTTTCCGAAAATGTGTACTTGAAAATATCAGCAACTTAAGCTTGTAACTTTTTTTTTCTTGGTCTAAACGTCAGAATTAAAGTCTCGACATGAAGGGGGTGGTTCTCAATCAGTATAGACCAGGGCTTCTTAAACTTTTGTAATTCACGACCCCATTTATGATTGCGAGTTTCTTGACGACCCCATACAAATATAAAAGAAAAATAAATTAATATTTTACAAGTTAAAAAAACATTTTCTGTTAAATTGTATTTTTATCTCTCGCGACCCCATAATTTTGCTACGCGACCCCAAATGGGGTCGCGACCCATAGTTTAAGAAGCCCTGGTATAGACAGTCGCACAATTTTCCTATCCATAATGACGGCTATGCATGGAGCCTTCGAATCGGTGCTCAGGCCATGTCTTGCTCGCTCAAAATGTTTTACCACTGTCAAGCCATAGATGAAATGTTTACCCGTAGTCCGAGGTAAAATCTAGTGACGAGTGACAGGTGATGGTAGGACCGCGGTTTGTTTTCCTTTCTCTTCAGCATGACGTTTCCTCGTGTTGATCCGGGTATTTTCCATGGTAGCTGCCACTGCAAGAGGTAGTCATGGAGAGGTCTGCTTCCTGGCAGGGTTTTCGATCTGGTGGCCATTTTAGTTGGGCCTTCGGGTATGATGGATAAGTCTAGTGAAAAGAGAAAGAAAAAATAAATACTTTACATTATTTATGCAAACGCTGCTATTCTTCGTTATCTATCCATTTCGGGACCACTTCGTTATCTATTCCTTTGGGGCCACTTCGTTATCTATTCATTTGGGACCACTTACTTATCTATTCATCAGAGCCCACTTCATTATCTACCCATTAGGATCCAGTTCTTTATATTTTCACAGATGAGCTTTAATCCCGCGGTGCTCAACTGGTGGTGCGCGTACCCCAAAGGTTACGGGCAAAGGTCATGCAGTGGTACGCAATGACAACAATTTTTTATTTTATTTTAACATCCAAGAGTTTGAAAAAGGTCGCCAGTTTGCTGGATGAGACATCACCGAACCACTAGCCCAAGAATCGCATTAGAAATTTAAGCACATTCCATTATTAAAATATGTAGGCCTACATTTATTCGCCAACGTATGCGTGAGTCGTACCGGCGGACATACTTTCGCATCATTTGTGGTACAGTCGTGAAAAAGGTTGACAACCGCTGCTCTATATATTGTTATTATTAAACCTTGTTTTTTTTTTAAAACTTTGATTAAAGCTTAATTATAGCAGTTTGAGATCAGAACGGGATTTTTTGTTGCCACCCCCTCCCCCCACTATACCATGTTTATAATAAACAATATCATAATTCACACACATGTATCAAAACACTTTGATTTTAAAATAACGTAGTCCTATTCCAGTGTACAACAAACTTCAGTTTCTTACAGGCCGAAATGCGCACATTAAGAAATGACGTAGGCATGGCCGGTCGTATCTTTTTCAGGTTTTGAAGAATTTGCGATTTTTATGTTATGTCCTAATTATGACAGAACAGATCAAGACTATTGCATTTAATACACAGCCAGATGGCTTTCCATCGGCGCATACAGCATCCATATCGGCCTAATGTGGCCGAAAAAAACAGATTTGCAGAACACTGGCCCATTTAGTGGTTTCCTTTGTTTTTACAGCCATATAATTTTGCCGCTAGTTTTAAAAACCCCGTTTAAATGACCATCTGTAAGGCTACTACAGTCCAGGGTCGGCCAGTGCCAAGCACCAGCTAGACAACAGCCTAATTCAGGTTTTTCGTATGGTAAAAAGATTACTTCAAAGAGCCGTACCAGGGTCCATTTAACAAGACTTAGTGAACAAAGTAATGAAACAATAGAAACTGGTTCATTGGGAGCTGCAAATAAAGAGCCGCATGCGGCTTTAAGACCCCCTTTTTAGGCCCCCGTTGTACCTGTTTAGGGCTATCAAATAGGAGCTGCACTAACTCAATCAAGAACCTTTGCCTTTTCGTTCCTTTTCATTATAAGATTTTAAAATATTTTATCGGGTCTAATAGTGAAAATCTTTACTATTTAAGGTTCCCAAGTCACTTTTGTATATTGTTTTACAGGGAGAGAGAGGGAATGGGGAAAAATCTAATTTCTAGCAGTGAAAACTTTGTTATTTTCGCAAAGTTAATTTGTTACGTACGTAAACTAGCACATCCACTTGCAATAACTTTCTAAGGTCAATGTACAAAAACATAAATTAAATGACTTGTTACATTCATAAGTGAATTGTGGTGCGCAAGCGAGCAGATGTTGCTATGTGCGAAAATGGTTGTCAACATGCAATACTATTGAAATAAAAGAATCCGAGAATTTGGTTTAAAAGAAATGCATAAATAATTAATCAATCTAAATATTCAAATCTTACTACTGTCTGAAAAGACATCATCCAGTTGTTTTCGCGAACCATAGTTTCTAACAGCGTAAATGAAAGATTTCGGCATTGTGATAGCTAGATATTCTCAAATCTAAAAAAAATAGCATCACCATTGGAGAGCACTGCCTATATTATGACGTCAGTGTTTTTGTTTTCGCCCGTATCATGAAAGTGCTTGCGATCCTTTTTCGCGGGGTAAACTTAATGATGTTCTATTTTGGAACAATTCATAGAGGTGCGCCGTAAAATAAAATTTAAAAAAATCGGGAAGTTCCGTTGCTTCATTTTTTTTAAATATATTTTTTTAAACTATTGGAAAGTTATGACGCTAGAAAATACTAGCTATCTTTTGGCATAGTTTCTTTGGAGATGGATAGATACTATCAAAATAGTTAGATAGATAGATAGATAGATAGATAGATAGATAGATAGATAGATAGATAGATAGATAGATAGATAGATAGATAGATAGATAGATAGATAGATAGATAGATAGATAGATAGATAGATAGATAGATAGATAGATAGATAGATAGATAGATAGATAGATAGATAGATAGATAGATAGATAGATAGATAGATAGATAGATAGATAGATAGATAGATAGATAGATAGATAGATAGATAGATAGATAGATAGATAGATAGATAGATAGATAGATAGATAGATAGATAGATAGATAGATAGATAGATAGATAGATAGAAAGCTATAGTTGAATCACAGACTGTTGGCTTTATGAAGTCAATACTAATCATACCTTGTAAGTAATATATTCTAACCAAAAGATTCATATAGCTTATTTATTGTATGTGTATTTAATTTCCATATTTCGTTTTTATGGTTAGTCCAAAAAAAAAAAAAACATACATTAAAGACAGGAAGGATTAAATGCATATCACCCCCCCCTCCCCATTCCTTTTTTTAAATTTCATTTTAATCTCATCATCGTCCTGTCAAATGTCTGTATGTGTCTCGAGGACACTCCAGCTGTCAAACACACCGTTGAGCAGTTTTTACGGGGGGCGGGGTGTATCCTATGGCAACGTTGTTTATTTATGAACATCTCTTATGATGGCTTACTACAGTGGCGCAACTAGGGGGGGGCATTGGGGACATTTGCCCCCTCCGAAATAAAAAAAAATTAAAAGATTAGACCAAAATTTGTTTAAAATAAAATACAAATATATAAATAATGTGATTTGTTAATACAAGTGATTTTTTTTTGCCCCCCCCCCCGAAAGTTTGGTCTAGTTGCGCCTCTGGCTTACTAAGTTTAACTTAAAAGGGGGGGGGTAATTTTTGTGGTTATAAGATGGACTACGCGATGAAATGCACGGATGACTTGCTGTCCTGATCTTGTCAAGTCACAGTCAAGTGACCTGCTTAAAATGATCGATTCGATCGTTAGATGATCACCACAATTCTTTGCCCTCTGTCCACCACCACCCATCCCCCCCCAACCATGAAATTCTCAATATGAATGTATTTAATGAATTTAAAGTATCATATAGCCAGAAGAAATTGACAGTTTTAGGGAGAGAGGTGTTAAATGCAAACTTCCCTTACCCTCGCCCCAAAACTAAACAGGAAGTTGTGTGTGTCGTGTGTCCGACCCAAGAAGTCTATACTTTGTAACCTATTGGTGAAAAAGACTCCCAATGCAAAGTGGTAGTAGCCCTGCCCTAATCACCTTGTAGGTCAATGGTTTTTAATGGAGGCCCAAGAGAGCGCGGTGCCTTAATAAAAAAAAAAGGAAACAACAAAACAATACATGGATATTTGTTATAACTTGTGTAACTGGTGCCCTCATATATCGCTGCACACGTGCCCCACTTCGGCATGAGAGAACCATTCACAGAATATATATATATATATATATATATATATATATATATTTATATATATATATATATATTTATTTTTTTATATATATATATATATATATATATATATATATATATATATATATAAATACACACACATATCACTCAAACATTAAAGTATTGCTTTTAATTTCTTTTGCCTTGAATTTTTTTATGAGCAGTCGCAATGATTTGTTATATGTGTGTTTTTGTGTGTTTTCAGCTGTTGCCAGTTGTCTGATGAATTTGTCGCTGTTATGACAATCGCTGCTTTTAATACAATCGCTATCCTGTGGTCGCTGTTGTGACAGTCGCTGTTTTAAAACAATCGCTATTGTGGCTCAACGGACAGTCGCTGTTTTAACAGTCGCCTCCACCATATAGAACACACGTTAAAAATGTTTTTGCATATGCCGTGAGTTACATGCAAATAAAATTTTGCTTTATGCTTGTAAATGTAATGTACTTGTAAAGGTAATGTACTTGTAAAGGTAATGTACTTGTAAATGTAATGTCGTACTGACGCCAAATGTCCTTAGAAGTCGGAGATTGTGCCCACCCGTTGTACAATCTGTTCATTTTTATAAAGTACTGGTAAAAAAAAATAATTTCCCTATACAGCGAGGTCAGTTGTAAAGGGCTAGAAAGGCTAAGGGTAATCACATACAGTGGGCTCCGAACATAGCATGCAGCACCATCTATTTTCCTTGGAAGCCTATTTTGCAGCTGGAATTCATTGAATTTGCGAAATCTGCAGTGACCTGGTAACTTTTTCATTCAGGTAAGACTGAAGTTCACTGAAGGTATTCTTTGATTTTAATGTTTTTTTTTCTATTGATGGGTATAATTCTTCAGCTAGTTGATTTTATTCATTAAATAAAACTTCCTGAAATTAAATTTAAAATGATTACATTATTTTTCCTTATGTTTCGTTACATGGATTTACTTCTTTTTTAGAGCATTTTCGAAAAAAAAATGCTCTATTGTCCCCGTTTTGTCTGTCCGTCCGTCCGTCCGTCATCACCCTAGATCTCAACAACCTTAAGTCCTAGACCCATGATGTATATATCATTTTGTAGGTCTTGGCCTGCCAAGAAATGACTTTTTCCATTTCGCGATCTGACCTCTCAGGGCCGTAAAAGGGGCCTTAGTACCGTTTTTTACTATATAAGCTATATTAATAAAGGAGCGCTATATCTCAGCAACTATAAGTCCTAGACCCATGATGTATATATCATTTTGTAGGTCTTGGCCTGCCATGTGTACATCAAAAGTTCATTTCGCGATATGACCTCTGAGGGCCGGGCTTCAGGCCTCCTAAGGGGCTTATATATTATATATACACCTTGTACGTTCAATAGCCCGTTCATTTGGTGCGAAATACTGCAGCACGTAGTTTCACCAAGATTTATTAAGAAACTCATCAAATGAAATAGTAAGCTTGTGTTCTGAGTTTAATTGAAATTATCAGAGCTATGCAACAATTGACGGAGTTTTCGGACGATTAAATGACTATAATTTCGAATGTTTTCAATTATGAGTCCTATTTCAGTAACCACAAACCACTTGTAGTTAGATTTAAGAGACAATAATTTTTTTCAAATATAAAGAAACGTCTTTATAATTTTTTTTTAACAAATATATGCATTACACAATTGAATTTATAAACATTTCCAAAATTTACAAAGATAGCATACGTACTGATACATAATGCGCTAACACGTCCTGTGTCCAGAATGGAACAGGCTTAATTGCTTGTTTTTTCTTTCCCTTCATCCTCGAGATAAAATCAAATCAGCCGCCACAATAACGCTAACTGGGTCAAGGAAATACGGAAGAAGAAGAGGGGCGCTGGCGTTTAAACACTGACCTGAGAGAAACGAGGACTTAAGTCGACACATTGAGGCCAGGGGGGACTCATGTTTATGTGTTGTGCGTAGTGGAATTAGATCTCTACAAACATATGCTTACAGTTTAAGAATTGTGTGAATTATGTTTTATTACTACATTATCATTAATGGATATTAGTATACTTCTGTATTATTCACAAGGTAATAATAAATATTATTAATTATAATTTAAATGAACATAAACATGAATATTATAAACAATTCTTTTCAACACTAACTTTTTTTAATCCGTATTCAAAATATATATCAATATATGAATATTCTTAACCATTTTTATTTTAAAGTAATGACAGTTTTGAGGAAAAGCAATATTTTAATATTTACAATAAGAGTTTTTCGTTGTTTATTCAGACGTTTCATGGAATCACTTATAAATAAAATGTTAAAAGTTGACTACACACCTTCCCACTGTTTTGTTTTTCAGTTCATGACATTACACACTCTTGTTAATGATAGCATGCTGATAATTCGTTGATGACATAAGATTACTGTCTAAAAAGTGAAAGAAACGATCATTTTCACTCTTCATAATGGGTAAAAGGAGCTTAGACTTACAGGTAGGTTTTGTAAAGAGATTATTACAACGTGTTTACATACATATAATAGTATACTATATATCATGATGATGTAATATTGCAGCAATGTTTTATACACTTTTAAATGCTCAAGCCTACATGTGTGAATAGCTTTAAAATAGAATTGTGCTTTTAAAATATCATGCTGGTACTTTTACAAGTATTGTACATATGTATTGTAATTGTGTATCAGCCTAGCTCCCTTATTTAAATGTCCATTTGTCTATTATTGTGACACGAGGTAGCGATCCATGCGAGGATCGATTAATATGTGCTGACAGTGACCTTTGAGAGGGCTTTTTCTTTTTTACTCTATTTCAGTATTTGGTAGCTTTCAATTAAATGAAAGCCTGTTGTCGATATTTTTTTAGTATATGCAGAAAAAAACAACAACTGAGAAGTATTGCCATTCTGACCTACATCTGTTTAATAATGTTTATGGTTAATATGGGCTACATATTATATTTCATTAACCTGTTAATTTCTGAGCAGATTAAAGTCATTCTTCAATACTTTAGTTCATTCAGTTTTAAATTATCTTTCTTTATCAATTATATGAGAAATGGGCTCTATTTATAATATAGTATAGTTTTAAAAATGGCCTAATTGTGGGGCCGCTCTGTCACCTGCTCAGGAATACCTTGAGAATAGGACAGGGCTCCAGGCTTCTTGACCATGTTATGCTACTTTGGATTGGTTGTCATAGTACACTGGTGTCTTTAAAGATAGCCATAATTATCAACTAAACTAAAAGTTAACTTACCAGAAAAGACAATTTAAGTTACACTGTTTGAAACTGATACATATCAAAGCAGTCTACAGTTTCTTCAATACATGTATTAAAATTTTAAAATAATACAAGACATTTTAAATATTTTAAATTATGTAAAGAGATTCAAATATATTTCATTTACGTTAATTACATTCAAAAAATATTCCTATCCAACATAACCAACTGTTACATGAAATGGAGCCATTCTATTATTACAAGTTTTTTTTTTACTTACTTTTAAAACCTCCTCTCCCCATCCCCTTTAGCATTAAGTTGTTTTTTTTAAACCTTTGGTTGGTTATCATTGCTGTATCATATCAAGCCCTTCCTTAAAGACCTAATGTATTAAATGACTGGTCCAAATGACTATTATTTAACTGTATGCCAAGAAGTTGCACAGATCCAAATTTGTTTATTTATTATTTTTTTATTGACATATAGAGTTTATGATACAGTTATATTTTATTTTATATATTCTTTTCAGATGCCCTGGTAAAAATAATAATTGCATATACTGTACCAGAGGCACACCTAAGGTGGGGGGAGGTGTGGTGTCCAAATTCGAAAGTCTCTCACGGCCCCAGCTTGAGGGGGCTCCCCAAAAAATTTTTTTTTACATTAAATAATAAGTACATTATCTCATGTCATGGTGTCGAATGTCAAAATGCAGGGGCCCCCAAAAAGGCCAAGCCCCCCCCCCGGGGTCCCGAATCCCTAGGTTTGGCACAGTACTGTACACATATCTGTTATGTTCTTTCATATATATATTTTAGTCTTCATTTGTACCACTGATCAGTTACAACTCTTGTGTGGTCATGAACAGAATTACAAGAAGGAAAATCTAGATGCAGGAAATAATTATTCTGTTGGACTGTGGGGGGTGGGGGGGTTAAGTTTCCTCATGTGACTTGTTCCTAACTTTTTTTATGGGTTTGTTTAATAGAACAGGATCATGTTCTGCTCATCAGGTTTAACTTAAGACTAGACGGGGGGGGGGGGGGGTAACCAGATGCGAACAAAAAAAGCTAAGTACATGAACTGTACCAGAGTCGAAATGGGGACGGGTTGAGGGGAGGTAAAATGAAGTCGGGAGTATGCAGCCTATGTATGCCAGCTATGATGACTGAGCAAAGTTTCTGGTAATTAAACCTCTTGTTTATTATTTCATGTCACTTTGCCCTTCATTTATGTTTTTCGTGTAAGTGTTGAATGTTTGTTAACGTCCGTTTTTTTTTTCATTTTACTGTTGGTTACTTTCAGTTTTACTGCCCCCCCCTTACAGCTGTAACATGTAAATAGTATTCTTAATGCATGTTTTAGTTGTTTTTTTTTTCAAACAATAAACCAACGTGATAAAATTTAACAGCTTGACCAACTGTAATGTTTTCAAATGTGGGTTTAAAACTTTCTCTAACAATATAACTTAATACAGAGAGCGCATCTAAATTTAATCATTCGTCTAATAATGACTTTAAAACATGCCGCCATTTTTTTTCCTTTTTAACAGTGCAATGGTGCAAGTCTTATATATCTATGGGTGCAATACCTGAATATTGATAGACAATAGAATAATAAACAAATATGGCGACATTCGGGAAAAATCAGTTTAAATTGACGATGCGCAAATCTGTATAATAATTTATATTATTTGGTTAAGACACATGACATCTCATCAGGAGATCAGCGCTTTACAAACCCACGGCCATAGTGATCTTAAAGGATGGCAACTGGAGTGACTGCTCCTGATGGGACACCACGCTTAATGTTTTTGTTGTTGTTACCTGTAACAAATCTTAACATTTGTTTGTTTGACCCTGCAAGTAACGCCTTAAGCCCGCGCAGGGACCGTCTTTAAAAATAACATGCGATTTAGGTCACTTCTTTCAATGTTTTCCCTTTGTTGATTTAAACATGTGTCTGTCCAAACAAAACTTGTTTTTACATTCCCCTATTGTTCTAGATACTTTATTAGAAGGTTCAAATGTTTTGATTAAGCCTTCTCTCTCTCTCTCTCTCTCTCTCTCTCTCTCTCTCCAAGTTAAAGCAGTAGGTCCTGTCATTGATTCTCTCCCCCCCCCCCTCTCTCTACCTTCTAGTTAAAGCAGTAGGTCCTGTTACGGCTGACGAAATGCTGCATTTTATTTTATCATTTGTACTTCTTATTTTTAATTTCTTTATTTTGACGTTTAGTCTGTAAAAGTCGATACAATATTGTCTTTAATATTGGCCAGCTGCCACCCATACGCTGCTCGATTACACCAGTTTCTAATATAGCACATGCAGAACTTTATATACATAAATCAAATGACATCAGTTTGTAATATAAACAAGCAATTAAGCCTGTTCCATTCTGGACACAGGACGTGTTAGCGCATTTTCGTGTTATGTATCAGTACGTTTGTTAGCTTTCAGTAAATATTTGTAAATTTTGGAAATGTTTATAAATTCAATTGTGTAATGCATATATTTGTAAAAAAAATTATAAAGACGTTTCTTTATATTTGAAAAAAAAATTATTGTCTCTTAAATCTAACTACAAGTAGTTTGTGGTTACTGTGCTCTGATAATTTCAATTAAACTCAGAACACAAGCTTACTATTTCATTTGATGAGTTTCTTAATAAATCTTGGTGAAACTACGTGCTGCAGTATTTCGCACCAAATGAACGGGTTATTGAACGTACAAGGTGTATATATAATATATAAGCCCCTTAGGAGCCCTGAAGCCCGGCTCTCAGAGGTCCTATCGCAAAATGAACTTTCGATGTACACATGGCAGGCCAAGACCTACAAAATGATATATACATCATGGGTCTAGGACTTATAGTTGCTGGGATATAGCGCTCCTTTATTAATATAGCTTATATAGTAAAAAACGGTACTAAGGCCCCTTTTACGGCCCTGAGAGGTCAGATCGCGAAATGGAAAAAGTCATTTCTTGGCAGGCCAAGACCTACAAAATGATATATACATCATGGGTCTAGGACTTATGGTTGTTGAGATCTAGGGTGATGACGGACGGACAGACAAAACGGGGACAATAGACAGAATAATTCAATTAAATATTAGTGCGTGTTTTTTTCGCTTACCCATCCACAATGGGGATTAATTTTGTGCACATACTTGACATGCACTGGTTATCCCCCTTTTTTTTAAGACTTGGACTTGTATACTTTATTTTATAGGATTTTTGGCGTGCTATGAAGTATTAACTTTACAAAGAGCTTGAGGCAGTCACTAAGGGTCAATGACTGTTCATATCGATACATTTAGTTTTTGTAATGTCTTGACAGCTCTCCCGTCTCCTGCATACCAATAAATGTTCATCAAATTGTGTGGTGTGCATGACCTATATAAGCAATATAATATCCACTGAAGCATTATTTTTCTTGTGATTTTATTTTTACTGTAGTTAGCTATTTGTCTCACTGTTGTCTTTAGTTACCTATTTGTCTCACTGTTGTCTTTAGTTACCTATTTGTCTCACTGTTGACTTTAGTTACCTATTTGTCTCACTGTTGTCTTAACACGAATTACTTTTTGAGAAAAAGTGTCCATTTTGTCGGAATCGCTAAGTCATTGAGTGAAAAGTACATTACAAATTTATGGGCTGTACAGTGGCTTCACTAAGAACTTGAGTGGGTCTGCAAAATATTTTCGGTTCGGGGTGGGGGGGAGTAAATGGTCCTTAAACTAAAATATCCCTCTCCCCGTTGGTGGTCTCTTGAAAATCCCGGGAAATGAGAACGACCCTGAATTGTAAGATATTAAAAAAAAACATATAACTGTTCACTTTTGCATAATTGTAACGTCACAAACTTATGTAACGTCACAAACTTTATGTAACGTCAGATTCACCATGTAACGGATTGGTTTGTTTATTTTTATGATCTCTTTATGCAACACTCACTTCTCTTACATGTACATCATCAATCCGTCATAAAATAAGAAACTCAATCCAACTACACTATGACAATAATCTCTGTTTTTTTTCTTCTTCTAATTTTTTGTCTGATGTGAAAAATATTCATATAAAAAATCTTATACACATCTGCTAAGAGATTACGTCTTGTGTCTGAGTGACGCAACGGTCTTGATATTATTTATGACACAGGGAGGTCGAGCTGTCAACTCACTCCATTTATCTTAAAGATTTATTGATATCAATTTAATATGCAGTCACCACTACCTGGGGTTGCCATAATTTATTTTCCATGTTGATATTTCTGATAAATTCTGAGATATTAAGGTAATAATACACACTTTTAAGTATGTATACACACTTACCTATTTAAACACAAGGCACCATCATCTTGAGATTTCGCGTCTGTTAAGTTGTCCTATAAAACCTGTTCAGTGTAATTTAATCTTTCAGCCAAAGAGCTGCTCAAATCACTTCTTTTTTTGTTTGTTTGTTTTTTAATTCTCTAGTGTCTCTAATTCTCCAAACAGTGACCCGCACTAAATTTTGTCATATAGACAAGTGGTCTCTAACCCCAACCCCCCTCCCCCCCCCGTCCCGTGGATCAAATTGTACCGGGGCCGCCTAGAAATATTACATTATTTCCTTTATATATACAATCTAAACTAAAAAAAAAAATCAACTCCGCCCCCCCCCTTTTCAGGAGGGCCGCGGTGGGAATTATCAAACGTTGACCGGTCCGAGGCGAGAAAATGTTGGGGACCACTGATATAGGCCACCACCTAGCTGCCACAGAAAGTTGGAACCCCCCTTTCCCAAACTATGCGAATGTATATCTAGTGCAGTATTATTTCTTATTATTCAAACTGTATTGTGTAACTAACCAAAAAAGTGCCAATTTATGCCTGAAAAAATTTGCTATTTTTGTCCCTCTAGCGTTTTGCTTAAAAACTATGTCAAAAAATGTATCTCGTATTCCCTTTTGATTTTTAATCTGTACATGACAGTTGTAACTTGGCTTCCTGGCAATTTGTACGTAGTGAGTCCAGACCGTCCACTTTTTATGTAACGCAAAAATAAAAATAAAAAAAAATTACCCGCCCCTATAATATATATCCGAGGGGACGGGTGGTTGTGCGGTGTAGAGCGCTCGACTGTCGACCGGAGGGTCCCGGGTTTGAATCTCAGTGAGAACCTTGGGGTTTTTTCAGGTCCTGGTGATAGTCCTCAAGTCCACCCAGCTTTAAATGGGTACCTGACTTAAAGTTGGGGGAGTAAAGGCGGCCGGGCGTTTTGCTAACCACACAACCCCTTCATATGCAGAGGTTATAGAAACAGATGAATTCTACACTTCATCAGCCCCGATGGCCCGTTAGGGTTAAGGGAACTTTACTTTTTTTTTTTATAATATATATCAGAGTATTCGGGACACACGTGGGATCCACCTTACCCCAAGGGCGTGCTAGTCCAGGATGACGCAACGAGCATTCGTAATGGGCCCTTCGGGTTCAGAAAAACCAGTGCATTGATAAAATAAAAAGTTTACCAAAAAAATACATAAAGTTTTACCAATTAAAAAAGGAAATGGAATAACAATAAGGTATGCTTTTCAGTCTTATGATCACCTTATTTTTTTCATTCCATTATTTTTTGTATATTTAAAAAAAATAAACAGGACGTTATCTCTGCTATTCGCACACCTATTTCGTTACAAGTCATTGTAATGTCTGGGTAGACTGGCGTCCCCGATGGATGTGAATATGAGTCTATCTGGAGAGGGTTACGGAGAGTTGTTGTTGTGTGACTTGTAAGAGATAATGGAAGTACTCGTGAGATTACAGGGTTAACCTGGTTAGTCAGGATGTTGACTCTCTGAACAGAAAGCGAGACAGTGTTTTGAATATTGAGGTCATTTTTTTTACTGTGCTACTCGACAGGTTATACCCCTCTCCCCAAGTTGTACAAACGAGCGGAAGGCCTTGTAGATCAGGAAATTGACAGGTGTACGGGGTCTATACACATGATTAACTTAGCAATATCTTCTGGTCAGGTGGAGTTTGACAGAGAAAACCGTAGGCCATACCACATTATAAATTGTACGGAATGTGAATCGTCCAATCTTTATTTACGTTTCCAAAAGACGCCATTTTTAAACGCTACACTATTGGAAAGGGAAAAAAAAAACCACACAAATTGCGGCATTGTATAAAAATATTATTAGAAGATGCGCTTTCTGTGTGATACATGTTTTGTGTGCCACTCTAGCTTTCTTTGTCCTAAGTCGTTTTCTGTGTGGTTTCTAGGGTCCTTATAGCGTCCCCCTCCTCCACACCTCAAAAACGCAAATTTGAAAAGAACTCGAGTACAATAAAACGCTTGTTACTGAATTAATTATTGATTAAAAAAACTTTGTGAATAAATAACCCAAATTAATTAGATATAAAATGTTAACGTTTATCATGATTACAAATCCTACAAATGTGAGATCGTCTCTTGCTGGCTAATGCGAGGTAGCCGGGTGTATGTCACTTGCACCTAAAGAGGCCATGTGTTAGCGCCACATTGTTATAAGTAGCGGTATGTGTAGTGCCATTGTATAGTAGGGGCTATGTGTTAGTGCCACATTGTTATAGGTAGGGCAGTGTAACATTGTTATAGGTATGTTAGTGCCACATTGTTATATTAGGGGCTATGTGTTAGTGCCACATTGTTATATTAGGGGCTATGTGTTATACATTGTTTATATTAGGGGTGTGTTAGTGCCACATTGTTATAGTAGGGGCTATGTGTTAGTGCCACATTGTTATAGTAGGGGCTATGTGTTAGTGCCACATTGTTATAGTAGGGGCTATGTATCAGTGCCGACATTGTTATAGTAGCGGCTATGTGTTAGTGCCACATTGTTATATTGTTAGTGCCACATTGTTATAGTGCGGCTTGTGTCAGTGCCACATTGTTATATTAGGGGTATGTGTCAGTGCCACATTGTTATATTAGGTATGTGTTAGTGCCACATTGTTATATTAGGGGTATGTATAGTGAATTGTATAGAGGGGTAGTATAGTGAATTGTTAAGGGGAGGTAGGGAATGAGAGAGGCTATGTGTTAGTGCCACATTGTTATATTGGTCACTTACGCCTAAAGAGGCTATGTGTTAGTGCCACATTGTTATAGGAGGGGCTATGTGTTAGCGCCACACTGCTAAACACGTACATCGTTATGGTCATTCATGATACACCTGGCTGTCAGTTAAAAAACAAATTTTCAGTATCGTTGATTCAATTCACACAAATAAGGGACCTATGTCTGCAAGGTTTTCTTAAAAAGTTCCGTGGTGAAATATTATGCTTTCTTTATGTTTTTTAGATGACCTTTTTGTAGGTCAAGGACGTTAGCACATTATAGTCTAAATCATGTCTATGCATAATGTATTTTTTTTGCTAACCAGGTTGTTGGTGTTTAGTCAGTTATTTGTGTGTACTAAACATTAACTGGCTTGTTCATTCATCTATTTTTAGCACTAAAAATACAGTTCGATCGGGCGCTGAATGGTACTTTTTAGTTGTTATTTGTTTTTTTTTTTTTCTGCCTCTTATCATGCAGTGCACTCAGTGAACAAAGTTTTCATGTACTGGAAGTTCAAAAGTGAGGTCGGGTAGATGTTTCATTTCAACATTTACTTGTAGGTCAAAAATTTGCTGAAGAGACCAATTTCGATTCTGGACACCTTTGTGAATATATATATTTATAAAAAAAAATATCTTAAAGGGCGATAAGATGACATTAACAATACACTTGTGGGTGATAGTAATTCTTTATATTGGCGACAATCGACCTTAAAAGCCAAAGAAGATATCACAAGATAGTAGCAGCATTGACCTTGACCTTTCATCCTGCAACACCATTGAAAACTGTTTCCTTCCGCTTTTTTAAACTTCTTAATCCGTTTTCTGTTACAATATAAAAGTGGCGATAACATATTATTGACAGCATCTTATAAATCGGTGGTTCTCACAACTTTTACGCTTCGCAACCCATGTTCCCTCTAAGGCGTGATATGAAGTGAGCAAAAAAAGTTCGTCTCTGAGCAACATTTTGTTTTGAGGCCCAAAATTTGTGAGCGATTTAAGCGATGTCGCCCGTCGGAGTGAGCGATCGTACGTATAGTATGAGCGACGCTCTGAATTCGTGTGAGCGATCGCTCACGCGCACAGCTTAGAGGGAACATTGTTCGCAACCCATTATGAAAACAGGTTAAGTTTTCGCGAGCCATCTTCAAAGAAAAACTACGAATATATAAAAAAAAACAGCAACCCTAATTGTATATATCGTTTCTTATGCTTTACTTAGCAGCAGGGCTCGATTGGGGGGTGCCACGGATATCCCCGGCACTGAAAACTGTCATCCCCTGGCTCTGCTTTAGCTAATATATCCCTGCCGGGGATGAAACCATAGCCATTTTCCCCCGGCTCTGCAGAATTTTTTTTTTTTCTCAAATAGAACACCTCTTTAGAGATTTAACACCTTTTTTTTTTTTCTTGTTTATGGAAAGGGGTGGGTGGGGGGGGGGGGTGTGTAGTTGATTAGATGCAAACTTTTAGTTTTTGCAACATATAGAGAAATTGAGTTGTTGGCATGCATACATATATCTCGACCCCGCCTGAAACTAAAAAGTGGTTCTCATTGTTCGGCTCGTGGCCCACACTTTGTGAGTCAATACTAATTACCAACCGTTTCTTTTTTTCCCCCCTTTCTCTTCTTGCTATTCATTTATACTGTTAATTTATTCATTGGCATAAAAAGCAATATTTCTGCACCGCTCGGTGTCCAGCTCGTGTCAAATTATCTCTGTAACGCCTCATATTTCATTCCAACGAAATAGCGCATTGTTCTTTGATTTTAGAGCATTCTGAGACAAGGGAGAAGATAACGGGGAAGGAAAAAAAAACTTATCGGAGGCGAAAAAAACAAGACAACGAACTTTTAAAACAAAAAAAGACGTTGTTTTTTTTTTTAAATTGAGAAGTTGAGAATTATATGGGTTATGTCCTTGTTAGTTGAAAGGCAGGTCAATATGGAATGATAACGTACAACTTGTCATTTAATAGCGACATATATTTTTTCCTCTCTATTTGATAAATGTATTGTTGTTTTTTTAAACTTAGCGGCGGCTAAATTCTTACAACCTTTTTCTTCTAAGCTAAAAAAAAAAAAAACTAATCCATAGTTGTACTTTATCATAATGTCCCCTCCCCCCCCCCCCCCTTCCTTGCTTTTAAATTTTGTCTTAAGAATTCCCATATAATTGCCCCGAACTTAAGAATAAGTGATTTCAAAGATTAGAACTTGTTTTGTTTTCACGCCATTCCAAACCTATGGTACCTATTAAAGGTTTATATCGATTGATTTTTCATTAGGTCCACTTACAGTGCCGCCTCTGATGGCCATTGTTATGCAACGGACTGCAGAGAGGGAGAGGGGGGTATTCAAATTAATCGCCTTAATGGCGCTGCACAGGTTTGATCCTAAGATCTCGAGTTAAACTGTCGCTACAATTCCCAGATGCCATCATGGTTATTCTTTTCAGTCATGAAACTTCGTAATTACCTCGATATTTGTTTAGTTAGCGTTACGCTTGTATCTCCATTACTTCTTATCTCAAACAGTCTGTAAATGTTATAGCTAATCTATAAAGCACACATAAATTCAGTGGCTCATAATCTTCATGGCTCCGCACGCACTTACTACGGTGGCAAAATGCATCTTTAATTTGCGGCTCTTCGTTGAGTTTAGCTTGGCTCCCGTTGAATTTATTGTTATTGATAAATTACTGTTTTCACTATAATTCTGTTACACTGACTATGATTCTGCTCTCTTTGTAGTATTTCTCACTATCTGAAAAATTGGAATGCGGTTCTCGTCGACCTGACGCGTGGCCGCCTCTGTACTTTGGGCACCCTGGCCACTGCTCGAATATTAAAAGAGCGAACCCCTCAAACATTAGGGGACGGGTGGTCGTACGGTGTAGAGCTGTCGACTGGAGAGTCCTGGGTTCGAACCTAAGTGAGAACCTTGGGATTTTTTCATGCTCTGGTGTAAAGTCACCAAGTCCACCCAGCTGTAAATGAGTGCCTGACTTGATGTTTGGGAGAGTAAAGGCGGCTGGGCGTTATGCTGACCACACAATCCATTTAAATGCCGATGATACACTTCATCACCCCCCGATGAAACCCACAAACATCATTAACTGTAATGTAAGCCTTAAAGGGATCCTATGTAGAAACAGATTGTAAGAGCTTGGGAACCGCCGCAACAGAGAAATCTGACAGTACTTAGTAGTTTAACTCATTAAATGTAGCTGCACAAAAAACTAATGCTGAAAAATAACTGAAAGTATGAATGACATTCTCATTACAGCACACACACACAAGTCTGTAATGGCCTCTCTGGGGGTCATCGTCTTTCGCCACCCCTTAGTTGTTTGTTTACCTTTCAACAACTAGCTGAATCATTATTTGAATGTTCGTTTTGAAGTTGTCGTATTCGAATGAATATGAAATAACACTTATTACTCAGCAAGTTGATATAGTATTGCAAGAGGGGGTAGGCGGGTGTATTGGCCAATAAGTCTCAAACCAGGTGAAAGCCTTATCTTAAATGTTTTATGCCAGGCAAATTGTCGAGTCACTGTCTGTTGAGGAATACATAGTGCTTCGTCATGGACAGCTGGTTACTTTGTAAAAAATTTTCTTTTTAAAAATTACATTTGAACCGTACACAATTGTTAGGTACTTATATCACCAGCCAATACAGTCGACAATCGTTCATCTGTTTTTAATAGACGCTGGTCTTAAAGGAATAAAAAACAAAAAAGGTTTTTGCTAACATTTGTTGAAAGCTGGTTTTGATTCATTAGACTCAATCTTATTAACATTTTAGTGCATTGGAATACATTCGCCATATGTTGGTAAATATAGCTATAATTTATGTCTCCAATACAACCATACAAAACATAATATAAATTATACAGATTGCATCGATATATAGTGAGTCCTAGCAATGACCAAATGTGTGTTTTTTTTTTTTTCCTTTTTTAATAGTGTAGCGCCTCTAATGCTTGTTTATAGCCTATAAATGATATATGTTTGACTTTTTATACTTTATAAAAGTCAGTTAAACTACAGTGACTGACGCTGTAGGAACAGTTCAATAGAAACATTTGGGGCAATGTCTTTTCCTCTCTCCCCCCCTCCCTTTTTTCACTCCTCTCTCTTTCAAGAACTTGTTATTTTATCTCATTGTAGAGTAAAGATTGCAATCTAACCATGTCTTGTTTCACCCCAGGAGGCTAGACGCAGCATGGACAAACAACCCCTGGAAGATGATGATGAGACCTCCAGTTCTAAAACTGATGGAAAGGTTGGACTCAAGAGAGATGTGGGCATTATATCTGGCATTGCCCTCATCATCGGCACCATGATTGGTGAGTATCTGTACAGTTACTAGCAGGGATGGCCAACTTATGGCTGCATGAAGTAATGCAATATGCTTCCTTTTTTTAAATTTACATTTCAAGAATCTGGATTTGAGAAGCATCACACACACAAATAAATTGCCATTTTTTTTTTTATTGAATTGAAAAAGTTTTCTTATTAATTCCATTTAGTGTAATTGGAAACTTTGTCCCTTTATATCATGCTAATGCATGTTTAAAATATTTCTGATTACATACGGTTAACATAAATCTATTTCAATTTATTGTATCTATCCATGTGAACAATGTCAGTTTACCCATCTAATTATGTCATTAAACTGCTGTTAAATGTTCAAAATTATTTGTTTCTTCCAGGCTCTGGTATATTTATCAGTCCTAAAGGCATGATTGAAGGATGTGGTTCTGTTGGTCTCACACTAATCTTATGGTGTTTGTGTGGGCTTTTAACTACCATGGGTATGTTGAATTTTGAAAAATAGTTTTGTGGTTACAAAATAAAAAATACTCTTAATACAAGTATCTAAATTCATAATGAAAGTTATATGGAATAATAAAGAAAGTAAATTTGTGTTAAATTATTTAGTAACACATTTTCAGCAAATTCAGTAGAGTCTAGGGAATTGAGATTTACTTGATAGGCAGATATTATTTTAAAAATGCACTGATAAATACAAATGAAATAATTTAACATTTAAATGAGTGTAATATGCTTTATTTAACAAGGTTCATCATTATAAACTCATTACATTCTTTTTTAATTCTATATCATTGATGTAAAAATATTTGTTTTTTACCTATTACCAAAATAAAGTACATTTTTTACGGCCTTTGAAGATTTTATTTGGTCGTTGATCAACCATAGAAGATAGATTTTATTTAATATTTATTTTAGTAGGTAACCAGTGACTGGAAAAAAAAAATCGTACACATATTTTTTTCCTCATTTACCAGGTGCTTTGTCATATGCTGAATTGGGTACAATGATTCCAGAATCCGGAGGAGAGCACGCTTATCTCATGTACACATTTAACAAAAAAAGAAAGTCTAAGAGACCAATCTATAAACTTATGAACAATCAGGGCTCCAGGAGCTTTGCCAGAGTTCCTGCCTTTCTTTATGACTGGGTAGCTTTGTTTATTATTCGACCTACAATGTATGCTATTATGGCCATGGCTTTGGGCACATATGCCGTGAAACCTTTTTACCCTGATTGTCCACCGCCTGACATAGCAGTGAAGCTGGTTACAGCTGTAGCTATGTGTAAGCTCACTTTCTTATTTGAAAGTATTTAGTTGTTTGTTTAGTAATAGTTTCTTATAATTGTATAAATATAAGTAAATATTTTACTTCAAAGCATGAAAAAAACTGTTACAATTTTATTTCTATTTGAACTTTTTAAAAAAAAAAAAGTAAAGCTGATAGGCAAAGAAATAACAATTTTTCCTATCTTTGAATAGTTTATTTTTCAAGGTTTTTTTTAATAGCTGTAAAATATTGAAATTACAAAAAAAGAAATGTTTTTAACTTTTATTTGGTTGCTTTGCTCAATAATTTCATTTCATTGCATTGATTTTAAAGACTCCTATCAATCATGTATAGCCGATATATTTAATTGCTAAATTGTACAGCTTATATTGTTTTAATTGTGACAGTGTTTCTTTATATCTTCAATTTTTTTTTTTTACTTTTCTTAGGTACCATTGCATTTATCAACAGTGTTTCTGTAAAGGCAGCCACCATAGTTCAAAATGTGACAACTTTTACTAAATTAATAGCACTGGCCATAATTTCAGTTGGTGGTATTATCATGATTTTCAAAGGTATGACTGGTAGATGAATTAGACAATGACTAGATTATCAGATATGATGAAATATATCATGACAATTTATAGCAGTCGTTCAGATATTGTTGAAACATTTTTAAAGTTCAAATATTTTTGTATTTGTGATGTCACAAATATTAAGCATGGTGAAAAAAAATATGTCTAAAAATAAAAGTTACCAATTTGAAATTAGTTTGGAAATTTAGACTAAATGTTATCATTTTCATGAAGGAAAAAGAAAATTAAAGTTCTATAAATCATATTCCTTATTTAACCCAACAGAACAGTTTAATCAGTTACTGTATTTTCGGATTTTGATACTTGTATGAATATAATATATTTTAGTTAAAGATGAACACTCCTTATTATTAAAAACAAAAATAAAACTTTGAAACATAGCAGAATAATTTATTCAGTAAGTTGTTTTTTTCCACAGGTAATACAGAATATCTTTCAGAGGGCTTTGAAGGCACAAGAAATGATCCTCAGAAAGTGGCTATAGCATTTTATAATGGTCTGTGGGCATTTGATGGCTGGTAAGGGATACAATGAAGAATTTAAGTTTTAATCATTTTTAAAGATATGGATAAAACTAATTCCAGCAAGTATCAGTCACAAATTTCACTTACCGTAGATACTCGTGTATAAGTCGATCTTGCAGATGTATCGAGGGTAAAAATTGACGTTAAAATGTGCATTTGTTAACACGCTTTATCATCATGCACTAGGCACCAACCAATAAGTATGGGGTGACCGTATTCAAACCCTCACAATCGCATTGCAAGCACTCAACCGCTTCACCTCATTTAGTCTAGATGCTATTAGAAAATTATTTATGCTTTGGGTACAGAAACAATTCAATGCAAATTTAATAAAGAGCTGCAAAACGGTGCACCAAATGAATGTTTCTGGTTTCCGCCATTGCCCATGCTGCCTTGCTGTGTTTAGTGTACAGTGACGTTAGCCAAATTCTATGGAATATTGAGTGGCCCATGGATAAATCAACCCTGTTTTTTTTTTTCAGTTAATTTTAAGGCATACATTTTTTGACTTATATGCAAGTATCTACGGTAACTCTTTTATCCCCATCAAGCTTCACCTATATGTCACTATTGTTGAACTTCTTGAGAACTTCTAATTTAAGTACTCTGCTCTAATTACATATTCGACACAAAGATTTATTAGAAGAGCCAATTATTTAAGATTTTACAGTGAATCCTGACTGAAGACTTTTTTTAACCTTTCAGGAATAGCTTAAACTTTATTACAGAAGAATTGAAGAATCCCACAAAGTAAGTGTACTTGTTTACAGTGACTAATAGAGTTAAGATGTCTATGACCTAAAAAAAGACAAAATATGCCCTTAAAAAAATGGGGCTTAAAAAATTACACCATATGCAATAAACAAACACTTAAAATAAACTAAACACACAAAATTTTATTATAAATTTACAACATAGCTTACATATGATACTTTTTTTTTTATAGAATAAGCCTATTAAATCTGTACAGCATTGTATTTATTAATCTTTAGTTTCATAAGAAATTATATTAACTCCCTCTTAGGTTTTTTTATGGGTACTATGCAGAGCATGTTAAGCATAAGTACCTGCCACAGCCCAAATAATGTCAGATATGATAAGAACTTTGTACTAATTAGATTAACCAGTTGATCATGTTAAAAGATGCTATCAAAAAGTATACCTGGTGAACCCAACAAAACTCACAAAAGAGCCCTAGGGTTCTAAGAATGACATTCTTTTGATTCAAAATTATTCTGCACAAGAATAAAGTCATTTGATAAAATATATTCTAATGCAAAAAAACAGTCAAATCATGCATTAATATTACAGTTTAGAACTTTATACATGGTCTATGTTCATGTTAAGTAGCATATAATATAATGTAAATGGAATTTAGAACAAAAATACAATATCATTAGATCGAAAAATCATGAACATTTTGCCTTTCCCTTTAATTTTCAAAAGGTGATTTTTTCTACCAGGGGGAAAAAGGTTTTATATTCTAACTCTTAACCATTTTTACAAATGGGGTTTTTTTATTTTATTTTATTACTTTGTGCACCATGTTTTAATTAATTAATTAAGTCTAATCATATAGAATTCATTAAGTGCAACATGGCTTAAATTGCTTAAGAATTTTATATGTCACAAAATTTAAAAAATATGACTTCATAAAGATCCAAGCACTAGTGATTAATTTATCATCTACAGTTATTTTTAATTTATTTATTAAATAATCCATTTAAATGTATTTACATAAGCATCTTCTAAATAAATATTTTTCGTTTCAAGCCTGTCTTTTTGCTGTAAATCAAAAGTTAGAAATTTGTTTCCTTTTTAAATATTAATGGCTTCTTTCCTGGATAAATGTTTTTAAAAAAACTACAGCTGTAAATAGTTTCTATGAGTTTAAATAAGGGACGTAAAAGTCTAAATTATAAAAAAGTTTTTATTCAAATTATTGTGGGCTTTTTTTAAAACACATAGCATTAAAAATCATTAAACGAAAACATTAGTAAAAATCGAAAATACTCTAAAGATATAATCAGCCATCATAACAAATATTGTTACTAAAATTTTTCTTAAAAGTCATTCTAGATAAAAAAAAAATTCTGAAAAATTTATGTTTTACAAATAAAGTTCTCAGTAATTATAATATTTCATTTTTAAACTAAATACTTATTTATTTTTTTATTTTTTTTTTACAAAGTAGGACTTATGTCCCTAGGAGTTATTTTTAGACTAAATGTAAGTTCAAAAATAATATTGCAATTCTTAATGTAATTGTGAAATCTGTGTTTTGAGAATTTGCTTTAAGGGGAAAATGGTTAGGGATCTTGTTTGTTTTTTTTATTAACTTTTAAAAAAAAAAATTATTTTTGAGGTTGTTAAAAGAAAAAAGTGAAGAAATATGTTTGTCAATATTATTCATAATATAAAATAGACTAATATAATTACAGAGACCTATTCATGATAACCTCAAAGTTGAACTATAGTCTATCTCTGCAAAATTTTTGCAGCGTACAGCTAGTATAAAAGTATATTTACACTTTTTTTTTAGAAATCTTCCAAGGGCTATAATGATAGGTATACCACTTACAACTCTCTGCTACGTTCTGGCTAATGTTGGTTATTTAGCAGTCATGTCTAAAGAAGAGATAATGATCTCACATGCGGTGGCAGTAGTAAGTTAATTACATATAGGCTTAGAAATAATGAAGGAAATGAAATTAAAACTTAAAAATGTTCTTTATTATAAAGTTCTACTCATCAATATACTTTTCTGTCTGCAGACTTGGGGTGATCGTATGCTTGGTGTAATGTCATGGTTGATACCATGCTTTGTGGTTGCTTCCACATTCGGTTCTGCCAACGGATGTTTATTTTCATCTGGAAGGTATTAACATATACATCCAACAAAACTCAAATTTTCTTTTTTCTTCATTTGTATTTTGTATATTAGTTTAGAAAAGAAATGCCACTAAATTTATGTTTGCATTTTATTTTAGGTTATGTTATTCAGCTGGAAGAGATGGCCATTTTCCAAGGCTTTTGTCATTTTTACAGTTTGACAGAAACACACCTATGCCTGCTGTCATGTTTACGGTATAATCATCATATTCATTTTAACAGCTTTAATTATTCCATATTAAATGACTCATTTTTTTCAAAGATGTTATTATATGGACTTCAGTTTAAGTAACAGTAAATTTGGATATAAACTTTATAACATAATTGCAATAACTCTTTTTTTCTCTCAGCTGATTATCTCTCTTTGCCTTATAATTCCTGGAGATCTTAGCTCACTCATAGACTTCTTTAGTTTTGCTTCTTGGCTGTTCTATGGCATCACCACAGCTTCTCTACTTATACTCAGGGTTGTAGAGCCTAAAACTCCCAGGCCTTATAAGGTAAGATTACTGCCCTTGTTTGATGTAACATAAGTGCTATGAAAATATTTTATAGTTAATTGCAAAAATAATGTTCTGCTTAATTTACTATGTTATAAGACCTGTTTATAAGAAGTAAACAAAATTGTGTTAATGTGTGTTCCTATTATATTTTACTATCTTTACATGTTTGCTTTTTTTCATTGCAGGTTCCTTTACCGATTCCTATAATTGTTCTCCTTGCTTCAATTTACCTAGTCATCGCTCCTATTATACAGAACCCTGGCATTCAATTTGTCTATGCTGTATTGTTCATACTTAGTGGCCTAATTATTTATATTCCTTTTATATACATAGGAATTCATTTCAGATTTATGGGTAAGTCTAGCTATCATTTCATATGTTAGGTAAATAGATTTTTTTCTATTAGCATTATTTTTTTAAACAATAGATTTTTTTTTTTTTCAGATTTTTATTTTTATCGTTTCTTTTTCAACCCATTTATTTATATTTTATTAAGATCTCCACAGGTTTACTTACCCATAATAACCCTTGCTCATCTAGTAAATTTTCTCAATATGATCATGTTATTTTTTACAGACAAAATCACTGTGTTTCTACAAAAGTTGTTACGTATTGCCCCCGCTGAAAGGTGATTTTAAGACTTTTCTCCCTTCAACACTGCCAACTTATGGAACTTGACTGATCATACATATAAGCATATCATTCGGACGATTTTAAAGTTTTATTTATTTAAATTATAATCCATTGCACGGATAATGCATTTTATTTTATTGTTGATGTATTTTATCAGAAGACATCCGGATATACATTTTTTAAAAGCTCTTTTACAAGTTTTTTAATAGCTTCCTTAGAAATTATGTTTGAAGAACATATCATTCAATAGTTGCAGAAAATAATTTATTTATTTAGGAATATCCTTATCCAAGGCTAATATATTTTTGTAAGTGCTAATAATTATTGTTCATTTTTAAAGGTCAGTTATTTGTGTGAAAAAAAATAATATCTGATAAACATAACTGAATTTTTTGAAATTCTCTAAGTAAGGTATGCATGTCTTTTTTTAAATTCAGTTAAATGTATTATTTTTTATAATGTATTGTTTTACTTGTTTGATCTTTCTAATAATTTTCATCATAGAAGAGGAATAGAATTAATAAATTGCACCTAACCAAGAAAAGGTTATGCATCCTAATTATTTTCTTTGATGAGAAAAATTAAGCTTCAACACTTCTGTTACTTATTCTCTTATTTTTAAATAGCTTTTTTTTTTCATATGTGCAAAGCTTATTAGGATGGAACAATCAGTAGTTATTTTATTTTCAAGCTGAAAATGCATTTTTTTTATTTTTCTTATTTACATGTATATATGTATATGCTGTCAAAATTTCAAAAATCAATTCATCAAGTTGATCAAACCACTTGTTTTTCAAAGTACAGAAGTAATTCCTTTCTGTATATTTCATAAATGTTCAAAGAACATTAACTTAAACCATTTAACTTGGGAAACAGTGTTACTTTCATTCATAATGCGCACCCAGCTCAAACCAAAGCAAAAAATAAAAGTTCTATAAGCATGTTACTTGAGCACAAATAGTTTTCTTTAAAATGCCCTATATTCTGTATCGTAATTCTTGTTGCTTTGCCATTGTCACTGAGACTAATGGAAAACAATTTTTAAAGCTATAATTGTAGTTTCAATTTTTCCATGTGTATTTATGTACTATATGAGATTTTATTTTACATTTATTGCTGCAGTCTTTTAAGCAGAAGTCATTTTGAATAGATTTGGTAAATATTTGTTGAAGTTTTGTAAGCTAATTATTTTTACAAATATTTCCACAAAATGTGCAAGTTCTGAAAAATGTTCAATAAACAGGGTAAACCCCCCAACCCCCCTTTAAAATTTCAGATGATTAAAAGTGATGCAAGTTACTTGAAATAAAAGAGAAATACATGCATAATGTATATATATTTTTTTTAGCAAACCACGCAGTAGAAAACAATTGTGTGCAAACCACATCTGACAGGCATCTTAATAATAATTATTTTTATTAATTTTAGCTTCAGCCAGCTAAAAAATATTTTTGATTTCCATTATAATCAGGACTGTTTGTCTCCCGATTCTTTTAGTTCATAAATTTACATACAAATGGTTTATATGTTTTCCCGAAATTTATTTTACCAAATAGTGTTCTTACCTGACAATCTTATGTAAAGTACAGGTTTCTTATTATATTATATTTTCTTTTGAGCTATAGCTTAGATATTTTTTAGAACATATTCATAGATTAGTCTATTCATATTATACATGTAGTAAAGTTCAGTTATGTTTATTTTTATTGATGTAATGGGCATTTCTTTTTTGTATTAATTTTATCTGTTTTGAATGCTTTATACATTTTGTCAGTGTAATTTTTTTTAATCTGCATTATTCTCATCCCAGACTGATATTGAAAAACAAACAGAAAAAATTTATTGTATTTTTTTTTGTTTTTGCATTTTTTTTTTGCCCTTTTGCCTATTAACAGAATGTGCCTAGACATATAAAAAGTAAATGAAGTTTTCATATTTAAAAAATGTGGTCCATTAAATGACATTTTTTAAATACATAAAGAAGCAGAAGTATACATCATTATACATGTATAACATTTAGTCAAAGGATGACAAATTTTACAATGTTAAAATTTGATTTTTTTCTTCAGAAAAAAAGTTAATGCCTTTTTTTATTTCATTTTTTTAAAATTTAAAATTGAAAACAAAACTTGTTATATTTTATTTTACAAAAAAATTACTTGAAACACAGTTTACATTATATTAAAAAATATCAATTCTAGTTTTTCTGTAATTGTATAAATATATATTGTATTAACTTTGAGGAAAGACTTACTTCACTTAACCATCTTGTGCAATTTTCTAAAAACTAACGTTTTTTTTTACATTTTTCTTTTAATATAATGTTTAAAAGGAAAATGATGTTAAAGAAACACAGCAGAAATATCTATTTTGTTGATAATGTGCCAAGAAGGCTTGATTCATATTTTAAACTACAACTAGCATGTCTTTTTCTTAACTTTTTATTTTGTACAAACTTTTCTGCTTTACTTTTGTGAAAATTTTTGATGTGCCACAAATATTTATTAAATGATTTAATTTACAATTTCCATGTGTGTGTGGTTTTTGGGGTGATTTGGTTTATCTTAAATCAATAATAATAATAATAAAAACATCAAGTACCAAACACTGTGTTTTTATTCTTTAATGGTCTTTTTTATGTCTCAGTTTCTTTTGAATATCTTGCATAAAGGGTTACAGTTATTAAATAAATTTATTTGAACGAAAAAAAAAGTTGCAAATTTCTTTTAACAGTAAAATAGTACTATTGGATGTATAATGTAGTAATACAAAAATAACATCTCTTCATAAGATGGAAATGACTTTAGTATGCATATTTGAAATGTAATTAATCTAATTTTGACATTATCACAATCTAAAGATAGAAAGTTATATCCACTCTAAATGTTTGAGATAACATTATCAAATAGACACATTCTTTGTTCAACCTTGAAATGTTCAGGTATGGGATTATGTCAAGGTAAAATAGACAGTGTTCATTTGAAGATGTATAGGTTCAATGGTCTCCCTGTACATTACACACCTTGATGTATTGGTTGTCTGTACAGTTGATGAGAAGGCCTGGCACCCAGAGACTCGCAGACAAAGACGTGAACACAGCTGAAATCAAAATTTGTAGTTAGTAACAGTGTAAACAGAATTTTCATATTGCGGGTTAAAATGATTAACAATTTAAATATGTGTGATCAGTAATATAGATGGACTAATATTTTAATAGTGATGTATAGACAGTGCTTTTTTCTAGCGAAAAATGTTTGGGAACTCATTTCACATCTCTGTTTTTTAACTTATGTCAGAAAATACTATAATAGTCTATAATTGAATTTTCCACTGAGCACAAATTTTATTGTAATGGATATTTAAAGAATAAACGTTTTTATAAGAAAATTAGAGACTCAAAGAGTTTATTTATAATAAAAACCGACCTGACTATATAGTTTATGTGGAAAAATGTATTCTACTGTATTATGATACTGGTACCGTAATAGGCTTTAAAACAACTTCCAGAGTTTTCTCATGTTTTCATCTGACAAATCATCTCGGTTTCTTTTCTTGCTTTCAAAAATTTAATTTTTTTCTCAAATTTATATAATTTTTATAATATTCAGTTTAAAATTTTATTTCGTATAATTTTTAATATTATTCTTCTTATAGCTACCGTATAATACTTGATCTGAAAAACATTTCTGCTTGAAAAAATTATTTTTTTACAAATCTGGCCAAAAAGGTATGGGAACTCAGCTCCCGGCCACTGAAAAAAGCACTGTGTATAGATAAAAAAAAGTCTCTAAAAGTACTTGGGTTCATGAATTTTTTCTTGTTTCACGAAATGTGTAAGAAATGTTAGTAAAAATGAAAAAGAAAGGCTATAAAATTTAAGCATTAATTATAAAATAAAAAATGATACTAATAAAAGTAAATAGATTTACATCTTATGCATTAAAAAATCATTAAAGTTACAGAGGGAACAGTAAAAAAGACTAATTTGTCTTTACTTTTCTGTTCCTAACTAGAATGTCACCAATAATAAGCCCTTCTGATTTAGATGGAATCCTGTCTCGACCAATCAGATGAAAGTATGCAGCATCTCTTTGACTCAAAGACCATTTATATTTTTGTGAAATATAGTCCCAATTTATCTCTGGATTAAAAAAAAAATACATTAAATACATATTCATATACATGTATTTGTGATTTAGTTTTCATAAAATAATGAATAGAAAAGATAATCTTTATAGGGTTAAAAAAAGATGAGCCTAGCTGATGTACTGAATTTTGTGTTCAGCTTCTGTTCATAAATAATAGTACAACATAGAGGCTGTGCGTACATTTTTTTCTCCTAGAATTATAAATCATATTTTGAAAGGAGCAATTTAGTTGAATTTTTCTTTCTAAATATATTAGCTATTATTTGTTCTTAATGTTTTTTCTATACTCAGAGGTGTACCTAGGGTGGGGGTAGGGGGTCCAAATTCAAAAGCCCCACCGGACCCCAGCTCGAGGGGGCCCAAAATTTTTTTAACATTAAATATTAAGTACATTATCTAATGTCATGGTGTCGAATATTAAAATGCAGGGGCCCTCAAAGAGGCCTAGCTCCATGGGCCCCCGAAATCCCTAGGTTCTGCAACGTCTATAGTACATGTTTTATGAAAGTCTGAAGTTTACCAGATGTAAGACAAGCCATATCGATTACATCACAAGTCTTTGGTTCAGGCTCCCCATCTTCTCTTGGTACAACATAGTCTGTAACACATAACTTCTCAACTCCACCTGTAGACTTCGCTTCTACTGAAACTTTCATATAAAATTGTTGGAAATAAAATGTTGTCATGATTTATTACATAAAAAGGGCTCATTTAAAACCATTTTTACAGTAAAAATGTAAAAAAAAAGTTTTGTTATAATACAGTATGTCATAGTTTGGGCTTTATAATCTTGGATGATCTTAAAAAATTACTAACAATAGAATTATATAATAATTCATTGGGAATTTAGCCACTTATTACTGATTAGTATTGAAGCTGGGTCAATCATGTTACACCGATGGCAGTTGGGAAAAACCTAGCCCGAAATTCTGATTACTCTTTAGCTCAACAGGTAAAACGTAAAGACAGTATCAGAGCCTAACTGAAATTTTTTTGGGTTAAGGGCCCTAGGCAGAAACTTTTAGACATATTACAGGCCATCAGAGCAATAGCAAGGATTCTTGCCTTCATGTGCAATAAATGCTAGAAAATGACATAGCGATTGCTAGGTGTGGTCAGAGGGGTCAAGTTGATGGTCACAGTCAGAGGTCCCATGATTACCAACTGGGCGTTTTGAGATTCTATGCATCAGATTTTATAAAAAATGGAGCCCTAAGCATTCGCACAGTTTTCCTATTCATAAGACTAGCCCTGGTAGTGGCCCAAAAAGTATTGATGTGAATGCCTCCCAAGTTATTTCTTAGAACTTCAGGTCAACTGTACACCTAGAGTTGGCAGGAAGAGTTGATACCATACAACCATTCCCACATGTCAATATTTATCGAACAGGATGAGACAGCGGCATCAAAGTATTGTTTGTTATTCAGCAGGACATAAGATGTACAGACAAGAGACCTCTCTCAAACACTTTTTGTAAGGACCCTCCAGCTGTTAGCAACTCCAGTGGAATGAGATCAGTCCAAACAGAATAAGAAACCATCTGCGCTCTGAACTTAAAGAAAAGTCTTGACAAACTTGTCCTGTCTATTCTATACTATAATGGGTTTTTTTTTCCTGTGTGTAAAATGTCTGAAGATGATTCCAGACTTCTATATATAATATGTGAATAATGTTATAACTAAGTGTTCACAAATTCGTAGTCCACTTTTATACAAGTACATTTCTAACAATGTAGGATAAAATCAAAGTTATTTACACAGCGTTTGATAAGATATATATCATATTATATATTAATTTTGAAATAAATCTCAATCTTATCATGTTTAATTAAGTAAGTGTGCACATAACCACCATTTAACCCTACATTCATTGATAGAGAGATGCATACAATTTCGCACGGTGTGTAAAAGCATGCATGAGTGATTACCGCTGTTTGGACCTACTAATCTGTGGCTCGATCTGTGAAAGATGTACCAGCATAGATACCGGTAGTATTTATCGATGCAAGGGAAGTAGCTTATTTATTAGTGCCGTTCGTCATAGTTAAACA
Organism: Bulinus truncatus; assembly: GCA_021962125.1. Classification (NCBI taxonomy): domain Eukaryota; kingdom Metazoa; phylum Mollusca; class Gastropoda; family Planorbidae; genus Bulinus; species Bulinus truncatus. Next base: position 1,209,267 of record JAGDYQ010000232.1, read on the forward strand.
CGATTATATCCCTTATCTAGTTATGATAATTTTCTTTACTCATTTGTTAAAAATTAAAAATAATAAATAATTAATTGCAAATTAATTATTGTATCATGCATTGTCATGAAGAAAGAAGATGTATGCACAATTTTAAGAAAAGTGCCTCAAAAATCGATAACAAAATTTTCCCCAAATAAATACTTTATACTTAAATAGATAAATAAACAAGTTTTGAGTTAGAAAACGGTTAGAAAAAGTAAAAAAAATAGGTTACTTTTTAATTAATATCATTTTTTTAATACTGATATTCAATATTAACCGAAACATTAAGTAAGTTACCATGTGGAATAATCTTCCAAGAGGTAGGCTTGCAAAAATTTACGCTTGACTTGACATCTTCTTCTGTTGGCAAACTAGTGTACAGCTGGAAGCACGAGAAGCGACCGTTAAAAATGTCTCCTTCTTTCTGGGAGCTTCCGAGACGGATAGAACCTCTCGAAGGCAGTCGAATTTTGTTGGGAAAATCATCATCAAGATCATCAACGATCACACCATCATGATACACCTGTGAATGAATTTAGTTTAAATCAACCAGTGATCATCACACTAACCAATCGTCCAGTGATCATCACACTAACCAATCGTGCAGTGATAATCACACTAAACAATCGTCCAGTGATCATCACACTAATCAATCGTCCAGTGATCATCACACTAATCAATCGTCCAGTGATCATCACACTAACCAATCGTCCAGTGATCATCACACTAATCAATCGTTCAGTGATCATCACACTAAACAATCGTCCAGTGAATATCACACTTAGCAATCTTCCAGTGATAATCACCGTAACCAATCGTGATACCGTTATACAACATTGCAGTTACATAAATTAATGAGAGACATTTAAATTTCCTTTATAAATATTAAAAATTAATTTTCAACCAAAGTAGGTCGAACTTGTATTAGGGTATTTTTCTCAAAAATGTCAATGTTGCAATTAATCATTTAGTCAAAGGTGTATGTTTAAAATCCATGGTCCATTTCCTAAAGGTTTATCCATATTTACAGAAATAAGTTTGAATTTTATCGATGGTATTTACATTGAGACAGACTGGTACCGAGTTCGAAACTCCGTGCAAACAAAGTTATGTGTTAGAAGTTATGGTGAAAGCTGGTTGTATATTCCAAAAGTCCACCCAGCTTTCAATGGTTTTTTTTTTTTACTTTGGGGAAGTAAAGTCATCTGGGCCATGGCTACAAAAACAGATAAACTATACAGTTCATGTTCCCCTAAAGGTAATTTTACTTTTTTTTCTTCCAACTTAAATTGAGAGAGAAATAACAAATAATGTCAACTGTTACTTTAAACATTTGCCTTAAATGGTTTTAAGACATGCATACAATAGTTCAGCATAAATTGATTAAGGTGAGCACCCCAGGAGAATTAGAAAACATTGCGCCCTTTTTATGACAAAGACGTGAAAATTACATTTTGTAAAATTGGAGTTTAGCAGGGCCCTTTGAAAGTCGGCGACCGGGATGGGCCAGCCGTAAAAAAACATGTCTCTGCAGTTGACATAATCAAAACACAAGTGTGAACATAATATATATTTTTTGTAATATCTTTGTATACACGTCACAATAATATGTGACTTTACCTTACTCTGAACCCACCTTGACTCTACCTGTGGTATACTCCCGGGAAACGAGTAAGTGATGCCAGCGGTCCTGGGGGAGCAGCTCTGGCACGGCCGTGGCTCCAACAGACACTCCGTATTCATCCCAGAAGGAGATCAGCAGCAATCCTTCTAGCAGAGACACCTTGATGACATTGCCTAAAGAAGTACAGGCAAGATGCTATATGCTGTTTGTTTTTTTCTGCTTGCAACACTGTGGTCATAAACTTAAATCCAAATTAACAACTACTACTAACAGTGTCAGTATTGAGCCGCAGCTAACAGTTTATAATTCATGTACCATAGTCATGTAAGTCAAATTAAAAAATTTTTAAAATCTTTATTTACCCGTTTTACACAAGTAGTTCAGCAATGTTCCTTTGGGCTCACCAATGGGATAGACCAAAAGTGACAATGCCAAGTCAGTTATCTCATCTCTACCATCAAGGTAGAAGTCAACAAAGCTGTCTCGTTCTCCGGTAAGAGTTATTGCCCTTTAAAGATAAATATTTAAAGTAGGGGAGATAAAAAAAAAAGTAGCAGTATTATTGAGGACAGCATAAGTACAACGAGATATTCCTAGTCCATTGTGAAATTGGTTTCAATAAACACACAAATATCTAATAAAATCTTCATGTGGGCTATATTTGACAAAGTATATTTCGAAATATAAAAATACAAATATCAACATATATCTTGAAATCTCCTTTAAAAAAATAGAATAATTTATCGCTAAAAATTAGGATAATTTTGTTTAATTTTATAAAGATGTCCTCTCAAGAGGCAAAACTTAGGTCAGTTAAGGCCTCAGATGCAGAAGAAAATATCAGACCCCATAAAAAGAAACACATATATATGGGTTTTTAAAGTTGGGCTCTGTGGGGAACATGCTTCTTCTACCCTTGGCTCTACAGCCCATTTAGGGCCCTGGCCTGCCATACTTCTCTTCTCCACTTTTCCCGATCTATGGTCTTCTTCCTCCACTCTCTCACTCCTATGGCTTTAAGGTCTTTCTCCACCTCCTCTAACCATCTGCTTCTTTGTCTGCCCTTAGGCCTTTTCTCATTGGGTGTTGCTTTATATATTGCTTTTGGATCTGTTGTTTTCCATTCTTTCTATGTGCCCTACTCACCTCAATCTATTCATTTTAATTTCAGCTGTTATATTTGGTTCTTCGTACAGTTCGTACAGCTCTGAATTGGTTCTACTTCTCCACTCGTTATTGTCCTTTACTGGTCCATATATTGTACTAAATATTTTCCTTTCCAAAGTGTTTAGCATATTTTCTGCTTGTTTGCTGATGGTCCATGTTTCACTATTATATTTTACTGCTGGTCGGATCATTGTCTTGTATATAGTTGTTGTTTTTTTAAAGTTTTCTGGAGATCTGTCTGTTTTTCAGTACTTTATGCAGTGTGTGATATATTCTGTTCCCAACTTCTAGTCTGTTTTTGATTTCTATCATTAGATCATTTTTCTCACTTATGGTTGATCCCAGGTATTTAACGTTTTGCACTCTTTCAAATGTTCTATCACTGATTTTTGAATGCGCCTTTCCTGAAATCCACTCCTGGATTACTCTGAAAAACGCTGAATACAAACACCTAATGCATGGTAAACGTTTTAATTGTTTTTTTTTAAATGACGTTAGCATGCGCTATTTTTTTTTATAGTCAATGCTATTAAGTTCCTCTTTGTTGAGGAATGGTCCCCCTTTCTTACAGTCTGTCCTCCCTCGAGAAATGTCCTCCTTATTACCTCATTTTCGATACTTGATGCTCTGTAAGTAATCGTATTCGATCGATGACGAACCAATCCGTAATATATTTATTTATTAAATCTTGTATAGATAGTTTTAATCACAACAGATTCTAGACATTGAAATAGTGTATAGACGATACTGGTCTCTTTAAATGAAATTCGAAAATTTAATCAATTTTTTTTTTCGTGAAGCTCTGGAACTGAAGCAAAAGTATCCTATCATTAGACTAGTTGAATTTTTTAATAGTTAAAATTGTATGAAGAAGTGAAAAATCGAGACTGAATGTTGATATTCTAGTTAATGAGTGGGTAAACATTTTGATCCGCGGGCCACATTGGGTTCTTTTAACTTATATTTGACAGAAATGTCGGACCGCAGCACATGGATGAAGTATTTATATGAGGAAAAAAATGTAAACGTCATTGATGTGAACAAGTGGAGGGGGAGTGCACCGCCTGCTGGAACAAACGGTATGACGTGTCGGGTGTGGCCAGGTAACTTGTCCGATCTAGTTGCAGAAGTTGGCCGTAAACAAAAAATGTTGGTTGTTTTTTTTTATGAAAATATTCAAACTTACGTTTAAAAGATGATTAATTTACTACAATATGTACTCAGTGGATAAATACTCTTTTTACTACCAATAATAACGGGCACATCAACATAATTAATAAATGGTATTACGCGTGTTTTATGAATACAATTTTAAAAGTGTATTTTGTATTATTGGTGCAATGAATAAAATGGTACTTTTATCTACAATATGTATCCCCAATTAACGTGTCGCCTTTTTACGTGCGTCCTCCCTTTTCATCGAAAAAAAAAAAGTTGTCCCCCTTGTGCTAACTTCAACTGGATTTTGATAGTTAAAAGTTCTAATTTTATTGTTAAGTCGAGTGCTTTTTTGTAAAGCTACGGACACTTTACAGGTAAAATGTATTACATAAATTCTCGTGCATAGACAAAAAGAAAGGCGCCTGCCTATTGTCCACTAATGTGAGAGATGACAAGAGGGGGTGGGGGGCCCGTACCACGGGTATACTACCAGAAAAAACAATCCTTTTTTTATTAGGGCCTGTCAGGCAAGAACTCTCAAATATATTCTATCCTCTGAAATAGGGTTTCCCAACCTCAAATATATTATATCCTCTGAAATAGGGTTTCCCAACCTCAAATATATTATATCCTCTGAAATAGGGTTTCCCAACCTCAAATATATTATATCCTCTGAAATAGGGTTTCCCAACCTCAAATATATTATATCCTATGAAAAAGAGTTTCCCAACCTTTTTCGTGCTGTGTTCCATCGAAGCATTTAAAAAAAATCATTAATCTGATGCGATTCATTTTTTTTTTCACTGATCTAAAACTTCAAACAAAAAGACTTAGCCAACTTTTGTTAAGTTAAATTAAAAGCTTAATTTAAACAAAAATAATCTTACTTATATGGAAGTCCAGGGTAGCCATCAGAAAAAACAAAACACTGATTTTCTCGAGGTAGGTGAGCGTCCTTTCCTTGCATTACTTCCATATGGACTGTTGTGTTAGCCAGCGGCCACACATACTTAGGTGTAACTTTGATCTCACATCTCACTACTAAACAAAAATGCAATACGTTTAGGCCAATGTATTCAGCATTATAATTTCTATCCTAATGTACTATTAAATTGTATATGTGTGTCTGACTATGATAGTATGCAATAACTAGGTCCAGAGTAAAACATGGAATGCTAAGTAGTTTTAGTTACCTAATAAAATGTAGCACAGCGTGTACTGTAAAATATAAACTATCATGGCTAGTGCTGGACTGGGTCCTATCGCCTGGCAGCGGGCATTTTATACGGACAGGTCAAGAGGGGAAAGAGGCTTAAGGGATGGTTAAATGTCACTGAGCAAAATGCCAGTCAGAGATCTATATTGATTCTGTCAATGGCAGCATAAAGACGAAAGTTTGAAAGATAGATAGATAGATCTAGATAGATAGATAGATAGATTATGTTTTTCCAGTAGATGTGATTATTGTGTTACTAAGTTAAATTTATTGAAGAAATTACATTTTAGCCTCACACTAAAAGTGTTAAGGTTGTAAACCAGAAGTAATATAAATAACAAAAAAACACCACCAAAGTGTCTAAGACAGAAGTCTAATAATGTGTACAAGTACTTTACAGCGTGCTATAGGCGAATGTGTTGAGCAATATAATAATCTTCTTAGCATTCTTTGGCGGATTTACCCCTCCTCCTCTCTCTCCCTCCTTCTCTCCCCCTCTCTCTATCATGCTGCCTCCCCATAACTCAACACATTATTTTATCCTCTATTTCTTTATTATGATGAAGATGTCATAATTTTATATATATATATATATAGGCTTTATAATTTATTTATTTTCCATTGTACATTTGCACAAATGTTTTGTGTACCTTGTCAGTTTGTGATACATGGTTACATGTTGAAATTCTGGTGGTCATAAATATTACAGTTTATGTGTGAAACTAAATACCTGTTACTAGTTCCACTTTGAGGAATTGGGCCATCGTTTGATTCAAATACTTCACCATGTATGTTTTTTTTTAACCGAATAAACATGAAAAATAACAAGGACTATTTTGACCTCATGCAAAGATAAGACATTTGAAATACTTTAACATGAGTAATCAATGAAGTATAGTTTTAGATTAGAACAGAGACAGGCCCCTGCAGAAAATGGAGGCTCTGCGATATACAGGCCCCTGCAGTAAATGGAGGCCCTGCAGTAAATGGAGGCCCTGCAGTAAATGGAGGCCCTGCGATATACAGGCCCTGCAGTAAATGGAGGCCCTGTGATATACAGGCCCCGCAGTAAATGGAGGCCCTGCGATAGACCTCACATTTGATTCTCTATTCTAGGCGTGGTTTAGTGGGATGGATGCTCGGCTGAGATCTGATATTCATTGGCTCGATCCTCGGTGAGAACTAAGGGAATTAGTCCAGGTCCTGGTGAAAGTTGGTTTTAAGTCCCACAAGTCCATTCAGCTTAAAATATGTACCTGACTTAAGGCGGCTGGGCGTTGGAACACAGTCCCTTCATATGCCGAGGCTACAGAAACAGATGAATTCTGCACTTCATCTGCCCAGATGATCTTTTAGGGTAAATGGAAATTTACTTAATAAGCGTGTTTAGGGGAAATGCTAGCATTCATCAGGGACCTCTTGGGTTTAAAAAAATAATAAATTTCATCAATTATCAACACATATCATTAAATTCTTTTTAAATGTGAAACTAAAAAGTGAATATAATCAGCAATGCTTTTGACTTTATTATTCAATTCTCCAGTTCAAAAAGTTTTAATGCATTTACATTTTTAATATATATAGTACAATTTGTTTTTCTTTTAGTAAATTAATTCTTTGTTATATATTTGTTTATTTATTAAGCTGTGTGAATAATTTGTACACAAGTTTTATGTTGTATTAAAGCAAAATTGCAAGCCTTGCCACTGGTCAATGTCAAAAAAAATTATAAGCCAAGCAGACTTTATATTGAATTTCCAAAATTTACTATGAGTATTGAAAATTGAATTAAAATACTTTCACATTATTACATGTATTTCTGATTTTGTTTCAGTAGTACAGTGTAGTTCCGATAATACTGGCATAAAATTAACATGGTACAATTACATGTCATATCACCGCCTGTCAATGTAAAAAAAACTCAGAAAAACTGTGCTAGCAATTGTGCCCTGCAATTTAGCTAGGCCTGATATTAAAGAGAAAAAAAAAATACCCCATTCAATATAAATGTTGCTACACAATTGTCTTTACGATTTTCTCACAGAAATTATCAATTGCAGTTCAAGTATCAATATCAACAATCACTACTATACTATTATCTTAAAAAAAAAGACAATACTTGGAACAATGACGATGTAGTTTATTTAATTTTTAAATATTTGCCGACTTAAAAATATAATACGAAATGAAAAAAATCTTTTGCTTATAATAAGCAGGAAATAATAAAAATACTTGGATATTTAAGCCGTTACAGACAGGCTTGTCTCCACCACCTCCTCCGCCCCCACCTCTAAGTCTGAATTTTCTTCTATCATTAATGTTGTCTCAACAGACTCTTCTGCCCCATAATCCGAAATTCTCATTGTCTCCTTTTCTTGTGCCCCTTTTCCTGCACCACTTCCTTCTCCAGCCTCCCCCACCTTCAATGTCCGTCTCTTAGGCCTTCCTTTTGCCCATATCTCTGTTCCAGGGTCAATAAGTTCCACAGGATCATCATACTTTTCAAGAACATCAGAAAGAATTTTGTGATCTGTATTGAAATTTTTAAAATTACTACATTTAACAATCAGAGAAAGGTTTTTTATGCATAAATATGATTAAAAAATAAAGCATGAAAATATTTTTATGGTAAGTTTATCTTATGCTATCATTAGCATAATCCTATCATGACAGTTTTTTTTTTTATTTAATAAATATTTTAAGTTCAAATAAAATCATTACCTATGGGTGAATTTGATTCACTCAGTAACTTTAATTCATAGATAAGTGAATTAAACTTCAACTTTTCATCCAGATATTTGTTCTTCCACTCCCTTACTATAGTCATTTCTACTGAGTGCTTTTCTTTCAAGAGAGTCTCTTCTTTTAGATAAATGGATGATTGCTTTTTGTACTCTTTTAAATCAATACGAGCAGATTCAAGTACATGCATCGGTCCTAAATACCTTTTGTAGTTCATTAATGAAGCTATTTCTGTCAGTTTGTCAGATATCTTGAAAGAAAAAAATAGATTTTAGAAAATAATAAAAAAAAAAAAAATATTACTCAATGGCTCTCAGATGGTGAATTATCAAAATAGTCATGTCCAGTGGTATAACTAGGGGTAAGTGAAAGGGCGCTCCGCCCTCAGGCAGTATCTTGCCACCAAAAATGGATGACATTTTCACCACATTAGTATTTTTTGCACAGGAAAATGAGAGACAACTGAGGGTGCAACTAACGATAGCTATGCCACTGGGGTATAAGGATTTTTAAAAAGAAAAGAATAGCTTATTCATGTCCACTTTAAATATCCATACCGATCAAAATGCTAGTCTCAGAGAGTCTAAGCAATTTTTATTTTAAAAATTATTAAGTTAAAGAGGATCTTAAATTTGTGTATTCTTTAATAAGACCGCCCAAACCAAAGCAAATTTTGCGTATCTATGGAACTCAAGAATTTAGTATTTCTATCAAAAGGCCCATATTTCAGCAGTGGTGCAGTGAAAATTCACAGCTTCACTAATTGCAGAGTTTTTCTTATTGAAGATAAATAGCAATAAGAATTTGCTGTAAATGTTAATGGCCTACATTGAAATAATGAATGGCTTTTACGGAACACAAAATGACTATTTTTAGCAATTAATGATCTTAAACTAAAGAGAAGGAAATGTTTCCAGTATGCAAATGCCTATTTCTGCATTATTTTTGCTTCGTTTAGGTAAAGAGAAATTTTCAAAATAAGAAAGAACTTTCGTCTTAGAAATAGCACAGCTGAAAACAAACACTGTAGTTTGTGCGTAATTTAAACTTTATAACGTTTTAATAATTATAAGAAGTCTAATAAAAAATTAAAGAAATTTTCAAAAAAGAGTAGGTTGGTTGCCGATATGTGGGTTTTAGATTAGAAATTATCAAAAATAACATTTCATAAATATGTCTTTGTTTAGTTGACAGTTAAAAATAGCTTACAGTGACTTTTTAAAAATAGTTTAAAACAATATTAGACTTAAGACAAAAGCTGAAGTACTTAATGTTAAATTTTTTTATGAAAAAAATTTAAGCAATCTTATACTGATTTCAGCTTTGATACATTACCCAGAGAGTAAATATAATTTTTTTTTTTTGCTAACTATGATTATACATGTATACATGTATAAATAATGAAAAATAAAAAAAAAACGAAAAATTATAACTGACAATTTAATTACACATTTGCTTCAGAGCTTTACAAGAAATAAATGGCATGTATTAATTTAAATTCTTTTTTAATGAAAAGAAAATTGTCTATTCTACTTTTAAATATATAGTTTAAGACAGATATTAACTGGCAATATAATTAATGATCTTTTTCTTATTTGGTTTACCTCTCTTTCTGTACTCTTTATGGCTCTTCGATTCCTCTCAACCAATGGGGGTTCCTTGAATACTCCCACCTACATCATTAGAATTTATAAAGTTCTGATTGTAAATTTCAAGCCTATTGTTTAAATTGATTATGTTTATTAAATGGGAGAAACCCGATCAATTATAAATTTCTCTTCTACTGACCTCTAGGAAACTTTAAATTGATTATGTTTATTAAATGGGAGAAACCCGATCAATTATAAATTTCTCTTCTACTGACCTCTAGGACAGGTAAAAACGGCTGTATAAAATGGCTTATTGAGGGCAGGTCAGGAAGTTAATAGTTTAAGACAGATAATAACTGACGATATAATTAATGATCTTTTTCTTACCTGCTTGGCTACCTTATCTGTGCTTTTTGAACTTTTTTTCTTTTCAATTACCAATGGGGTTTCTTCTGCTAATGCGGCCTACATCAATAGAATTCATAAAGTTCCGATTGTTAATTTCAAGCCTATTGTTTTATTTTTTAAATTTCAAAATGTTTACTTGCATACATGGGAAAGCATGTAATATATATGTATAAATTGCATGGTTAAAACTCTTAATTAATAATGACTAACACTAAGCCCATGCTTTCCCCAACTTATTTCAGGTAGCCATTTTAAGCTGGGTTGATTTTGGAACTTTTACCAGGACTGAATACATCTCTCTTTGGGAATGGAACATGAGACCTTCAGGTCAACAAATGAGTGCTCTACACTGTACAACTTGCTGTCTACCAAACATTGCATTAGATTTAAGCATATAAAAAAAATTTAGTATACACATTATAGGAACATCAGGAAATGTCTAATACAACAGCTGACTATCAGAAAAGCAAATTCCATTGTGACTAACTACAAATAAACTTTAAATTGATTATGTTTATTAAATGGGAGAAACCCGATCAATTATAAATTTCTCTTCTACTGACCTCTAGGACAGGTTAAAACGGCTGTATAAAATGGCTTATTGAGGGCAGGTCAGGAAGTTGATAGTTTAAGACAGATAATAACTGACGATACAACATGAGGAATGGAACATGAGACATTGAACAAGTGAGTGCTCTACACTGTACAACTTGCTGTCTACCAAACATTGCATTAGTTTTAAGCATATAAAAAAAAATTTAGTATGAATTGAATTTTTGAAAAGTATTCTTTATAAAATTAATAAAATTTTCTATACGCCTAACCAAAATAGGCACCAGAAAAAACTGAATGAATGAAAGTAGTCCTGAAATAATTCTATTAAAAAAAATTGTTTATAATACAGTAGTATTCAATTATTTGTTCTAGTAAGCACTTTATTTAGTCTTCTTAATTTCATACTGCTTACAAACAACAGTTAAACGAGAATATCCCTACTACAATTGGGTGTTTCGACCTTAGAGGTAAGCATTAATCTTTAGAATTCAACATAAAAACAAGGAATTTAATTCTAAGCTAAATAATCAAGCATATACAAATATGTTTTAAAGGTCTAAAAAACATATACTGTAAATGATTAGAGAGAAAAAGAACAAATTTCAAACTCAAACCTTTAACATTTTTCACTTTCAAGTATTTCTTAGTATATATCCAAGATTTAGAAATCAAAGAAAGAAAAAATTTTCTGGTTGCAAGTCCAGAAATGAAATTTGTGAATCATGTTCACAAAGTTTTATATACAACAAAACAGGGGAGATCATTTAAAAATAAAGGGGAAACAATTTACTGTGAACTGTAAATATTCACATCTGTCTATGAAATGACAACTTAGGTTTACATTGTGATATATGGGGTGAAAATCTTAAGTTTAAATGATTGCTTTCTTGCATGTTTATCAGTGATCTTAATCTTTTCAAGCAAAAAATTTAAACTTCTTTTATACACATATGCATTGATTGAAATCTAATGTAAATAATTCCTAATATCTAGATTTTCACAAATCCTAATTAGAAAAAAAACACCGATAATTAGAGTAAAATAAATCAAATGCACCAGTACCTAAACTGGTGATTAGTCAACCATTCATACCATCCAACCCCGTTACATTGGCTAATAGTTTAATTAAGATTATTTAAATTTTAAGTTTGATAATTTTTTTAAATTAGTATTATGCAGCTAGAGATATAAACCATTTTGGTTTTTTTTTAATGAGTCAAATGCTTACAATGAAGGCATCAGGAAAACTAGTCTACATTAAGATGTAAGTTCTGGATCCACCAACACGAAACACTTTCGCGCGGAACCTTCCGCACTGAAGTCTCAACTTAGCAAAACTCTTGTAGATCCACCGTGACGAAACGGTGAACGCCGAAACAACTCACCGGAAACAAGATTTTTTAATGATTACTTAACACTTTTTCCTGCTAATGAAAAAAAACTGATACTTTAAAAAGCAGAAAATACTGCATCCCGTGTGCCTTTTGTTCTTATTACAAATAAATTGTCTAGCTGGAAATGGAAAACTGTTTTTTTTTTTTTAACTTTCTATTCGATCGGTAGCCGTTCATTTTTTTTTTCGTTTTCATGATCAGCCAAACATTTATTTATTAGCATTTATGTTTTCAGACAGCGCTTCGATCGAAAGAAATTTCATTTGTAGAATATGTAGATAGACAGTGTATATTTTCCTTTCAGAAATTCATATACAAAGACTGTTGCCGGCCAAAACTTTTAGTAATTCATGTTTTTCTGTCAAAATTCACTTTGTTGTTGTTGTTTTTAATGAATATACACTAATGTGAATCATTTTTTCTATTCGAATCGACGTTTCTAAGCAGCCATTTTGTTTGTTTATCATGACAGAAAATGTAGCTCTCCGGAAAAAACTCTACAAGCAGCGAAACTGAAAACTTTCGCTGTTCCGCAGCGGAATTCCTGACCGGTGTACATGTTCTCATTAGAATATCATTGCAGCGAAACAGAGACGGAATTCGCAATGCCCTTAGATACCGGAATTTCATCTTGGTGGATCCATACCTTTAAACAATCTTCATAAGACTAATTTTTTTTGTTGATGGAAGCTTTAATTTATATAAGCTAATCATAATAATTTAGAGTCATAAAATAAAAAAGACCCTTCTGGCACCATTTATAAAAATCTGTGACAAAATGACATAAAGGAATTTTTTAGCACTTTAATTAAGTGAATTTACTTTTTTTAGTTCTTAAGTCTACAGGCCTATTTTCTAAACTTTGTCAAAGATGAACACAACAAAAAATAATACCATACACTTAAACTGGCTGTAGATACCAAATCTAAATCATGATGTTCTTTTTTCCAAGTCCATACTTTGTTCTTATAAATATTTCCCAATTATTCTGTTGTAGAACAATCCCTTAACACTGTCATAAGAACAATATATACTATATGGGCATGACATTGACAAACTGTTGCCAGTTAAAAAAATATGTAAAGGAACATTTTTCACAAATAAGTCTGTTTTTGGTAAGATATTCATTTATAGTACATGTATTAGCTGCTTATCGAGAACTGTAATTTTTAAAAGTTCTTTTTATTTATTATCCAGAACCATAAAGTGGTGAATCCTCAATCGTGAAGTGTTTTAATAATCAGTGAAAGAAAAGAAAAAGTAAAGACTATCTGATTATGTGACCAGAGTCAGGAAGTGTGTAAACAACTGTTGACTAATTGCTAACAATTAGATAAAAAAGAAATAAACAGCAAAGTTAGGAATTACAATTCTATCACTGATTTATAGTCATATTTAATGACATTTTGCACTATCTGACAGTGTAGAAGTGTTTTTAGGTAAATTTGCGGTAAATGTGTATGCTTTAAAAATTTGAAATTTAAGTTTTGAAAACATTGTCAATCTTGTTAATACTTTACTTTTCTAATTGCAAAATCGTGGAACAATACGTCTGGGCTGTCAATTATAATGGAAAAATTATTGCCTAGTATAAATACTGTAAGAACTATTTTAGACTCATTTATACCCCAACCCTCTTTATCCTAATTTGTCCTTACTTTGCAGCTAGTGACTTTTGAGTTATTTGCACATGTACGGTCGCATATGATCATTCAAAACACAATTTGTATTTTTTTTATTTTTCTTTTAGACACAGCACAATAAAAAAACACAATAGGTTAATAAGTAAAGAAATAATTCCTAAGTGAGATAAACATTTAGAGATGACAAGTTTATAAAATTTACACCTAGCACATAGCAAGGTAATAAAAAATGTGTATTAAAATAAATAGAGAAAAATAAACATAACAAATAAATGATTTACCTGCACATTATTACCTGGTTCTTCTTATTATTTTTAACCAGCAGCAGTCGCAGGAAAAAAAGCAGCTAATGCTGCACAAAGCAGATGAATCTATTCCCCAATACATGGCAAAGAGTCAGCTTAAGTGACAGTCATAATAAAGGATGCTGTCATGTTCCATGGTAAAAAAGCAAATTTAATCCCATCAAAAAGACTACTTTAATCTGGACAATTAGAATTAATGCACTAAATAAATTAACACATATGTTTCACAATTACAAGCTTTTATGATTAATGGATGAAAAAAAAGTATAGATAAGGGTTAGGAAAAATTATAATTATATCTAAAACAAACTAATCAAAACAAATTATTTATCCTACTTCTACCAAGATCCATCTTCTATTTGATTCCACACAAGTTAGCAGTGTTGGATGTCTTCTATAAAATATTGAAGAAATAACTCGTCTTCTTTTGACATGACATGAGTTGACTTCATGATTTAGTGTCATAGCGTGCTGTTGACTGTCATAGAGAAAAATGAACAAAATTTTGACAAGATTTAAATAGAAGTGTGAAGTCCATGCAAGGATGAGATGAAATCTCTTAGACTCTGTTAACCACTTATGGGAGGGTTTTTATTGGGCCCTTCTTTTTATCCTCACCATAGCTGATAGTGCAAAGGCCATGGAGACACCAAGAAAGATATAGGCGGGGACTTTAGCCATGACCTGAAATATCCATTGGTCCCTACAAGAGATCGAACTAGGAAACCTCAGGTTGGCAGTTGAGCGATTAACCACCAACCACCCATCCCTTAAAATATTCTAAATATGTAATTGCCATACATTTTATTTTTGAGTCTACTCAAGTAATGTACATATAAAAGATTTAGAATTTCTACAACACATAAGAGCTCTACATATGTTTATTATTTAATAACTTTATAAGTTCTAGGCTCTAGGTAAATACAAGTAACTTAAGCGATATATATTCCAAGCCTACAATAATTTGCTGTTTTCTATAGCAGTATAAACATGATCACTTCTACACCGACACTTTTTCAATCCATTAAATTGTCATTAATGTCTGATTATTACCTTTATAAAAAAACCATAAAATCTCAAACGGTACAACATATTCGGTTTTTACTTCCAAAAAACAAAAAAGGGGTTGAATAAAAAAAAATCAATCTAAATTTGCGGGAAAAAATAAAAAAAAAAAAATTTAAAATTAATGGGATGAGCAAAGATATTGAATGGCAGATGTGGGATAGTTGTAGTGTCTTAATCTTCTTGAACATTGATATTCTCATCAAGGAGATTTTCTAATTTAGCTGAGTTGAGAATCTTGGCTGTTTCTTATCCGTACAAACACTGGTAATTAATGTGATGGAGTGCTGATTTCTAAAAAGCAATAAATAAATGATTTAATATCAAACATTAATAAAACGGAGTGTTTATGTGCACATGAAGTTTGACCTAGTTTTACCCAAAGAGCTCTTCTTTGCAAAAAGGTATTTTTATTAGTGTAGCTCTTTTAAACTGAAGATCTAGTAACCATGGAAAACTCTTTTGGCTAGAACAGTGGTTCCCAAACTTTTTTGACCCATGGACCCCTTTTCGAATCAAAACTTTCCCACGGACCCGCAAGTAAAAAAAACCTACATAAATGCAAAATATACAAATTACAAATAAATGAAAAAAAAAACATTTTGACGAAGAAGTATTTATTGAAATTATAATTTCTGCTTAAAATAAAATACATTAATTACTTGGATGAACTTGATGAGATGTTGTGAGGGTGTTTATGTCCGGCTCAAGGTTTGTGAGTAGCAGCCGCAAATTCCCACGAGCACTAATTTCTAGTCGGTTTCTTTTTGTTGTGATGAGATTCATAACGGCACTGAATCCACGTTCTATCAAATAGGAAGACGGAAAAGAAGTCAACAACTTCTGTACAATAACCCATAATGCGGGATATAAAATTGGTATCTGTTTTTGTAACCAATATTTGTGATATCCTTGTTCATACAATGGTTCCTCATTTGTGGATATTTCAATAAGATGCTCCTGTATTTCTACGGATTCATCTGTGCTTGGTATGTGAGTTTGTCCACGTGCGAAAGGGTTCAGCACCCAGTGAAGAATGGCCTCAAATCTTTGGTTTATGTCTGCATGGTGAGCCGTTAAGTGTTGACAGTAAGAAAGCAAATCTTCATCCCTGTTTCGCAATTTCAAAAGATTTGAAAACTGAGAACATTCTCCTCTTGCCAAGTTTTGTGTTTGTACAGAAAAAGTTTTACCACAAACGCAGACATTATGCTTTTAGTTTTCATTAAATTTAATTGGTCACCTTGTAGTTTCAAATTAGTTTCGTTAAATTTGTCAAATAAATCAGTCAAATAGGCTGAGTTAATTAAATTGTGTCGCAAATATTTGTCTTTGCTGTCTAAGAATTCCAACACAGAATCAAAGAGGGCATAAAAGCGATTCAAACATGCACCTTGGATAACCAACGTACTTCTGTGTGAAGTACTAAACGATTATAGTCTTCATCATTTTCCCGACAAAGCTGAGCAAATAATCTCTCATTTAAAGCATTCCTTCTGATTTTATTAACTGCTTTAATGACATGATCTAGTGATCCATACAAACGTTCACTAAGATTTTTTGCGACCAAATGATGTTGATGAATGACACAATGTACTGAAAATACATTTTATACAGCTTGTTTTAGGTATGCCAGAAAGCCTCGGTATCTTCCTACCATTGCCGGAGCACCATCAGTAGCAACAGAGATGATATTAGCTAAGGGTATAGCTGTTGAGGACCCCTATTGGGTATCCTTGGCTTTTTGTTTAAGGGTAGGAGGGCCGACTCAGTGATGACCCGTATTTTTTTTGTGTTTCTGCCACAAACTCTCTCACCAGTAATTAGACGTACAACACGGGACGATAATCAATTCGACAAGTCGTGTGTAACAACAAAAATATATATTTATTCACATAAAGGCACCAGTCTGTAACAGGATCTGGTGGCATGTAAAAGTGCAGCAAAGGTAATCCAAAATGCAGTAAAAATAATCCAATATAAATGCATGAGGGGAAAATGACGTTATCACGATTTAGCTCTCTTTCTCTTTCTCACTTGATCGACTGCTTGCCCTAGATGGGGGGGGGGGGGGAAGGTACGTCATACCGCCAAAAGACGAAAGTAACTGGACATCTGAACGGGTCTCTCCCTTTGAAGATAGCCGACCCGGGGAACAGTGGTCAGAGAGAATCCCGAGTGGAATGTAGCGTCTTTCTATCAACTTTCCTCAGCGTCGCTGGGTTCGTCGGCGTAGGCTCTTCATCTCAGTTTCGCTGGGACACATGGGGTATGACGCAATTACGGGGGTGGGTGGTGTAGGAAGGGAGGGGAGGGAGAACTGGAACAGATACTTTTATACATTGTATGATATACATATTAATATTATTACGGGGGTGGCCGTGCGAGTCAAGGGTTGGAATAAAGTGGGAATGGTTTCGACAAATTACTCACAACCCGTGACAATAGCTTTTACATCAAAATAACTTTTTAATTGAGTAAATAACGTTTCTCCTTTTGTATCGGTTTCCACACATTTAGCAAATAACAATTCTTGACAAAAATTTTCTTCTTTTATAAATCTTACATAAGCTAAAAGTAAAGCTTCGTTTCCTGGTAAAGTTGACTCATCAAGCTGTATAGAGAATTCAGATGTTTTTAAGTACTCACATAAAGAATTTTCTACCGACTCAGCCAATTCGTCAATCCTTCTTTGTATCGTATTATTACTCAGTGGAATTCTTTTTATAATAACGAAAGCTGGTTTGTGCAACACGGTGTGTATTACCTCACTAACAGCTGGTAATATAAGTTCTTCACCAATAGTATGGGGCTTTCCGGACTTTGCAATCAATAAAGAAATGTTATAAGAAGCGCAGTCCATCATCATCTCGCTTATATGTTGTCCCAATGAGTTTCTGCAGTAACGGTGTTTTCAAATATTTTTCTTTGACTGTTTGAAAAAAAACGTTAAATCCTTATCTTTTTTATCACTGTGCATTTTTATTAAATGCTCCTTAAGCTTGGAAGGTTTCATGGAATCATTAGACATAGTTTTATTACATAGAAGACACATAGGTAAAGTACTATTTCCAGGTGATGAAATAAATCCATAATTCAAATATTCAACACTGTATTGTCGGCATTTTTTCTTTGGCTCACTCATTCTGTTATCTGTTAAAAAGGCACTAAAGGATATAAGAAAATGTGGATATCAAATGTTTTGTTGCCATAAACCACTGTTAATTATTAACATTTTCAATGGAATGCTGCAGACCTGCAGTAAGGACTTTTTAAATTAATTATATGACGTAATGTTACGATTTCCTGTAATTTTTTATAAAATATAATTTTAAATAATTTACTACTTTTAAATAACATCTGTAAACAAAAAACTTAATATCTCTTCCTAAGTTTTTAATAAAAAGAGGCATTACTATATTGAAAAATGTGATATAAGCCTATATTTTTTTGAAAATTGGTTGAATTTTTTAAAGACAAGACTGTTGATAGAATATGTGGTTACTTGCATGCACTGGAGTTGTACTTTCTATGTCACTGTATTATTACATTCCTGTGTGCTGCCTATTTTCATCAAGCTGTATGCCTGTTCCTCTCTGTTGTCTTCTTTCTACTATTCTCTCTCTCTTCCAATCTAACTGTCAAAAATATCTGCTAGCTTCTTTTATAAATCATTAGATTTACCGGTAAGAGAAAAATGTGTTACAGGCAAGACAAAGAGATAGTAGCTTTACAATATATACCATTAGACAACACAATTTCCAAAAAAAAAAAATCTTAAAATGCAAAACCGTTTTCTTTTAATAAGGCAAAATTTTGACAATGATGCTAGCATATTCTATTGTAGCAGTTAGCAATGAATTGCAAAAAATGTATATTATGGGTGTAAGCAGCCCCGTAGCGTGAAAATTCTACAGCAGGGGCCAGGTAATACATTTTACTAAGTAGAGCAAATAAGCAGAGGGGGGCAGACAAAACGCAGGGGGGCCCTGCCCCCCCCCCGCACGCTACGGGCCTGATGTCTTATGAGTCATTCCTGAGATTTACAACAATACCAAAACCAGATACGCCGCAGTCTGTAAATAATAACTAATTTACCATTACTAATTTAAAAAAAAACAACACATAGACGGTAGACCGTACGGGCGTACGTTCGACCGTCTGTATAAAAATAGTCTGAATTCTAAAATTATAGAAACTGAATAGAGACAACTTACTAAATGAGAGTATGTTTGGTGCGCATTTTGTTCATCAAATGACTCTTGAATAAAAATGAAATAGAAGAAAATTAAAATAATACATGTTCTAAGAACATTCAGTTATACTAAATGCCCTTTTTTGTAATTTTGTGACTGTGGTACCAATAATATGTAAGACTTATGTGAAGAGAGATAGATAGATAGAAATTGATAGAAGATAGAGATAGATATAGATAGATATATTGATTGATAGATACATACAGATAGATAGATAGAGACAGATAATGAAGAACTGTTTAAAAATAAGTCCTTTAAATGAATATTAATGAATTAAGATTTTTAAATGATATGGAGTAGTGTGCGCAAATTATGTAAAGTTGGATGTTAGATTCAAAGTTTAATAGTCGGGGGTTGTTTTTGTTAAGCTTCTGTACCCATAATGAGGGTTATTTTCTCTGGGATGAATTATATAAAATGTTATTTTTAGAGCATTTTCTAAAAAAAAAATGCTCTATTGTCCCCTTTTGTCTGTCCGTCATCACCCTAGATCTCAACAACCATAAGTCCTAGACCCATGATGTATATATCATTTTGTAGGTCTTGGCCTGCCAAGAAATGACTTTTTTCATTTCGCGATCTGACCTCTCAGGGCCGTAAAAGGGGCCTTAGTATCGTTTTTTACTATATAAGCTATATTAATAAAGGAGCGCTATATCTCAGCAACTATAAGTCCTAGACCCATGATGTATATATCATTTTGTAGGTCTTGGCCTACCATGTGTACATCAAAAGTTCATTTCGCGATAGGACCTCTGAGGGCCGGGCTTCAGAGCTCCTAAGGGGCTTATATATTATATATACACATTGTACGTTCAATAACCCGTTCATTTGGTGCGAAATACTGCAGCACGTAGTTTCACCAAGATTTATTAAGAAACTCATCAAATGAAATAGTAAGATTGTGTTCTGAGTTTAATTGAAAGTATCAGAGCTATGCAACAATTGACGGAGTTTTCGGACGATTAAATGACTATAATTTCGAATGTTTTCAATTATGAGTCCTATTTCAGTAACCACAAACCACTTGTAGTTAGATTTAAGAGACAATAATTTTTTTTCAAATATAAAGAAACGTCTTTATAATTTTTTTTTTACAAATATATGCATTACACAATTGAATTTATAAACATTTCCAAAATTTACAAATATTTACTGAAAGCTAACAAACGTACTGATACATAACACGAAAATGCGCTAACACGTCCTGTGTCCAGAATGGAACAGGCTTAATTGCTTGTTTGTATATAGACTGATTGTTAACGCGCTCAAATATATATTACCATCAACTCCAACTGCGTGCCTGATAGCCGGTCCGAGTAACGGGCCTATGTTTACTAGTTTTATATAATTTTGTTTTAAGTATTTGTTCTTATTACGTTACATTATCTATATTTTTCTCCTTTTATTACGTACTAAAGGGCTATTATTAACTAGGCTGGATGATTGCTGACCGACAAGTCGGGTTTTTTCATACTTGTACAATATGCACGTATAATTTTGCATGGGGGCCCACTCGCCTTCTTTGGCCCTGGGCAGTGGCGCAGCCAAATCATCAATACATAATTTACGTTATAAACATGTGAGCCCCCCCCCCCAGCATTTTTTGTTGGTTGCGCCACTGGCCCTGGCATCCCTATTGCTTGCCTCAGGGTAAGGTCGGTTTACTTTTTAGTTGATGGTTTACGTTAACGATAGGAAGTATCTATAGTAGTGTCGTTTGGTTAAAATGTATTATGGTTGAACGACTGGCAAGCAAAGGCGAATAAAAAAAAAACAGGTAATTTTGAAATCTTTCAGTTCATTTTTATTTGAGGAACATTTACATTTCAATTTCTTCTGAATGGATTACATATCCTCACTTTCTTAAGAGCCATAAAAACCGTCAGCTTGTTACGATGTATTCTCTTCTCAGACTTACTTTGACTGAGTCGAAGGCTTTCGGTGGCTTCGTCAATGAGTTCTGTTAAAATAAACCTGTAAGCACCGCAAGGGACCACTTCCCTCTGTTGTCTTCTGTCCTTCATTGAGATTAAATGAGGCCGAAGATTGTAGTTAAATTCTGACACAATATCATTTATTTCTGCATATTTGACTTCCCTGTAAAGTCTAAGCATGACACAGATCGTATCATCACATCTTTCATTAAACATTTGTACAGTTGGCGTCGCTCCTGTTAAATCAGAAAAATCACCGAGCACCTCTGAGATGTAGTAAACTAGGTCATATGGGTCTCTCAGAGTATCGGCCAAGACATGAATGAAATTAATATTGCCTCCATAGGGATGACACTCTTCATAATCATTACTGCAGTTATAGTCATGTCGTTCCTGGAAACTGAAAAATAATATTCACGGTTAATAATAAAATAAATGTACATAGTGAATACACACATCGCCATAAAACATAAAGCAGCATGTAGCACTTTATCTAAGAACCAGTGGCGCAACCAGCAAAAAATGCTGGGGGGGGGGGGGGGGGGGCTCACATAATAAAAAAAGACAGTTTGACAGTCTTTTTTTGTAACTTTATAACATTAAAGAACCGTGGTAGAGGATGTTGTAAACACTAACGTGACTAACCTATATTTATTATGTATTAAGTCTGAAATAAATCGTTGACATTTTATATAACGTATGAGGGTAGGTGGGGTTATCTTTTGTCAAAATCAAATTGTGGACGGGGGTCTTCTTTAAATATTAGAGAGAGGGGGGTATTTAACAGTAACGAATACTTTATTATTTATAGTTACATTTCAACATCGATTACTTCTGAGGTATAAAAAAGAGACTCACAAAAGGAAAAAATGAAAAATGGACTATAATTAGTAACATAAATACAATGTTTCGGTGATGAAGCTCTAGATTTTTTTCTATGATATACTTTGACAATATATCAAGAAAACTAAAATTAAAACTATTAAATGTCCTCTGAAAATATAAAGATATCTATATAAATAAAATTGTAAATAGGATTCCGAAAGTTCTTCACAAATTGCCTTGTAAAGTACATACAAAATATATTGTCAGTATCTGTTTAAAAATAAACCAATCCGCCGCGTGCAAACTAATAGTTCGTCAGTATTTTGTTCTAATTAACAAACAGTATCGTAAAATCAGTGGCGTAGCAAGCTTAACTCGCGCCCTGGGCACAATCCCATTTTAGCGCCCCCCCCCATTCGAAAACCATATAAATTATATGTAAAATATACCATTTAGCGCCCCTTTGTGAGTAGAGCCCGGGGCATGATGCCCCCCTCGCTACGCCACTGCGTAAAATAAGTCTTTTTACTTTCGTTTGCAAATTATTATTTCGTCACTATTTTTTTTTTATCAAACGTAAACAGGATTCGCGCTATTAATCATAACTCGGAAAGTACATCCAAAAGCACTGCATTAATAAACATAACAAATTTAGAAAAGGCTGTATGCTTAGTAGAAATAATTTACCTTTGCTCATAGTTTTAAATTATTGATTATTATTTTCTAAATTTTGTCTTTTTTTTTAAATAAACAGAATTAGAAACAAAGGATTCCTCAATACTAACTACATTACATAGGCAACGTGTGGTGGATACAGCTAGTATTAAATAAATAAATAAATCTATCGTAACGTTATTTGCTTATACAAAAAAGTATAAGTAATGCAGTATTTAAACAATATTCACAATATGCCCATTCAGCAGGGCTCGATTTACCGCCGAGAACTGTCATCCCCGGCACTGCTTTAGCTAATATATCCCTGCCGGGGATGAAACCCTATAATTTAACCCCGGCCCTGCATAAATTTTTTTTTATCCCCGGCACTGGTTTTGTCTTAAATCGAGCACTGCCTTTCAGTTATACCATGTATCTCTCTTCGCTAAGTCATATGACGTTTGGCGACATGCCAAAAATGTTATGTATAGTATGCAAACGGTCCGTTACTGATTATAAATGACTAATTTACGGCCTGTGTTTGCCAGGCTTGTCCATGGGAATGGGATCTCCGCGTGAATCCCATGGGAAACGTCTCATGGGATGGGACGGGATGGACAGTGCACATCTGTATTTTCCATGTCCCATGGGACACAGCATGGGACAGAGTAGCCGCGTCATAATGACTTGATGTGCACATGAGCTAACCCAAATTTGTTAATTTTTAAAGCTTTTAATCCTTCTCTTTCATTTAAATATATATTGCGTAATTTATTCTTTATCTTGTGGGACACCGGATAGCAGATAATAAATAAATGAATACACATAACCTTTTATCATATAAGATGGTTCGTTTGCATTTTGGTGCGTCACGCCCAAGGATGTGGTATAAACAACTATATGGAACGCAAGCTATTAACACCAATAGTACGGCCTGATTATAAGAGATGGGCGGAGATTACATATAAATTTGCCATGCGTAGCTGAAGCAATACGCATTTATGCATAATCTGTTTACCGCTAAAAAGGTATTGTCCCCCGGGCGCGAGTTAAGCTCGATACGCCACTGCTGCCCGCCCTTCTGCCTGCCTACCTATCTACGCCCGCGTTACTCAACAGGTGGTACGCGTACCAAAAAGGGTTACGGAAGATTTATCCAGGGTCCGCAACGACCTATAATTTTCGTTTAAAAAACCAATAGGTTGAAGAGTTTAGGTGTGAGGGGTACAGTCGCGAAAAAAAGGTTTTTGTATTATGTAAGACTATAATGTAGGCCTATCTGTCATTTCATCTATCACTCAATCAGTTTATCTATCTATCTAACTATATATCCATCTATCTCTATGTATCTGTCCATCTGTCTATTTATCTATGATTACTTGCCAATGTTTAAATAGTATGTAACTCTCCAATGTATTTAATATGTAGCTTATCTATCAATCAGTTTGTCTGTCTATCTTTCGGTCTCTCTCTTTATATGCATTTATCTATATCTATATCTATATATATCTATATATATAAATATATATATATATATATATATATATATATATATGTGTGTGTGTGTGTTTGTGTGTGTGTTTGTGTGATGGTGATAATTAAATATTCTAAGCAGTTAATAATAAATCATCCTATTGATATAAGTTACATACGAATAATTTAGTATGAACGTTTTAATGTTACTTTATAAACGTACCTCATTGTCGGCATCCATTTTTTTTGTTTTACGAAGTTTTTTCTTTGGTTTAAGTCGAATCATATTTCTACACAGCTTTCTCCTTCTCACCATCTCCATGTTTGTCTGAACTCAAACTGAACAGAGTAACTCTTTGAGTTTATACTATCAGTCTATGACGTTATAAAGTCAATTGAAACAAATGTGTTGATCACGTTAAAACATCCTCCCCCCCCCCCATACAGAATCGTGTTTTGTTTAATTTCGATTTTTATCATCGGTTTCATGAATTACTGGGAACAAAATCTTGGAAAAGAATAAATATAAATGTGATAGAACAAAAGTTGATTTAGTTCCATTCATGCTTGGGGGAATGGCGGGACATTGTTTACAACGTTTGCTGAAATGGGCTTTAGGTAGGTCTAAACAAATAAACATGTCGGTCTACCAGCTGGTCTAGGACATGTCATTGTAAACTTTATTTCCAAGGTGGTCAAAGACTGTACATTAGTGGACACTCCCAGCTGACCACTGATACAGGTGTTCGATGCGATAAAAAATAAAATCCGAAATGGACTCCAAAGAATCATAAAAAAAACTCATTGCTCAGTTTAACACATTTAATCAAATATTAAAAACAAACTTTTAGTCTATAAGACTATGACTTTGGTTTTGGACTAGCAAGAAAAATATTTTGTGTTCAAAAAATGTACTTAACTATAATTTTAAAAGATCCTTTTAAAAAAATCCACTTTGGCTGTAGATCGTCTACATATTATATGTAAAACATACCATAAAAAGTCGTTATCAATACATATATAATCAGCTTAAGTCGTTATCCATAATATATAATCAGCTTAAGTCGTTATCCATAAATATATAATCAGCTTAAGTCGTTATCCATAAATATATAATCAGCTTAAGTCGTTATCCATAAATATATAATCGACTTAAGTCGTTATCCATACATATATAATCGGCTTAAGTCGTTATCCATACATATATAATCGGCTTAAGTCGTTATCCATAAATATTTAATCAGTTTTAGTCGTTATCCATACATATATAATCGGCTTAAGTCGTTATCCATAAATATATAATCAGCTTAAGTCGTAATCCATAAATATATAATCGGCTTAAGTCGTTATCCATAAATATATAATCGACTTAAGTCGTTATCCATACATATATAATCGGCTTAAGTCGTTATCCATAAATATTTAATCAGTTTTAGTCGTTATCCATACATATATAATCGGCTTAAGTCGTTATCCATACATATATAATCGGCTTAAGTCGTTATCCATATATATAGTCGGCTTACGTCGTTATACATACATATATAGTCGGCTTACGTCGTTATCCATATATATATAATCGGCTTATATTGTCGAATGTCGCCTGAGTGTTGTTTTATGCAGTGTTTCCCAAATTTTCGACATCTGTGTACCCTTTTTTATTTTCACAATACTGAGTACCCTTAGTAAAAAAAAACTGTGCCTATTGTTTTTACGGCCCTGGTTTCCTATAATTTCATTGTTTGCGCTTTAGCCGTACATGTCTACCAAATGTTCTCTCTGCTCTGTGTAGTACGTACCTTCGCCAAACACTTCAGTACCCTTCAGGGGTACTCAAACCACACTGTGAGAAACACTGTGCTAAAGCATTTATTTACATATTCATAATTCTAAAGTTATTAATATAAAAAATTAGAACATTTCATTTTAGATTTAAAATTCTCGTCTTTTGTGAAGACAAATCATATAAATTAAATATGTCTTTTACACTTGGAAGTAAAATTTGGATTGGATGAATTACATTTAGAGTCTGAGCTGTAAAATTCAAATTATCAAAATTTGTATTGTTGTATCTTTGTTAGCTGCGAAGCCTTAATAATTAGAAGTTGTATGGATGCATTGAAATGAGGACATGGACAAAAAAAAATGATTAAAAATGGCAACTCATTAGGCTATACACCAGGCCTGTAGCGTGCGGGGGGGGGGCAAGGGGGCGTTTTGGGCTATTGATGTTATAGTTTGTTTGAGGCCCCAGAACTCCTGGATTCGGCCCTACATATTTAATGACTCGTGTACGTTGAACTGTCATGGTAGTGTTTCGAGAAGTGTAGCAGCAGCAGTCGTCAGAGGTTTTATGTGCCAGCAAGTCTCTGGTGTGATTTACTCAGGGGCAGACAATGCTTTTTTCAAATCTCTGGCACATCACCATAACAATTGAAGAGTTCTGTGTTTACTTTCTTATGTTCAGCTTAAGAATTTAGGACATTAATTCTGTCAATCTTCAATGATGGGCTTTAAAACGGTGTAGTAATTATACAAGATGTTAATTTACGGTGTCGAAATTATTAAAAAGGTGCATTCAAGCATTGACTTATGCTTAATCTACATATGTGCCGAATTTGAGCTTTCTCAGCAAATTAGAACTGGCCTGTAATAAGTCGTGAAGATAAAAATCTGAATTCATTGCTTTAAACGTTTTAATGTTCCACATATTTTTTCAGCATGTTTTCATTTATATTTTAATTCTTCTTTTAAAGTAAAAGGCCAATGAATGGACACTCTTTACCACTGGGATATCCCACAGGCTCTACTGAAGCTCTAGTCTAGACTCTACACGACTACAAGATAAAACTGGTTGGCTGAAATCCAGTATGAGTATATAACCTTTTTTTTTAGTACAGCAGACCATTTTTCCAGAGGTTTGGAGATAGATAATGTTTTTGTTTAATTTTTACCACCTTGACATAAACATTGTTTCACTTGCTATTAATAATTCTCATGCATAATCATTTATGGGGGAAAATACGGGTGTTTTTTATTGAGAAACGGAAATGTTTTCTACCTTTGATTAGTGACATTTTGAAATAATGATAGAGCCATATGAGTCGTAGTGTAACTATAAAATTTTAGCTAATTTTGTATTTTTCCTATTTTTGAAAACTTTAGTCCAGTAGAAATTATTATTATTTGCTTGTTGTAAATATTTCACTTTTTTTAATGACAAATAACTTTATATTTTCATGAAAATAAATGTTTTTTTTTGTATTTTGATGCTTAAGTGTAAAAAAAACTGCTGGATTTGGAGATGGTACTTTATCACCTGGTCACAAAGATCCTAGTAATGAAGTATATACATCAGTGGTCTCAGTTTTATTTCTTACTCAAACTAAGGCTTACAGTTTGTGTGAGAATGACATTAAAACCAATCAAAAAGGTAATTTATCCTTCTGGAATATATTTTAGCTGCAAAACTCAAAGGTCAAGCCATACTTTATTGAAATGTTTAAGTGTTTATGTCTAGGAAATATTTAATGTTTTTTTTTTTTAAATTGTAAATTTTCTAGTTATGTTTTTAAAAATTCTAGGTGAAGTGAGCATTACAAATAAATCAGGGCTGGCCTCAGCCACTAGATCCTTTTGATATATTGAGAAAAGGTCGAAGAAAGTAAATGAAACTTTGGAGACTAAAAAACCATATTAAAAAGTTGTGTCAGAAGCCTCAACCAGTGGCGCAACCGGGGGGGGGCAGGGGGGAGCTTGAACCCCCCCCCAGGACAAATCATCAATACATAATTAACGTTATAAAGTTACATAAAAGACTGTCAAACTGTCTTTTTTCATAATGTGAGCCCCCCCCCCCCCCCCCGATCATTTTTTGCTGGTTGTGCCACTGGCTTCAACTACATCTGAAACAGATGATGATGCCCCAATTATTATACTGCCTTGCAGCATGTGCTTCCATAAAAGGGTTAGTCCCATGTATTTTACACTAATTTAAAGATTTATTCTAGTTTCTTAGAATGTTATATAGTCTAATTAGTAGAACACATTGTTATGAGGCAAGATGTGCTACATTATTAAGTATGGTTCAGAAACTTAATAAACAGTTTAAAAAGTGGACCACTTTTGTATGATAATATTTTGTATAGACCCTTTTCAGCTAGGTTTCTATTATGTATTTTTTATATGCTATCCTAACACCTACACTCACAAATACACTGATTATGCACATTTATCTGGTAAGATAAGAGTTTACTACTTAGTCTCAGATAAAGTTCCGTATAATTACTTTTATTGCTCTGATTGAGTTCTTGGGCCCATTACTTTGTTTTTAACCTGTTTTTTCTCTTAACAGAGATAATTTTTTACATTTTATTAACTTTTTCTTTCATCTAAAATACACATACCTACACTTTAATCATTGTTTTACTTGAATATCTTTAAATTATTTTTTTTAGTTTATTACATGTAAGCCTAAATGCAATTTTGCATTTAATTTTTTTTATTTCAATCCTCTTTCTACCTTAAACACAATCATATGTTGTTTAGCAAACAGTAAAACTGAGCTCAAGACATAAATGAAATGACTTTATAAGTAAATACAAAAGTCATAATAATACTTTTATATTATTTTAAATAAAATGACAAAAGAACTATAAACTCTCAACAAACTCAGTAACAGAAGAATATGAGGTTGAAATACTAATGAATCACAAAATCATACATCTAAACCTGCTACAGAATATAACAACTAAGTGTTTTTACCAATTAGATATTCTACAATCTCTCTTGAATGTCTTGAATAAATTCATTTTGAAAAATCTGAGTTTATAGAACGCAGGAGAAAAAAAAAATATGATTTGTGTTTTTTTTTTTTTTTTTTTTTTTTTTTTGAGAAAAAAACTGAGTGGAAGCACAAACAATTTTCAGGAATAAATAAGATTTAGATTTGAAGATGACTATTCTGGGCTTGTGATTGTCTTAATTTACAACAAAATAGGATGGCTGCTGTGAATTAAGAGTTGACATGCACACTTGCTTTTATCTTAACAGTGTCATTAAAATAATGACTCTTAGGAAATGCGCTATATTTAGTTTTTTTATAGTGTTTTTTATTGTAGTACTTTACATTTGTCAAGGACATCAATACAAACAGACAGCACATGTCCATCTTTGCACTCTCACCATCTTGGTGATAGCTTAATACATAAACTATTTGTAGATATATAACATAAATTGATGTTTCATTCTCCCTCCACCACCACCACCCATCCAATCCCATCATCTTGTGCATTTTATTTCTTTTTTCACTCTGTCTGGTTTTTGACCAGTACTTCTATTAAGAACAATCATGACCTCATTTAGAGATAAGAGATTTTAATCTAAGATTAACAACTATATAATAGAGATCAGCCAAAATACTATACACTTTAACAATTAATGTTCAAATATTAATTTTAGCCTGTGGCTGAAGGTCATTTAATGTAATAGAGTAAATTCATTGTAATTACATCCAAATGATCATAATATATTGATTGTGGATTTAATTCTAGTTTACTGAAGAAAGTTTTGATATTGCGTTCATAACTTTATAACTGTGTTGTATTCTATGACTACATTATTTATACAAATAAATAGAGAAATTTAAAATGATAATTTGTTTTTAAGATACATTTATTTAGATTTACATTGACCACTTTCTAATAGAAAAACCCGCATAATCCAAATGGGAAGGAGCTTCCTCAAAATGTTGGCAGCTCTGAGTTTTATGATACTGTCTCAGACATGGTTTATGTTGACTTCCCAAGCCGCCCTGCTTGATGGAGTAGACCTTGATGAAGACCTCCAGGAAGGAGATAAAGATTTTTTGTTTGACACCTTCCCTGATGGCTTTGTGTGGGCTGCAGCCACAGCGGCTCACCAGGTGGAGGGGGCTTGGAATGTAGATGGTTAGTAGTTCTGCCTCATTGAATCCTGAGAAATTATCTGATGACTATTTACTGTTTGGTTGATTTTTTTTTTTTAGATCAATCGATCTGCTTGTCTGTCAATTATAGACGAGAACAAATGTACTATAGACGTTTCTATCTATAACAGGTAAAGGTCCAAGTATATGGGATGTGTTCAGTAGTGAACCAGGTCGTATTGACAACAACGACAATGCCCAGGTGGCCTGTGACAGCTATCATAAATACAAGGAAGATGTCCAGATGTTGAAACAATTGGGGGTGAGTCTACATAATATTCTTCATCATAATACCATTATTTGTATACTAGCTGTACCCTGCAAAACATCCCCTTTGGCTTGATCGGCAGACGAGGTTATTTTTGGTTTCGGGCAGATCCGATTTTTTTTTTCATGATTGTATTTTAAACTGGAATACTGTTGTATTAATTCTTTACTTTCGATTTAACGCAGCGCCCAAATCGCTTTTATTATATTATATTATCAATGATGTTGTAGCTACCAGTTATTCCCTTTTATATAATTCACTTTCATATTTATTATTTCAATGTAGGTAACTCATTATAGATTCTCCATTGCCTGGTCTCGTGTTCTGCCAGAAGGAACAAACAAAACAATCAATAGACCAGGACTTGAGTATTATCACAGGTATACAATAACATGTTGCTATTATTGAAACTTTAAAAGTTCAATTTCATAGAAATATTACGTCATTGTTTCTCGTTTGTTTATTTTATATAGCTTTAAAAGTTTTTAACTATTTCAAGTTTTATTACATTGTTCACATATAGATTAATAGCTGAACTGAAAGCCAACAATATTGAGCCAATGGTCACTTTGTACCACTGGGACTTACCCTATGCTTTAGAGTTGAAAGGTGGTTGGTTGAATGAGGACATAGTAGGTCATTTTAGAAATTATGCAGAGCTCATTTTTAAAGAGTTTGGGCCAGAAGTAAGTAACAGTCATGTCATTAGATGATAGTTTAAATGATACTATACAACCAATCTGGAACAAGAATACAATTTTTATTCAACTTTACTGGATAAAAATCATGTTAATATTTCTCCCTCCAATGCTAGGTAAAATACTGGATCACAATTAATGAGCCGTGGGTCGTGTCCTACCTTGGCTATGGTGTTGATCAGATGGCCCCTGGTCGGTGGGGTCCTGGCACTAATGTGTACATCGTGACTCACCACCTCATCAAATCTCATGTGGCAGCGTACAAACTGTACAATAGTACTTACAGGTCACAGAGCCCTGAGGGCAAAGGTCAGTAAGCACAAATATTTATTTAAGTTCATCAAATGGAATACTTATTTTATTCATTGTAAATATCAATCCTAATATATGAACACAGGTCAAATCGGCATCACCCTGGACATCCACAATGACATTCCCAAGAACAGCTCAGATCCTGCTGATGTAGAAGCTGCTGAGAGAGGAAAACTTTTCAGATTTGGTTGGTTTGCTCACCCTATACTCAAAACAGGTACATTAATTGTCTTCTACATATTAGGAAACTTTACATCATTCATATTGTTTTATTAAAGTCTGTTTATTTGTTGTTTTTTATTATTATTATTTGTGTGTAGGAATTACATTGTCATTTCCAGTTTACTTTTTAAATTAGATTTGTTTAGTGCAGTGTATATTGATAATTAATTTATCTTAAGTATTTAGCACACATATTTATATGTTTTTTTGTTTACATTTCATGATGTTTTATTGTAACCAGGAGATTACCCAGAAGTTATGAAGACCAAAATTTTAGAAAAAAGCCATCAACTAGGTCAATCATCTCGACTTCCTTCATTTACACCAGATGAAATTCTGGAAAATAAAGGTAATATGTTGACAGCACTTATTATTGGTTTTTACACACATTTTCACTTTCAATCCTATCATTATTAGACCTACTTTACAATTTTTTAAGTTTTCAAGAAAAAAAAAAGATACAACTTAGTTTTTGGGTTTCTTTAAGCTACAGTGTTACAGGTTTGAAACCCAGCTATACATGTATATAGCATCTATTGCGCCTTTGTGTTGTGCTGAATATAGTGGGGATACATGTATCTGCAAAACTATCCCAAATTTTGTGCACTCTAGAGCACATTTTTAAACCACTGATGATTTGCTGGGAACTATCTAGATTTTTTAAAATTTTCATTTGTTGTCGAGCAGTGGTTGGCACATGGAAAAAGCGTGAGGACCTTTTAAATATATATTATATTTCTTATTCACCACAGGTTCTTCTGACTTTGTTGGACTGAACTACTATACCTCCATCTATGCCAGCCCAGGTAATCTGCCCTACGATCCACCTAGTTTTGACAATGACCAGGACATTGTTAGAGAAAGAGATCCTTCATGGACAGGGTGAGTGGACCGTAGCAGTAGGAAATAAACATGAAACTAATGGTCGATACATTGAAACAAATGATCATCAAGACTAACCTGAATTTAATCTTAACTTTCCAGAAACTAATGGTCGGTACACTGAAACAAATGATCATCATGACTAACCTGAATTTAATCTTAACTTTCCACAGTTCTGGTTCATCCTGGCTGTTCAGTGTTCCTACAGGATTCAGAGAGGTTCTCAATTGGATTAAAAGAACATACAACAACATTCCATTGTACGTCACAGAGAATGGTGTATCTGACAAAAATGGCACACTACGAGATGCTCAAAGAATTACTTACTACAGACAACATATCAACCAAATGTTGAAAGGTAAAAAGTCATTTTTTTGTTAAAGCTCAAATCAACTCATTATTTTTCCTGTTATGTACTGACAGTATTTCAGTTAATTTATTTTGTCATTATGTTGATTGTTTTTACTTTCAGCCATCAAACTGGATGGATGTGATGTAAGAGGCTACACTGCCTGGTCACTAATGGACAATTTTGAATGGGCCAGAGGCTACACAGAGAGATTCGGGTTTTACTTTGTGGATTTTAATGATCCAAACAGAACAAGGACACCTAAGGCATCAGCCCAGTTTTATTCAAATCTCATTAGGGACAATGGATTCAAAAAAGGATATAGGTACAGAAATACAATTTTGACCTTTTAATATGAGAGAAAAATTACAGTCGAAATGTATGTTTTATTAGAAGTTATAAATTTAAAGCTCTGAAAATGATGTCATTCTTTTATACTTAAAATAAAAATGATTTGGTAGTAACTAATAAGTTTGTATGACTTGAGCAGTCTTTCTTTCAAATAACATGACACATTTAACTTTTCTGTTTGTATTAAACTATTCAGCATGAAGTATCATTTCTTTCAAAATGAATTTAAAAACACATTAAGCCACAATGGCTGCAAAGGGCTGTAGCACTTATCCATTTGCTGTATGTATGGTTAACATCATCATAGGTTACTTAGACGGCTTGATGTCTCTAATGGAGGTCATTACAAAGGAAGAAATTGTAACCACTGTTTCTGTATCACTCTAGTGAGGTATGACATTATAGAATGTATGAAACATGTTTTTTTTTTACAGCGGCAAAGGAGGTCAAGCTACTGGTGTGGTATATATAGAAGATGACTTTGAAGTCCTGTACGACCAATTTCCCAGTGACTTTGCATGGTCTACAGCAACTGCCTCTTATCAAATAGAGGGCGGATGGAATGCTGATGGTAGGTTTTCGATGAAAGCTTGTTCCACTATCAGTTCATTTTGGTTATTTTTAGGTAGAAAGCTTAAAAAAAAAAGGCTCAAGTTAGGCATGGGAGAAATAACTCAATTCTTCTTATTTTGTGTAAATGCCCATTCTGCCCATGACTCCTGTTATTAGAAGAAGGTTTTTAAGAGGATGATCATTAATACTTCAAGGTATATATAACAGTTAATAATCTGTTGAAGGGCTAATCTTATCATCTCTCTTGTTTATAACAGGTAAAGGTCCCAGTATCTGGGACACTTGGGCACATACAGGACTTATAGCTCACAATGAAACTGGCGATGTTGCCTGTGATAGTTACCACAAATATAAGGAAGATGTTCAGTTGTTAAAAAATCTTGGAGTGAGAAGCTTTTGTTTAATCTTTTCTTTTTTATTAAGTTTTAAAAAAAAAATTCTGAAGAGAAAAAGAAAAAATTATGTTGTAAATTGACTCATCATGAAAGACATTACATCGTTTCAGGTAACTCATTATCGCTTCTCTATATCCTGGCCTCGTGTAATGGCTGATGGCACTCCAAAGACCATCAATGAACCTGGAATACAGTACTACAACAATGTCATTAATGAGCTGCTTGCTAATAATATACAGTGAGTCATTCTATCATAATGTGTTGTTTTTTTTCTTGCATTCTAATAATATGTTTTTCCATTATCTTGTTAGCATTTTTTCGTACTAATTTATGACAGTGAATATACATGTATTATGTGAATGTCTAAATAAAATTTAATGTAATTACTCTACATAATTATTCACCACTCAGTTTTTTTTTTTCATTTTTCCTAATACATTTTTTTAGCTGAATATTCAGCATAAGATATTTCGCCTTTTTTCATCTAAAATATATGTTGTTTGTCCTAAATAGCCAAAAAAAAAAGGAATTAGACTTAAACAAAATATTTTATTTTCTCTTTAGACCAATGGTCACTCTGTACCACTGGGATCTCCCTCAGGCTCTAGAAGATAAAGGTGGTTGGCTGAACTCTAGCATCCAGGATGATTTTGTTGAGTACAGCAGACTGTGTTTCCAGAGGTTCGGAGATAGGGTAATGATCTTTCTTTATCTCATTTTTTTCAGCATTACGAGTACTTTTACAGAAAAAAAGTAACTTTTAGTGCCATCAAATAGTTTGTTTTATTATAGGCTTAATTCTTTAATAAAACATTCAAATCAGTTTTTAAAATTTCAAAAAGGGTTATCTTATGTTTTAATTCTTAGGTGAAAAAATGGATTACATTTAATGAGCCTCCCATTGTAACCATTATGGGATACGGAGACGGTAACTCAGCACCAGGTCACAAAGAATCTGGAAGGGCAGATTATATTAGTGGCTATAACTTGATTCTGGCACATGCTAAAGCTTACAGGCTGTATGAGCGGGATTTTAAGGCCACCCAGAAAGGTAGCTGTTACTCTTTTTTTATTGTGAGCTTTTGATGTTGAAATAAATTAATTTACACAGAAACATTTATATATTTATGGAGCCTTACAACATACCTGCAGTTTTTAATGGGAAGATTGTTTAAAAACTTTGGAAAATATTTCCACTAATTTTGTGATACTCCTTTACACAATTTTTCTTCTGAAAACTTTAGGCAATGTTGGAATTTTACAAATGTATTTAAATTTCTTTTCTAAAACTTTAGGTGAAGTTGGCATTACAATTAACCAAGGCTGGCCCCAACCTTTGGATCCACTCAGCATTGGAGATGTTGAAGCTTCAGAGCGAAGTATTAATTTCTATGGAGGATGGTTTGGACACCCAATATTTATCAATGGAGATTACTCAGAGGCGAGATTTAAATTTTAACTCTTCTGATTTTTTTAACAAAATGTTTTTTATTTTAGCTCTCTGGTAAATGAATAACACAAGAGTTTATTTTAGCTTCAAGTTAAACTGCTTTTAGTTTAGTCATGTTTAAACTTTAAATATTGGAAATACTATAACAATGTTATAATTCAATTCATGTATGGTTAATTTACTGCAGGTAATGAAAACTAGAGTGGCTGAAAGAAGTGCAGCACAGGGATTATCTCAGAGTCGATTACCAGCTTTTACAGATGATGAAAAGAAACTTATTAATGGTAAAATTTAATAATATTTTCAGAAAACCAATAAAGTTTCTAATTTAGTGACATTCTGCAATGAAGTTGAACATATGGATTGCTTTACACCAAAATAGAGATATTGAATACCCAAACATCAAAAAAGTTCGATAATTCTCTGTTTCATAAATATGAAAACTATGGCATGCTATAAAATATAACTTAATGCTTGCATAATTTTCTGTCATTATAGGCTCATCAGATTTCTTTGGATTGAATTTTTACTCTGCTAATTATGTGACTAATGACCCGCAGCCTCCATCAAATCCACCAAATTATTACAATGATCAAGAAACTCGAGGTGAGACAGATCCGAAATGGGTCGGGTAAGTACACTATTATTTTTGAGATTATGGGTGTTAAAAGCTATACAGTTACAAAAACAACTAATTTTTCCACTTAGTGGATTTGGTTCATTTTTAATCAACTGATGTTTTCTCAAGAAAATAAAATCTGAAGAAAAAAAACAATTCATTCAAAATTCATGTAACAAAACATAATATCTTTCTAAAAAAATTGATTTTACTTACAGATCTGGTTCCTCTTGGCTGAAAGTAACACCATTTGGGATCCGTAAAATGTTAAACTGGTTCAAGTACAACTATAACAATGTTCCTCTGTACATCACAGAAAATGGTATCAGTGACCGCAATGGTACTTTGCATGACTGGCACAGAATACATTATTACCGTCTTTACCTGAGTGAGATATTGAAAGGTAACTTACCACCTTAGTATAAAGTAATATCAAATATGGCCAATCCTTGTCTGAGCCTAAAATATATACTATTAAAGTGATGTTTAACTAAAACTCCTGTATAAATCATAAACTTATTCATTGATACCATACAAATAAATGAAATTTTCAATCGACTGAAACTCTATTAAAAATCTCATTCTCACAACTTGGTTATTCCGACACATTTCCTACTTGATATTTTATTAATCCCTGCAGATTATAAAAAATAAATTTCCAGCTGAAACAAAGCTATACAAGTATTGATATTTGAATGTAGTTTTATGTCTTGGTGACTTTTACTACTACATAATGACATGAAGTATTTCCATTAAATGATTCAAATATTTTATTATGCTTTTAAATGTTGCAATAAAGTTATCTATCCTTATTAATTATAACTCTGTCTAAACTTTTCACAAATGAAGCTATAAAGTTAGATGGATGTAATGTCAAAGGCTACACTGCTTGGTCTTTAATGGACAACTTGGAATGGAACATGGCTTATGATGAAAGATTTGGGCTGCATTATGTCGACTTTAAAGATCCCAATAGACCACGCACACCAAAAGCTTCAGCTTACTTTTTTAAAACCCTCCTTGCTGACAAAGGGTAAACTAATTTTTCTGTTTTCATTAAAAGCGAAAAAATTCAGTTTTTTTTTTATTGGCCTTTTATTTTTATTTTTTTGGATTGTTTTTAATACAGATTTAAACATGGCTACACTCAGAGTGGTGGTTGGGGAACTGCTGTAAAATCTATTGATGATTTTTATTATGGAAAATTCCCAGAAAAGTTTAGCTGGGGATTAGCAACTGCTTCTTATCAGATAGAGGGTGCTTGGGATGAGGATGGTAAGTCTTTTTATTTATCATAAAGAAACCAATAATTCTCTTTATATAATCACATTTATGAAGAGATTTACACAAGCTTTTTTTATTGTTGTAAACTGTTTATTAAAGTTATATTTATTATTGCTGATTTCTTTGCTTCATTCATTTTTGGCATTACTTCTTCTTTATGCAGGTAAAGGCCCTAACATATGGGACACATTCAGCCACACTCCTGGAAACATAGACAATAACTATAATGGGGATGTAGCATGTGATAGCTATCACAAACTAGATGATGATATCAAAATTATTAAAGATATGGGCGTAAGTGTTTTATATCCGTTCATCTTAATCTGTCCTTTTCCATATGTATCCTCATCAGTGCTTGATTTAAGAAAAAAACCAGTGCCGGGGTTGAAAAAAAATTCTGCAGACCCGGGGATAAATGTCTATGATTTTATCCCCGGCTGGGATATATTAGCTAAAGCAGAGCTGGGGATATCCCCGGCATCTCCGGCAGTAAATCGAGCCCTGATCCTCATGTTTTTTATGAATACATAGTTATTCATTAATTGTATATTTTTTAGATGTCACACTATCGTTTCTCCATTTCCTGGTCACGTATCATGCCAAGTGGAACCTTACCATCAAATCCTGCAGGGATAGATTACTACAACCGTTTATTGACAAAACTTGAGGAAATCGGTAATATGTTTGACTTCATTTCATAACTTATATTTTATAATAGCTACTGTTTCTTTTATGTGTATTAGAACATAGTGTAAATGTTACATTTTTTTTTCACTCCATCTGAATTTCTTTTACTTTTCTCAATAAAAGGTGTGACTCCAATGGTCACAATGTACCATTGGGATCTTCCGCAAGCCTTACAAAACCAAGGTGGTTGGTTCAACCCCAAAATTGTTGACTGGTTCAAAGACTATGCAGACCATTGCTTTTCACTGTATGGCAGCAAAGTAAGAAAATTATCATAAGTGCATTTTTAAAAAAAATGTGGCGTATTTAATATTCCTGTCATCTTAATAGCTGTTTATTTAAATTCAAACCAGTATCAGATAACAGTAGTATTATCTATATTGAATATAAGAAATATTTAAATCAATTTATCTGTCATTAATCAAAGCTAAAACCAGCAGTAATAAAAAAAAATTCCAACATTTAGGTGAAACGGTGGATTACATTCAATGAACCATGGGTAATAAGTGTCCAGGGCCATGGAAAGGGAGACTATGCTCCTGGTATTAAAGACATCAAAAATGGTCCCTACAAGGCAGCCCATAATATCATAAAGGCTCATGCTGAAGCTTATCATTTATATCAGGATAAATATAAAGCCACTCAACAAGGTAGGTAATATAACCGTATTAATTGGCTTCCTTGGAGATAAATTGTGGCCTTAAACTAATCAATTTCTTGTTAAATAAGATGGGACTTGTTGATCCCGTAACCCACATCATGCAGTTTGTGCTGCAGCATGAAGATTAGGTTTGCTACCAAAGTGCCCCGCAGCCACCCAAACAAATTATCCTTCTGTATGGGACAATTATTAGATTTTTTTTTGTGCCCTTCTTTCATCCCCCACCATAATCGGAAATGTAATGGCCATGGAGGCACCACAGGAGACATGGAGGGTACTTATACCATGACCTAAAAAATTCCCTTGGTTCTCACTGGAGCATTTTACTGCACTATCCTCCATCCTTGAAAAAAAAAAACATTAACTTCAGTAATTCTTATGACTTAATAGTAATAATTATATTTTATATCTTTTAAAATTTTGCCACCATCCATTATATGTGTTTGTGGTCAGAATAATAAAATTATTCATTGTGTAAGTTATAGCTGAATTATTTATTACTAGTACATTTATTACTATCTTTTAAAATATATTATACTTCCATAAGGTGAAGTTGGAATAACTTTGAACTGTGACTGGCTGGAACCTCAAGACGTTGTCAATAAAAGTGACATTCAAGCCTCAGAACGAGGTTTACAATTTTTTATGGGATGGTTTGCACATCCCATACTTATCAATGGAGATTACCCTGATGTCATGAAGGAGTACGTAAAAAATGCCAGTCTTGATGAAGGCTTACAGCTGTCTAGGCTTCCAGAATTCACAGACCAAGAGAAGTCAAGACTTGTTGGTAAGATTTTAATTCCCTCCCATAATTAATGATATAAAATTTATTTGAGAAAAACTTACTTAGTTGAAGTACTAAGTTAAAGCTTTGAGAAATACAGTTGCATTCTTCAATTAAAATAAATCATATTCATTAATTGTGTTTCTAAATTTCATTACTTTTACAGGGACATCAGATTTTCTGGGCTTAAATCACTACAGCAGCAATGTTGCCTATGAAGGTTATGTCGGGGAAGGCTATTGGAGAGATCAAAAGATTGTCACTTACAGAGATCCATCTTGGCTTCAGTTAGTTGGGTTTTTTTTTATTTATAGGAAGAATATTATTACAGGGGAGCTAATAAGTTTGCTATTTATTACTAATGTTAAATGGAAATATACAAAATTAACTGCTAAAAATGATTAACCAAAAAAATCAATATATTTAAAAAAAAAATAAAGCCTAATACACAGCCATGCAAATTTTTCCCTTTTTTGTCTTTTGAAATCATTACATTGTTCAACAACATAATATAAAACTTTTTTTTTTAAAGATCTCTAGAAATATTTCTTAACTTCCCTTTTGTCTAAAATTTATATTTTAAGCAATAGTTTTTTAGTCTTCTTAATTTTATTTCATTCCTAGTAGTTCATTCCTAAGTATCAAGTTTAATATACTTTATCACAGGTCAGTTTCCTATTGGCTGAATATTAATCCCATTGGAATTCGTAAACTTCTTAATTGGATGAGGAAAGAGTATGGAGATATTCCAATTTACATCACAGAGAATGGTCTGTCAGACAGAAATGGCACACTAGATGACCATCATAGAATTGCATATTTTAGAGATTACATAAACAACCTTCTAAAGGGTAAATAAAAAGATATCAAATCTGAGGTATCTGTAATGTATTCTTCGTAATGTTCTTTTTCTTAAAAGACCACTCAAATATTTGTGCTTACTAAATTTCATTCCTCTTTTTTTTCAACATCACTTTCATTATCTTTGTTTTTTATAGTTTTATTTCAGCAATAGCAGCACCCTGTAAAATCCTAGTCAAATTCTCTTTTACTATGTAGATTAACTTCAACAGAATTTTTTTTTGCTTCTCTTTCCATAACTAAACATACATTTGATTTGGATTTTAAATGCAAACTATTATTTTCAGTATTCGGGTAATCTCCTTAGAAATAAGCGAATAGAATAGTGCAGTTCATTTAATAAATTAGGAGTATTTGCATTTTGATATCCTTAATTGTTTGAAATAGCATGTACTATTTTAAGCAATAATAAAAGTAGAATAGCGTCATTTATCTGACTGTATCATGTATTGAATAAGAGTA
The DNA here is from genome assembly GCA_021962125.1 of Bulinus truncatus. Classification (NCBI taxonomy): domain Eukaryota; kingdom Metazoa; phylum Mollusca; class Gastropoda; family Planorbidae; genus Bulinus; species Bulinus truncatus. Next base: position 1,250,131 of record JAGDYQ010000232.1, read on the forward strand.
TTATTGTATATGATGCCTATTTATGGTCCCCTAATTAGTTATCAGCTCTGCTAGTACCAGATTACATTTCTTCAGTCTCCTTCAGTATTACTCTTCATCAACACTCTCAATATTAATTTCAGAAATTATGTCTAAAACCTCTAAACAGTTTTTAAAAAAGTCTTAATTAGAGAATGTGTATCTCTTCAATTTCAATTAGTTGTTGACATTTCTTTATTTTTTTTACAGCTGTTGTACTTGATAAGGTTAATGTAAAAGGCTACACAGCTTGGTCACTGATGGACAACTTTGAGTGGGCCAGGGGCTATGGTGAAAAATTGGGTGTCTACTATGTAGACTTCAACGACACCAACAGACCCAGAACGCCAAAAGCTTCTGCCAGATATCTTTATGAATTATTTAGGTAATTTAGAATATTATTGTCTCATTTCTTTTCACAACTTGAAAAATTATGATAAGTAAAAAAAATTAATTGTAATGATTTGTCTAAAATAATTACAAATAAATTTTTCATTTGTCCTTATAATCAATAACCTTGACGCCCTTGCTGTCATTACTTTGCTTTTTTTTTTTTGCATTAAGCAATTCAATTTTTCATCTACCAAAGTAACTATGACTTCAGCTTTTATTTAAATAAACCGTGCCGTTCTTATGATTGTAATTGTTTATTTTTAAGACTCAATGGATTCATTGAAGGATCCTACACTGATCCAAAGTCAGCTGCTAGTCCGCCTTTTGAAAATGATATTTATTATGGACAGTTTTCATCAGATTTTTTATTTGGTGTCTCTTCAGTTGGGCTGGACATTACAGGTCAAGGTAATAAAAAATGAAACTTATTTAGATTTTATTTTCTGATGCTTCTTGTATAGACAGAACCCCCCCAAATACTTACATATGTTGTTTGTACATTGTGTGTGTTATGTCTGATTTTTAATTTGAACTTTGGTATGACCCATTTCAATATACATGTTAATTATATATAGCAAAGGGATTTTTCGCTTGGTATTACTTTTACTAAAACCAAAATATTAACCTGCAGACAAACCTAAATATATATAGTTTCTTTTTAAAATGTTAGAAATAACAAAAGTAAATTTTGTGTGTATTAGACTGCATGCACGTGATTGTGTTGGTAAATCATGTGAGTGAAATCAATAAATGTGTGTGAACTATATCTATGTCTAAATCAAGAGAATCAATACCTTTGTGTACTGTATATATGTATGTGTCTTTTTTTTACATGTTCTGAATTTATTTTTCTCTCTGAAAAATGTATTTCTAAGATGGGGTTAGGTTTATATAAATGTGTATTCTGATTCTTATTTTGGTAATTTATCGCTTTAGTAAATGGTAACCTTACCCTTATTTTTTCACAGATGGAGATAAAAGTATTAATGACAACACTCAAGTTTCCAAACAAGATGACAGCTTGATTGATATATCACAAGATATCGCTAATCTCCTCAATATTAAGGTAAAGTAAATTATTCCATAAATTATAGGGATGATTCATTAGATTAAGGAATTTGAAACATCTTAAGTTTTTGGGGGGTATCAAAATCCCTATTTATGATTTCTTATCCAATTTATTGTACCTGTATCTAGCCTATTTTCAGCAGTCTATAAAGTTCATTTAAGAATCTGGATTTGAATTGGAATCTATAGTTAAGAGAAGAATTAGCTATGGCCTTGAAATCAGTAAAAAAATGGAATTATCCCATCGCTGGTTGAAATTTACATTTTTGAATCAAATTCAACACATTAATATTTATTTCATTGTCCTTTGGTATCTACTATTTAGGCTGATCATTATTACTTCACCATCACTTGGTCACGTCTGCTGCCCACTGGCAAAGCTGGAGGTATTAGTCAAGCTGGTATTAGCTATTACTTAACTCTCATTGATCAACTCCTTGATGCTGGCATTGTACCAGCTGTTGTAATAAACCAATGGGATTATCCATCTACACTTCAGGTAACTTCCAAGAATATGTGTATATTTTTTAGTTTATTTTAAAGCTATAATTTATGTAACAAGTGTTGAGTATCTAATATGTATCTATAATAATGTATGCTGTTTTTTTTTTGGCTTAATTTAACAAATAAAAACAAGCATGAAGGGAATGCTTAAGCTCAGTTAAAAAAATATGAAAACAGAACAGTATCCAACAAAGTTGTTCGTCAATAGAAATGAATTGAAAAGAACAAAATGTCATTCATTTTCTTAGGCAAATGGGTGGTTAGACAGCAGAATGATTGATGAATACATTTTCCTTGCAAGAACATGTTTTGAACGTTTTGGAGATAAGGTAAAAAATCAGTTTTAAAATTATGTTATTGAACATAATGGCATTTATTTCTTTTATTTGTTTAGTTTTTTAAAAATCTAATTACTATTTTCTTTTTTATATTGAAGGTGAAGTACTGGGTGACATTCTCAATACCAGAAAACATAACCTCACAGAAGCAGCTTAACTCATCAGGACAAGTATATACTGTCTATAAAAATATTCTTTTGGCACATGCTAAAGCTTATCGAATATATGCAGAGGAATTTAAATCTTTCCAAAAGGGTATTTGATTTTATACCTGTGTTGGTAGATAATATAAGTTTTCTAACTTGGGATTTTGGATTAGAAGTGTTTCTGTTACTAAATAAGTACAATATTAATGTAACGTTCATTTTATCCAAACCAATAGGTGGTGTGGGTATTTCGCTCACACCTGTTTTGGCATTACCCAGCAATTATCGTGATCCAAGCCATGCAGCCTCAGCTGAAACATTGACTGAGTACAGTTTTGGTTTATTTGCTGACCCAATCTTTCTCAATGGCGATTTCTCAGATGTTGTCAAGAGGGTGGCTGGCTCCAGTTTAATTCCATTGTCTGAACTTGAAAAAAAAATGATCAAAGGTATGAAAAGTACTTAACTATTGTCTTTGTTTTATTTTATACATCAGAAAAACAAGTTATATGAATAAGTTTATTTTTTAAAACTAGAAAATTAAGATTTTTTTAACAATTTTTTTTCTTAATCATTCAGTTTTAGTATCTTAAATAGAAAGATAAATTAATTATTAATGACTTATTACGAAGGGAATCAAGACTCATTTCTAATGGTTTAATAGAGGTTATTGAATAATGCTTAATGTTATTAAACCTTATTTTTCATTATTTATTTTCAAATAATTATCATGTCTATAATACAATTTAGTAAAGAAAATTAACTGATTATAACATATCATTTTGAGAGTAAATTGGAAAATTACTTTTTTTTTCAATTTTAATGTATAATTAAAAATTATATTCCTACTACATCTTAACTTATTGCATAGTCCTTCTAATCATTTCAAAAGCTTTTTGAATGACTGAGTAAATAATAAATGTGTTTCTTTCAATCTGCATCTTTTCATTTCTATACAAGTTTCCAATAATAAAATAGTATTTAACACTTCTAATGTTCAACAACAAAGAAAGATGTTATACTTTAAGGCATGAATCTAATAATAAATGTCAAAGTATTCTGACAAGATGCTTTCATGTGAAATGGACATAAACAGGGTTTCCATAAACTGCATTATTCTATTTTCCTTACTCTTCTCTTATTCATCTAGGTAGTGCTGATTATTTTGGTCTTGATTATTACAACACTGTGACTGTTGATAGAAACCTGGATCTAAACAAGTCAGCCATAATAGACTTAAGCAACTATGCAAGCATCAACAGTTCTAATCCTAGAGGTCTACGTTCGATACTTGGATTTATACGAAAACGTTACTCAAATATTCCTGTCATGATCTCAGGAAATGGACTGTGGGATACAGATGGTGATTTGGATGATAATTTCAGGGCTCAATTTATTCAGGATCATGTTGATGAAGTTTTAAAAGGTTAGATTTTAATAGTTGTAAAATAATTTAATATACAGATATGTAATAATTTATTTTTACGAATCTTTTACAGATGTGTGTACAAATATCCATATTATAGTATTTTATCCCAACCTTAAAATTGTAACTTTTGTGAAAGCTGACTACATTTTTTCTATTCTCTTAGCTATCCGTCTGGATGGAAGTGATGTCAGAGCATATACATATCGTTCTTTGAAAGATAGCTATGAGTGGTCATCAGGTTATAAAATAAAATTTGGACTATATCAAGTGAACTTCAATGCGACTGATCATCCAAGGACAATTAGAAAATCAGCACAAACCTTCATCAATATTGTAGAAAATCGTGGAATTCTGAAAGATTTTCAATGAAACTTTCAATACTTCAAAAAATTAAATTGTATCAAAATGCCAGTTTCATTTTCATTAGTAAGGCATATTTGTCATCATATGATTGAAATTTTATATTTTTAAGTCAAGTTTAGTAATTGTAATTTTTTTTTTTATGTTTCCCATTATCATGCTAGAACAGTTTTAGTTTATCTTATTTTACATAATTGATATAATTAGGTTTGCCATTACTGATTGCTAAACCTTTGTGTATGTGATATAATAAATGAACACATTCAAAAAGATTTTTATTGACTATTCTTATTTAGTTAAATACAAAATTTAATTTAGGTGTTCAGTTCTAGTTGTAGTATAAAAAATATTCATTAAATGCTTAATCATAAACACTTTTGTTAAGTTTTGCTAAATTTTCATCTGTGATTGAAACTGCAATAGCTATAAGAAGGATGCTAACCATAGCCTGTGCCAACCTATTTTAGAAATAAACCAAGGGTCGGTGATTTTTCGGACCCATTAGTCCATGGACTGATAAACTTTTAAAGCAATTACCTACAATATTTTTTGCAACCCATATGAGTCTGTTTTTTTTGTTCACTTTATTACCCTTCTGTTCTAATCCTTCCCAAAAATAATATGAATACACAGGCTGCCAACATTTTTTTTCACTAAGAAATACAAGTAAAGTTCTCTTAGCCTTTAAAAGCCATTGGGGCAGATAACGTGTTGAATTCATCTGTTTCTATAACCACTGCATATAAAAGGGTTGTGTGGTTAGCACAATGTACTGCGGCCTTTACTTCAAACCCAGGATTCTCAAGTCCACAGTCAAGCGCTCTGCACTGTTCAGTCTTTCATCCCTTTAAAAAGTATAACAATGAGCTAAATGTGTACATATATAAAGTTTCTCTCCGGCCCATTCAGCAGGAAATAACCACATAATAGTGGGTTTAAAAGCCACAATCCAAATTTTAAAAAAAGGAAGTTGTGAAATTCAAAGAAGTTCCTTTATATTTAAGCATTTTTACTAGAATGTTGCAGATTTAAGTTATAAAAATGCTGCTCTAAAAAACAAATAGCCAAAAGATGAGATCATCTCTTTATACAAGAAACTACAGAAATGTAGTTTTAAAAAGAAATATTATAAAATGACCTGATGCAGTTGGACAAAAGCTAGAAGCCAAAGAAAGAAAAAGGAATAAGCATGCCAAATTAGTGGGACGGATGGCAGAGTGGTGTAGATACTCGACTGTCGACCTGAGAGTCCTGGGTTCGATCCTCGGTGAGGCCCAGAATTTTTCCAGGTGAAATTCGGTGGACAGTCGTCCCACAAGTCCACCCAGCTTTAAATGGGTACCTGACTTTAAGTTGGGGAAGTAAAGGCGGCTGGGCGTTGTGCTAACCACACAATCCCTTTATATGCTGAGGTTATAGAAACAGATGAATTCTACACTTCATCTGCCCCGATGGCCCGACAGGGCTAAGGGAACTTTACTTTTTATGCCAAATTACATTATTTAAAAAAAAGTACATTTTACAAAAATATTTCAATATTAATTACTGCATTTCTAAAATTTTCTTAAAAAATTGATTTGGAAAATACATATGGAATCAAACATCATGTGAAATTAAACCATCCTACTTTAGCGCATAAATATAAACAAAAGGCAGGAATCTAAGTGGTATTTTTGAAATTTCATTCTTAAATTTTAAATTGATAACATTAATTTTATCTCTGCTCCATTCAGTTTTGATGCCTAAATTGTATTTGTTATGACCAATGTTTGCTAACTGGCCAATGTCGGAAACTGGCTAATATTCACATTTGAGTGTGATAAAATATAAAGCAAGATAAATTTATTGCTAACTGATTTACTACTAGACATGACTGACTGCTTTTCTATTTGATCTGAACAGATTTAGTTTAGATTTATAGTTCTTTTGATACTAATTTAGATAATTAAACTGCTGATTTTTTTTTTTTTTTGCTTTAATTTATTACTCTCTTGTGTTATTGAGTAAAAATATGTCAAATGATAAATCATCTTTCATTTTATATTAATATAATTTGTTGGGATGATTGTGTGATCAGTGTGGTGGAAATGCACTATTTTCAAGCAATTTTTATTACTGAAAGTGGCAGTTTGAACAATGTTGGATCAGAAGTGTGACATGATAATGACCTTTTTGATGCAGAAAGGCACTCAGCTTGGGAACATTTAAATTTGTGGTGTCTAACTAAATCCCAAAAGATAATTTGATGAGTACGATTATTAAATAAGCATTGGGCAGATACTTATATTACTTATTTACTTAAAACAATCAAGTCAAAATAAAAGGAATTGAGAAGAATGAGAGGTAACAGAGTTCCAACTGATAAAAATCCACTAAAATTTCTATTTTAGGAATTTATAATAATATCCAAAAGTATATATAAACTAAACTGAAAATCACATTAAAAAAACATTATTTCATTGACAGTTACACACTAGCCTTTATTTATTTTATATAATCTTAAACCATTTCAGTCTTTTCAAGTGTTTTCACATCAATGACTTGGTTTTAAAATGCCATGGTCTTCTGATATTTTTTTGAATGTTGCTGAAGATGTTCTGAATGAGTGCTCATTTGTACCACTGAAGTTCACCTGAACTAATCCAAAACTTAATTTATATCCAGATCCCCATTCATAAGAGTCACTTAAAGATCGGTAAGTGTAGGCCTTGACAAGAACCCCGTCAATGTTTATAGCTGCAGATGAAAAAATATTACAGAAATACTTATGATATAAAAAGCTATCAGTATATTTTTTTTAATAATCTTATTAAGTTTTGAATCTAAAATCACCTTTCAGAATTTCATCTATATGTTCAATTACAAAACTGGATCGCAAATTGTCAGAGATATCATTGGTTGTATCCCCAAGGCCATTGCCAGTAACTATTATAGGTATGCTACCATAACGTTTGTGAACCAATCGCAGAAGAGTCCGAAGAGCTTTTGGATTAGAACCAACCACAGGAAATTTAAGTATACTTTGTTTTGCTACATCAACATTTCTTCCAACATCTAAAATGTTATAGTACTCAAGACCAAAGAAGTCAGCACTTCCTGCAAAGGCAAATTATTTTTAGTAGATTAAAGCTTTCAAATTTCTATCATTGTATAAAAATACAATAAAACTTTGTAATTCTTATTCCATTTTATGTAAAGATTGTCAATATCAGCAACCATTGTAAAGGATAAATATATATTAACTGATGTCATTTTGTGAAACTATGATGAAAAATGTATAAAATGTGTTGTGATAGGGTGGACATGTTTGGATTATTTAAAAACACAGATAGTTTCTACATTTTATAATCTGGAGTTTACCGGCATCCTGAAAATCAAAGTCAGCACAAATAAATTTCATACTTAGCAATGATTTCTGAGATACAACAAAGCCTTTTCATTTTTTTTTTGTTAGCTATGATTGTTTAAGTTAAGTACTTTGAATATTTCTTGCAATTGCAAAAAGAACATTTTGTTAGGTTTTAAGCACTTTTTCTTTATTTTATGTTTCCTACTGTTTTAATAAATAAATCTATAGTTTTTATCAGTGGTATGAAAAATAAGACGCATTGTTCACCTTTAATAAGCTGCTTCTCTGCTTCCGAAAACTGTATCAAGTAAGACCCAGCTATTTGTTTTACTTTTGATGAGAAATCCCCATTAAAATAAATTGGATCAGCAAACAAACCAAAACTATAATCTGTCACAGCATACGCTGAAGCAGCATGGCTTGGATCTTTAGGATTAATAGGCTGACCTAAAATGGGTGCCAAAGAAATCCCAAGCTGACCTGTAATGACACATAGCAGAAAAGAAATGGTTTTAAAAATAAAATCATACTAAAAAACTTGTATTGATATTTAAACAGTTTTAACAAATATTTATGTTTTGTATTTTATATTGTGAAGAATAGCATTATTTACCTTTTTGATGAGCCTTATATTTAAGTGTGTATAATTGATACACTTTAGCATGGGCTAGCAATACATTTCTGTATATCTTATAATAATCTGACAAAGGTGTTATGGACATAGTTTCAGGTATATTTTCTGGTAGAGAGAAGGTGACCCAGTATTTGACCTAAAATGAGTTAAAAGGAGAGTAAATTATTTAATATAGCATTGACAGCATGTTAAATCTAGGCACTGCAAAAAAAAAATAGAAAATAAAAACCCAAAGTAAAAAAAAAAAGTTGTATTTAAACAAATACAAAGATCAATGAAATATGTTCATGGTTATTTTTAATTTAAAATAAAATTAATTGATGAAGATTTTAATGTTTGTATTAGAGCAAAAACGTTACATCAAAGAAAAGTAATTTAATGGGGACTTTAATTTGAATTATTTGCACAACATTAGATATTTTGAAATAGTCAGTTACTAACCTTAGATCCAAAGAAATCAAAACATGTCTCAGCAAGATTAATGTATTCATCGATCATACTGTCATTCAACCATCCATTATTTATCTACAAATAAAAAAAAGCTGAACAATAATATGTTCATCATCTTGTTATTATATATATCAGTATAAAATATATATTTCCAAAAAATGTATCAACAGTCTTTCAACCTTTATATTTTAAATATTTTGAAAAAAAAGGCTTTATAACTACATGCAAGGCAACTGGATAATCCCATTGATTGATTGCAATAGCTGGAGTAATCCCAGCATCTAGAAGTTGGTCAATAAGAGTCAAATAGTAATTGATTCCAGTCTGGCTCAAACCTCCCAGTTTACCACTAGGGAACAAACGTGACCAAGTAATGGCAAAATAGTAATGACCTGCCTTTAAAAAAAAAATGTATTTGATAAATAATTAAAAATGAATAATATGTGATAAATTACTTATGGGGCATATGGCTGATTTCTAAAAATATAAATTAGACATTAAAATATATTTAATTTTGAAGAAACATCTTTTTTAAAGTTAGAGTACACAAAACAAGATAAAAAATACTTTTATATGAGTAAGAGCAGCTATATCCTGAGAGAAGGCCATGCTAGCATCAACCACAGTGTGCATTGGACTTGAAATATTAGTAATAAGACCCCATGAACTCAATCTATTTCCTAGACATTGTGAATAAAAATACTTGCTGAAAATTTATAATGTACAAAATTTATTGATGAATATTTTTACTAATAATAAATAATAAGGACTTTTCTAGAACAACATAATTATTGGTACTATAACCATTTATTCTCACCATCATCAGACACAATACTCTGTTCATCAAAACCAGCAGATGAGACGCCAAATGAAAAATCTCTTGGAAACTGACCATAGTACAAAGAATTATCATAAGAAAAACCTTCTCTGGTCTTAGGGTCTGTTGCTGAACCTTCAATAAAACCATTAGCCCTAGCATGGTAAAAATAACAGTAAAATTAAACTTGTTATAAAATAAATCAAATCAAATTAAGTAACTTTATATTCATATGGAATTAAAGCATTGAAATATTTATACTATGTCTTAATTCAGCAAATCATATAATATGATGATTACCTAAATAGTTCAAACAAATATCTGGCAGATGACTTTGGTGTTCTAGTTCTTGTTGGATCACTGAAATTTACTTGATAGCAACCCATTTTCACAGTATAGCCACTTGACCATTCAAAATTATCCATCAGAGACCACAGAGTATAAGCTTTTATATTTATTTTATCAAGCTGAATAGCTGCATTTATGATGGAAAAGTCAAGTAACTTTTGGTGGTAAAAAACAGCTGATCATTCATCATTAATGGGTTAAACATATTATGCAATTAAACTTTTTGATCTGGAAGCTGTTGTTTCAGAAAGTAAATGTCAGAAAATAAACCAATTCTATCAACAAAAATTGATCAGAGAAGATCATAACAATCAAGATAGCAGAGGCAAACATAGCAACTGTCATGTTTATCTTAATTCTATTTTATGACCCTAAATAATACAATTAAAAGCCATATGCTGAAGGGGATGGGTGGTCATGAGGTGTAGAGCGCTTGACTGCTGACCGGAGAGTCCTGGGTTCGAACCTCAGTAAGAGCCTTGGGATTTTTTCAGGTCTTGGTGTAAGTCCCCAAGTCCACCCAGCTTTAAATGGGTACCCAACTTTAATTTGGGGAAGTAAAGGCAGCTGGGCATTGTGCTAACTACACAATCACTTTACATGCTGAGGTTACTGAAACAGATGAATCCTACCCTTCATCTGCCCCGATGAGTCCTTAGGAGCTTAAGGGAACTTTACTTACTTTATGCATATACTGAAGCTTTGACACTGGTTGATTGACAGGTGTCATGGTTTTGGCAGGTGACAGTTTTTGGGGACAGGGGGAGATGTTGGTGAGGAAGGCCATAAGTAACATGGGTTAGATTGGATGGGTTTTGAAGTGTGTAAAATGTGACTGGGTTGGGGGTAAAAATCAAGAAAAAAGCATTAATAAATAAATGACATCTTTCTGATTATAATATTATTTAAGTGCGATGTGAAAAAATTGAAAAAATCGGTCTAGATTAAAAATTTACTATACAAGTATGCTGATGCTTAATGCAGCTGTAACAATTTTAACATATTTGAAACTGACTTATTTTGCCATTTTATACTATAGACTTATAACAGGGATCACACTCTGGGTTTTTTATATAGTAAAAATACTATAAAGAACCACAGAGCAGTCAATTTATAAATATTTAGTGAGCAAAAGTAATAAAATAATTGAAATTCCATTTGGGGGGGGGGGGGGGGGTCACAAAAACTCACTCTATGTGTCACATATGGTTTCCACTGGAATATAATGATAGGCTAATTTGTTTGAACATAAATAATATGTTCAATAATTTGTGTCTATTAAAATCTTTGATTATGC
>JAGDYQ010000232.1:1261781-1285372 GCA_021962125.1 Bulinus truncatus
ACGTGTTTACATACATATAATAGTATACTATATATCATGATGTATGTAACAATATTGCAGCAATGTTTTATACACTTTTAAATGCTCCAAGCCTACATGTGTGAATAGCTTTAAAAATAGAATTATTGCTTTTAAAATATCATGCTGGTACTTTTACAAAGTATTGTACACTATATTGTAATTGTGTATCAGCCCTAGCTCCCTTATTTAAATGTCCATTTGTCTATTACTTGTGACACGAGGTAGCTTGATCCATGCGAGGATCAATTAATATGTGCTGACAGTGACCTTTGAGAGGACTTTTTCTTTTTACTCTATTTCAGTATTTGGTAACTTTTGCCTGAATTAAATGAAAGCCTGTTGTCCCTATTTTTTTAGTATATGCAGAAAAAAAAAAACAACTGAGAAGTATTGCCATTCAGGCCTACATCTGTTTAATAATGTTTATGCTGTTTAATATGGGCTACATATTATATTTCATTAACCTGTTAATTTCTGAGCAGATTAAAGTCATTCTTCAATACTTTAGTTCATTCAGTTTTAAATTATCTTTCTTTATCAATTATATGAGAAATGGGCTCTATTTATAATATAGTATAGTTTAAAAAATGGCCTAATTGTGGGGCCGCTCTGTCACCTGCTCAGGAATACCTTGAGAATAGGACAGGGCTCCAGGCTTCTTGACCATGTTATGCTACTTTGGATTGGTTGTCATAGTACACTGGTGTCATTAAAGATAGCCATAATTATCAACTAAACTAAAAGTTAACTTACCAGAAAAGACAATTTAAGTTACACTGTTTGAAACTGATACATATCAAAGCAGTCTACAGTTTCTTCAATACATGTATTACAATTTTAAAATAATACAAGACATTTTAAATATTTTAAATTATGTAAAGAGATTCAAATATATTTCATTTACGTTAATTACATTCAAAAAATATTCCTATCCAACATAACCAACTGTTACATGAAATGGAGCCATTCTATTATTACAAGTTTTTTTTTACTTACTTTTAAAACCTCTTCTCCCCATCCCCTTTAGCATTAAGTTGTTTTTTTTAAACCTTTGATTGGTTATCATTGCTGTATCATATCAAGCCCTTCCTTAAAGACCTAATGTATTAAATGACTGGTCCAAATGACTATTATTTAACTGTATGCCAAGAAGTTGCACAGATCCAAATTTGTTTATTTATTATTTTTTTATTGACATATAGAGTTTATGATACAGTTATATTTTATTTTATATATTCTTTTCAGATGCCCTGGTAAAAATAATAATTGCATATACTGTACCAGAGGCACACCTAAGGTGGGGGGAGGGGGGGTGTCCAAATTCGAAAGTCTCTCACGGCCCCAGCTTGAGGGGGCTCCCCAAAAATTTTTTTTTTACATTAAATAATAAGTACATTATCTCATGTCATGGTGTCGAATGTCAAAATGCAGGGGCCCCCAAAAAGGCCAAGCCCCCCCCCCCCGGGGTCCCGAATCCCTAGGTTTGGCACAGTACTGTACACATATCTGTTGTGTTCTTTCATATAATTATTTTAGTCTTCATTAGTACCACTGATCAGTTACAACTCTTGTGTGGTCATCAACAGAATTTCAAGAAGGAAAATCTAGATGCAGGAAATAATTATTCTGTTGGACTGTGGGGGGTGGGGGGGGGGGGTTAAGTTTCCTCATGTGACTTGTTCCTAACTTTTTTTATGGGTTTGTTTAATGGAACAGGATCATGTTCTGCTCATCAGGTTTAACTTGAGACTAGAAGGGGGGGGGGTAACCAGATGCGAACAAAAAAAGCTAAGTACATGAACTGTACCAGAGTCGAAATGGGGACGGGTTGAGGGGAGGTAAAATGAAGTCGGAAGTATGCAGCCTATGTATGCCTGCTATGATGACTGAGCAAAGTTTCTGGTAATTGAAACCTCTTGTTTTTTATTTCATGTCACTTTGCCCTTCATTTATGTTTTTCGTGTAAGTGTTGAATGTTTGTTAACGTCCGTTTTTTTTTTCATTTTACTGTTGGTTACTTTCATTTTACTGTTGGTTACTTTCAGTAACCCCCTTTACAGCTGTAACATGTAAATAGTATTCTTAATGCATGTTTTAGTTGTTTTTTTTTTTTTCAAACAATAAACCAACGTGATAAATTTTAGCAGCGTGACCAACTGTAATGTTTTCAAATGTGGGTTTAAAACTTTCTCTAACATTATAACTTAATACAGAGAGCGCATCTAAATTTAATCATTCGTCTAATAATGACTTTAAAACATGCCGCCATTTTTTTTCCTTTTTAACAGTGCAATGGTGCAAGTCTTGTATATCTATGGGTGCAATACCTGAATATTGATAGACAATAGAATAATAAACAAATATGGCGACATTCGGGAAAAATCAGTTTAAATTGACGATGCGCAAATCTGTATAATAATTTATATTATTTGGTTAAGACACATGACATCTCATCAGGAGATCAGCGCTTTACAAACCCACGGCCATAGTGATCTTAAAGGGTGGCAACTGGAGTGACTGCTCCTGATGGGACACCACGCTTAATGTTTTTGTTGTTGTTACCTGTAACAAATCTTAACATTTGTTTGTTTGACCCTGCAAGTAACGCCTTAAGCCCGCGCAGGGACCGTCTTTAAAAATAACATGCGATTTAGGTCACTTCTTTCAATGTTTTCCCTTTGTTGATTTAAACATGTGTCTGTCCAAACAAAACTTGTTTTTACATTCCCCTATTGTTCTAGATACTTTATTAGAAGGTTCAAATGTTTTGATTAAGCCTTCTCTCTCTCTCTCTCTCTCCAAGTTAAAGCAGTAGGTCCTGTCATTGATTCTCTCCCCCCCCCCCCTCTCTCTACCTTCTAGTTAAAGCAGTAGGTCCTGTTACGGCTGACGAAATGCTGCATTTTATTTTATCATTTGTACTTGTTATTTTTAATTTCTTTATTTTGACGTTTAGTCTGTAAAAGTCGATACAATATTGTCTTTAATATTGGCCAGCTGCCACCCATACGCTGCTCGATTACACCAGTTTCTAATATAGTACATGCAGAACTTTATATACATAAATCAAATGACATCAGTTTGTAATATAAAAAATGACAGAATAATTCAATCAAATATTAGTGCGTGTTTTTTTCGCTTACCCATCCACAATGGGGATTAATTTTGTGCACATACTTGACAGGCACTGGTTATCCCCCCTTTTTTTAAGACTTAGACTTGTATACTTTATTTTATAGCATTTTTGGCGTGCTATGAAGTATTAACTTTACAAAGAGCTTGAGGCAGTCAGTAAGGGTCAATGACTGTTCATATCGATACATTTAGTTTTTGTAATGTCTTGACAGCTCTCTCGTCTCCTGCATACCAATAAATGTTCATCAAATTGTGTGGTGTGCATGATATATATAAGCAATATAATATCCACTGAAGCATTATTTTTCTTGTGATTTTATTTTTACTGTAGTTAGCTATTTGTCTCACTGTTGTCTTTAGTTACCTATTTGTCTCACTGTTGTCTTTAGTTACCTATTTGTCTCACTGTTGACTTTAGTTACCTATTTGTCTCACTGTTGTCTTAACACGAATTACTTTTTGAGAAAAAGTGTCCATTTTGTCGGAATCGCTAAGTCATTGAGTGAAAAGTACATTACAAATTTATGGGCTGTACAGTGGCTTCACTAAGAACCTGAGTGGGTCTGCAAAATATTTTCGGTTGGGGGTGGGGGGGAGTAAAAGGTCCTTAAACTAAAATATCCCTCTCCCCGTTGGTGGTCTCTTGAAAATCCCGGGAAATGAGAACGACCCTGAATTGTAAGATATTAAAAAAAAAAACATATAACTGTTCACTTTTGCATAATTGTAACGTCACAAACTTATGTAACTTCACAAACTTTATGTAACGTCAGATTCACCATGTAACGGATTGGTTTGTTTATTTTTATGATCTCTTTATGCAACACTCACTTCTCTTACATGTGCATCATCAATCCGTCATAAAATAAGAAACTCAATCCAACTACACTATGACAATAATCTCTGTTTTTTTCTTCTTCTAATTTTTGGTCTGATGTGAAAAATATTCATATAAAAAATCTTATACACATCCGCTAAGAGATTACGTCTTGTGTCTGAGTGACGCAACGGTCTTGATATTATTTATGACACAGGGAGGTCGAGCTGTCAACTCACTCCATTTATCTTAAAGATTTATTGATATCAATTTAATATGCAGTCACCACTACCTGGGGTTGCCATAATTTATTTTCCATGTTGATATTTCTGATAAATTCTGAGATATTAAGGTAATAATACACACTTTTAAGTATGTATACACACTTACCTATTTAAACACAAGGCACCATCATCTTGATATTTCGCGTCTGTTAAGTAGTCCTATAAAACCTGTTCAGTGTAATTTAATCTTTCAGCCAAAGAGCTGCTCAAATCACTTCTTTTTTTGTTTGTTTGTTTTTTAATTCTCTAGTGTCTCTAATTCTCCAAACAGTGACCCGCACTAAATTTTGTCATATAGACAAGTGGTCTCTAACCCCAACCCCCCCCCCCCCCCGTCCCGTGGATCAAATTGTACCGGGGCCGCCTAGAAATATTACATTATTTCCTTTATATGTACAATCTAAACTAAAAAAAAAAGTCAACTCCGCCCCCCCCCCTTTTCAGGGGGGCCGCGGTGGGAATTATCAAACGTTGACCGGTCCGCGGCGAGAAAATATTGGGGACCACTGATATAGGCCACCACCTAGCTGCCACAGAAAGTTGGAACCCCCCTTTCCCAAACTATGCGAATGTATATCTAGTGCAGTATTATTTCTTATTATTCAAACTGTATTGTGTAACTAGCCAAAAAAGTGCCAATTATATGCCTGAAAAAATTTGCTATTTTTGTCCCTTGAGCGTTTTGCTTAAAAACTATGCCAAAAAATGTATCTCGTATTCCCTTTTGATTTTTAATCTGTACATGACAGTTGTAACTTGGCTTCCTGGCAATTTGTACGTAGTGAGTCCAGACGGTCCACTGTTTATGTAACGCAAAAATAAAAATAAAAAAAATTATCCGCCCCTATAATATATCCGAGGGGACGGGTGGTCGTGTGGTGTAGAGCGCTCGACTGTCGACCGGATATCACGGGTTCGAATCTCAGTGAGAACCTTGGGGTTTTTTCAGGTCCTGGTGATAGTCCTCAAGTCCACCCAGCTTTAAATGAGTACCTGACTTAAAAGTTGGGGGAGTAAAGGCGGCCGGGAGTTTTGCTAACCACACAACCCTTTGATCAGCCCCGATGGCCCGTTAGGGTTAAGGGAACCTTACTTTTTTTTATAATTTATATCCGAGTATTCGGGACACACGTGGCTTGCTAGTCCAGGATGACGCAACGGGCATTCGTAATGGGCCCGTCGGGTTCAGAAAAACCAGTGCATTGATAAAATAAAAAGTTTACCAAAAAATACAAAAAGTTTTACCAATTAAAAAAGGAAATGGAATAACAATAAGGTATGCTTTTTAGTCTTATAATCACCTTATTTTTTTCATTCCATTATTTTTTGTATATTTAAAAAAAAGTAAACAGGACGTTATCTCTGCTATTCGCACACCTATTTTGTTGCAGTCATTGTAATGTCTGGGTAGACTGGCGTCCCCGATGGATGCGAATATGAGTCTATCTGGAGAGGGTTACGGAGAGTTGTTGCTGTTGTGACTTGTAAGAGATAATGGAAGTACTCGTGAGATTACAGGGTTAACCTGGTTAGTCAGGATTTTGACTCTCTTTTAAACTGAACAGAAAGCGAGACAGTGTTTTGAATATTGAGGTCATTTTTTTTACTGTGCTACTCGACAGGTTACTACTAACCCCCCCCCCCCCCCCCAAGTTGTACAAACGAGCGGAAGGCCTTGTAGATCAGGAAATTGACAGGTGTACGGGGTCTATACACATGACTAACTTAGCAATATCTTCTGGTCAGGTGGAGTTTGACAGAGAAAACCGTAGGCCATACCGCATTATAAATTGTACGGAATGTGAATCGTCCAATCTTTATTTACGTTTCCAAAAGACGCCATTTTTAAACGCTACACTATTGGAAAGGGAAAAAAAAAACCCACACAAATTGCGGCATTGTATAAAAATATTATTAGAAGATGCGCTTTCTGTATGATACATGTTTTGTGTGCCACTCTAGCTTTCTTTGTCCTAAGTCGTTTTCTGTGTGGTTTCTAGGGTCCTTAGCGCCCCCCTCCTCCACACATCAAAAACGCAAATTTGAAAAGAACTCATCGAGTACAATAAAACGTTTGTTACTGAATTAATTATTGATTTAAGAAACTTTGTGAATAAATAACCGAAATTAATAAGATATAAAATGTTAACGTTTATCATGATTACAAATCCTTCAAATGTAAGATCGTCTCTTGCTGGCTAATGTGAGGTAGCGGGTGTATGTCACTTGCACCTAAAGAGGCTATATGTTAGTGCCACATTGTTATAGTAGCGGCTATGTGTTAGTGCCACATTGTTATAGTAGGGGCTATGTGTTAGTGCCACATTGTTATATTAGGGGCTATGTGTTAGTGCCACATTGTTATATTAGGGGCTATGTGTTAGTGCCACATTGTTATATTAGGGGCTATGTGTTAGTGCCACATTGTTATATTAGGGGCTATGTGTTAGTGCCACATTGTTATATTAGGGGCTATGTGTTAGTGCCACATTGTTATAGTAGGGGCTATGTGTTAGTGCCACATTGTTATAGTAGGGGCTATGTGTTAGTGCCACATTGTTATAGTAGGGGCTATGTATCAGTGCCACATTGTTATAGTAGCGGCTATGTGTTAGTGCCACATTGTTATATTAGGGGCTATGTGTTAGTGCCACATTGTTATAGTAGCGGCTATGTGTCAGTGCCACATTGTTATATTAGGGGCTATGTGTCAGTGCCACATTGTTATATTAGGGGCTATGTGTTAGTGCCACATTGTTATATTAGGGGTTATGTATCAGTGCCACATTGTTATAGTAGGGGTTATGTATCAGTGCCACATTGTTTTATTAGGGGCTATGTGTTAGTGGCACATTGTTTTAGTAGAGGCTATGTGTTAGTGCCACATTGTTATAGTGGTCACTTACACCTAAAGAGGCTATATGTTAGTGCCACGTTGTTATAGTTGGGGACTATGTGTTAGTGCCACATTGTTATAGAAGGGGCTATGTGTTAGCGCCACACTGCTAAACACGTACATCGTTATGGGTCATTCATGATACACCTGTCTGTCAGTTAAAAAAAAAACAAATTTTCAAGTATCGTTGATTCAATTCACACAAATAACCGACCTATGTCTGCATGGTTTTCTTTGTGTTTTTATATGACCTTTTATAGGTCAAGGACGTTAACACATTATAGTCTAAATCATGTCTATGCATAATGTATTTTTTTGCTAACCAGGTTGTTGGAGTTTAGTCAGTTGTTTGTGTGTACTAAACATTTACTGGCTTGTTATTAATACAGATCAAAGGTCATGGTTCATCTATTTTTAGCAAGTTCGATCGGGCGATGAATGGTACTTTTTAGTTATTATTTGTTTTGTTTTTTCTGCCTCTTATCATGCAGTGCACTCAGTGAACAAAGTTTTCATGTACTGGAAGTTCAAAAGTGAGGTCGGGTAGATGTATCATTTCAACATTTATTTGTAGGTCAAAAATTTGCTGAAGAGACCAATTTCGATTCTGGACACCTTTGTGATTTTATATATTTATAAAAAAAAATATCTTAAAGGACGATAAGATGACATTAACAATACACTTCTGTGTGATAGTAATTCTTTATATTGGCGACAATCGACCTTAAAAGCCAAAGAAGATATCACAAGATAGTAGCAGTATTGACCTTGACCTTTCATCCTGCAACACCATTGAAAACTGTTTCCTTCCGCTTTTTTTTTTTAACTTCTTCATCCGTTTTCTGTTACAATATTAAAGTGGCGATAACATATTATTGACAACATCTTATAAATCGGTGGTTCTGACAACTTTTACACTTCGCAACCCATGTTCCCTCTAAGGTGTGACATGAAGTGAGCACAAAAAGTTTGTCTGAGTGACATTTTGTTTTGAGGCCAAAATTTGTGAGCGATTTAAGCAATGTCGTCCGTCGGAGTGAGCGATCGTACGTATAGTATGAGCGACGCTCTGAATTCGTGTGAGCGATCGCTCACGCGCACAGCTTAGAGGGAACATTGTTCGCAACCCACTATGAAAACAGGTGAAGTTTTCGCGAGCCATCTTCAAAGAAAAACTACGAATATAAAAAAAAACAGCAACCTTAATTGTATATATCGTTTCTTATGCTTTACTTAGCAGCAGGGCTCGATTTATCGCCGGGGGGGGGGGGAGGGTGCCAGGGATATCCCCGGCACTGAAAACTGTCATCCCCCCCGGCTCTGCTTTAGCTAATATATCCCTGCCGGGGATGAAACCGTAGCCATTTTACCCCGGCTCTGCAGAATTTTTTTTGATTAGATACAAACTTTTAGTTTTTGCAACATATAGAGAAATTGAGTTGTTGGCATGCATACATATATCTCGACCCCGCCTGAAACTAAAAAGTGGTTGTCATTGTTCGGCTCGTGACCCACACTTTGTGAGCCAATACTAATTACCAACCGTTTCTTTTTTTTTCCCCCTTTCTCTTCTTGCTATTCATTTATACTGTTAATTTATTCATTGGCATAAAAAGCAATATTTCTGCACTGCTCGGTGTCCAGCTCGTGTCAAATTAACTCTGTAACGCCTCATATTTCATTCGAACAAAATAACGCATTGTTCTTTGATTTTAGAGCATTCTGAGACAAGGGAGAAGATAACGAAATAACGCATTGTTCTTTGATTTCAGAGCATTCTGAGACAAGGGAGAAGATAACGGGGAAGGGAAAAAAAACTTATCGGAGGCGAAAAAAAACAAGACAACGAACTTTAAAAACAAAAAAGACGTTTTTTTTTTAAATTGAGAAGTTGAGAATTATATGGGCTATGTCCTTGTTAGTTGAAAGGCAGGTCAATATGGAAAGATAACGTACAACTTGTCATTTAATAGCGACATATATTTTTTTTCCCTCTATTTGATAAATGTGTTTTTTTTTTTTTAAACTTAGCGGCGGCTAAATTCTTACAACCTTTTTCTTCTAAGCTCAAAAAAAAAAAACAACTAATCCATAGTTGTACTTTATTAGAATGCCCTCCCCCCTTTCCTTGATTTTAAATTTTGTCTTAAAAACTCCCACATAATTGCCCCGAACTTAAGAATAATTGATTTCAAAGATTAGAACTTGTTTTGTTTTCACGCCAGTTCAAACCTATGGTACATATTAAAGGTTTATATGGATTGATTTTTCATTAGGTCCACTTACAGTGCCGCCTCTGATGGCCATTGTTATGCAACGAACTGCAGAGAGGGGGTATTCAAATTAATCGCCTTAATGGCGCTGCACAGGTTTGATCCTAAGATCTCGAGTTAAACTGTCGCTACAATTCCCAGATGCCATCATGGTTATTCTTTTCCGTCATGAAACTTCGTAATTACCTCGATATTTGTTTAGTTAGCGTTACGCTTGTATCTACTTGCTACATTACTTCTTATCTCAAACAGTCTGTAAATGTTATAGCTAATCTATAAAGCACACATAAATTCAGTGGCTCATAACCTTCATGGCTCCGCACGCACTTACTACGGTGGCAAAATGCATCTTTAATTTGCGGCTCTTCGTTGAGTTTAGCTTGGCTCCCGTTGAATTTATTGTTATTGATAAATTACTGTTTTCACTATAATTCTGTTACGCTGACCGTGATGCTGCTCTATTTATAGTATTTCTCAATATCTGAAAAAAATGGAATGAGGTTCTCGTCGACCTCACGCGTGGCCACCTCTGTACTTTGGGCACCCTGGCCACTGCTCGAATGTTAAAAGAGCGACCCCCCCCCCCCCAAACATTAGGGGACGGGTGGTCGTACGGTGTAGAGCTGTCTACTGGAGAGTCCTGGGTTCGAATCTAAGTAAGAACCTTGGGATTTTTTCATGCTCTGATGTAAGTCACCAAGTCCACCCAACTGTTAATGAGTGCCTGACTTGATGTTTGGGAGAGTAAAGGCGGCTGGGCGTTGTGCTGACCACACAATCCATTTAAATGCCGATGATACTGACACATATATTATACACTTCATCACCCCCCGATGAAACCCACAAACATCATTAACTGTAATGTAAGCCTAAAGTGATTCGATGTACAAACAGATTGTAAGAGCTTGGAAACCGCCGCAACAGAGAAATCTGACAGTACTTAGTAGTTTAACTTATTAAATGTAGATGCACAAGAAACTAATGCAGAAAAATTACTGAAAGTATGAATGACATTCTCATTACAGCACACACACACACATACACGCAAGTCTGTAATGGCCTCTCTGGCGTCATCGTCTTTCGCCACCCCTTAGTTATTTGTTTACCTTTCAACAATTAGTTGAATCATTATTTGAATGTTCGTTTTTAAGTTGTCGTATTCGAATGAAAATGAAATAACACTTATTACTCAGCAAGTTGATATAGTATTGCAAGAGGGGGTAGGCGGGTGTAATGGCCAATAATAAACCAGGTGAAAGCCTTATCTTAAATGTTTTATGCCTGGCAAATTGTCGAGTCACTCACTGTCTGTTGAGGGATATATAGTGCTGCGTCATGGACAGCTGGTTCCTTTGTAAAAATTGTTCTTTTTAAAAATTATAACTTTACTCTCTGATTTTTACATTTGAACCGTACACAATTGTTAGATACTTATATCGCCAGCCAATAATCGTTCATCTGTTTTTAATAGACGCTGGTCTTAAAGGAATAAAAAAAAACAAAAAAGGTTTTTGCTAACATTTGTTGAAAGCTGGTTTTTGATTCATTAGACTGAATCTTATTAACATTTTAGTGCATTGGAATACATTCGTCATATGTTGGTAAATATAGCTATAATTTATGTCTCCGATACCACCATACAAAACATAATATAAATTATACAGATTGCATCGATATATAGTTAGTCCTAGCAATGACCAAATGTGTGTTTTTTTTTCTTTTTTAATAGTGTAGCGCCTGAATATGTATAATTTATATTCTGTCATGTAGAAGACTTTCCTCTAATGCTTGTTTCTAGCCTATAAATGATATATGTTTGACTTTTTATCCTTTATAAAAGTCAGTTAAACTACAGTGACTGAGCTGTAGGAACAGTTCAATAGAAACATTTTGGGCAATGTCTTTTCCTCTCTCTCCCCCTCCCCTTTTTCACTCCTCTCTCTTTCAAGAACTTGTTATTTTATCTCATTGTGGAGTAAAGATTACAATCTAACCATGTCTTGTTTCCCCCCAGGAGGCTAGACTCAGCATGGACAAACAACCCCTGGAAGATGATGATGAGACCTCCAGTTCTAAAACTGATGGAAAGGTTGGACTCAAGAGAGATGTGGGCATTATATCTGGCATTGCCCTCATCATCGGCACCATGATTGGTGAGTTAAGCTGTGTTAATTCTGTCTGTCATATCTGTACAGTTACTAGCAGGGATGGCCAACTTATGGCTGCATGAATTAATGCAATATGCTTCGTTTTTTTTTATTTACATTTCAAGAATCTGGATTTGAGAAGCATCACACACACACACACAAATAAATTGCTAGTTTTTTTTTATTGAATTGAAAAAGTTTTCTTATCAATTCCATTTAGTATAATTGGAAACTTTGTCCCTTTATATCATGTGAATGCATTTTTAAAATATTTCTGATTACATACGGTTAACAAAAATCTATTTCAATTTATTGTATCTATCCATATGAACAATGTCAGTTTACCCATCTAATTATGTCATTAAACTGCTGTTAAATGTTCAAATGTATTTATTTCTTCCAGGCTCTGGTATATTTATCAGTCCTAAAGGCATGATTGAAGGATGTGGTTCTGTTGGTCTCACACTAATCTTATGGTGTTTGTGTGGGCTTTTAACTACCATGGGTATGTTGAAAAATATTTTTGTGGTTACAAAATAAAAAATACTCCTAATACAAGTATCTAAATTCATAATGAAAGTTATATGAAATAATAAAGGAAGTAAATTTGTGTTAAATTATTTAGTAACACATTTTCAGCAAATTCAGTAGAGTCTAGGGAATTGAGATTTATTTGATAGGCAGATATTATTTTAAAAATGCACTGATAAATACAAATGAAAACATTTAACATTTACATGAGTTTACTATGCTTAAATTAACAATATTCATCATTATAAACTCATTATATTCTTTTTTAATTCTGTATCATTGATGTAAAAATATTTGTTTTTTTTTTTACCTATTACCAAAATAAATTTTTTATGGCCTTTGAAGATTTTATTTGGTTATTGATCAACCATATAAGATAGATTTTACTTAATATTTATTTTAGTAGGTGACCAGTGACTGCAAAAAAATAATAATCTTTTACATATTTTTTTCCTCAATTACCAGGTGCTTTGTCATATGCGGAATTGGGTACAATGATTCCAGAATCCGGAGGAGAGCACGCTTATCTCATGTACACATTTAACAAAAAAAGAAAGTCTAAGAGACCAATCTACAAACTTATGAACAATCAGGGCTCCAGGAGCTTTGCCAGAGTTCCTGCCTTTCTTTATGACTGGGTAGCTTTGTTTATTATTCGACCTACAATGTATGCTATTATGGCCATGGCTTTGGGCACATATGCTGTGAAACCTTTTTACCCTGATTGTCCACCGCCTGACATAGCAGTGAAGCTGGTTACAGCTGTAGCTATGTGTAAGCTCACTTTCTTATTTGACAGTATTTAGTTGTTTATTTAGTAGTAGTTTCTTATAATTGTATAAATATAAGTAAATATTTTACTTCAAAGCATGAAAAAAAAAACTGTTACAATTTTATGTCTATTTGAACTTTAAAAAAAAAAAAGTAAAGCTGATAGGCAAAGAAATAACAATTTTTCCTATCTTGAAATATTTTATTTATCAAGGTTTTTTTACTTGCTGTAAAATATTGAAATTGAAAGAAAATGTTTTAAACTTTTATTTGGTTGCTTTGCTCAATAATTTCATTTCATTGCATTGATTTTAAAGACTCCTATCAATCATGTATAGCCTATATATTTAATTACTAAATTGTACTGCTTAATATTGTTTTAATTGTGACAGTGTTTCTTTATATCTTCATTATTTTTTTTTTTACTTTTCTTAGGTACCATTGCATTTATCAACAGTGTTTCTGTAAAGGCAGCCACCATAGTTCAAAATGTGACAACTTTTACTAAATTAATAGCACTGGCCATAATTTCAGTTGGTGGTATTATCATGATTTTCAAAGGTATGACTGGTAGATGAATTAGACAATGACTAGATTTTCAGGTATGACAAAATATATCATGACAATTTATAGCAGTCATTGAGATATTTTTGAAACATTTTTAAAGTTCAAATATTTTTTTTTTGTGATGTCACAAATATTATGGTGAAAAAAAAAAATGTCTAAAAATAAAAGTTACCAATTTGAAATTAGTTTGGAAATTTAGACTAGATGTATTATCATTTTCATGAAGGAAAAGAAAATTAAAGTTCTATAAATCATATTTCTTATTTAACCCAACAGAACAGTTTAATCAGTTACTGTATTTTCGGATTTTGATACTTATATGAATATAATATATTTTAGTAAAAGATGAACACTCCTTATTATTAAAAACAAAAAGAGAACTTTGAAACATAACAGAATAATTTATTCAGTAAGATGTTTTTTTTCCTCAGGTAATACAGAATATCTTTCAGAGGGTTTTGAAGGCACAAGAAATGATCCTCAGAAAGTGGCTATAGCATTTTATAATGGTCTTTGGGCATTTGATGGCTGGTAAGGGATACAATGAAGAATTTAAGTTTTAATCATTTTTAAAGATATGGATAAAACTAATTCCAGCAAAGTATCAGTCACAAATTTTACCGTAGATACTCGTGTATAAGTCGATCTTGCAGATGAGCTGAGGGTAAAAATTGACGTTAAAATGTGCATTTGTTAACACGCTTTATCATCATGCACTAGGCACCAACCAATAAGTATGGGGTGACTGTATTCAAACCCTCACAATCGCATTGCAAGCACTCTACCGCTTCACCTCATTTAGTCTAGATGCTATTAGAAAATTATTTATGCTCTGGGTATAGAAACAATTCAATGCAAATTTAATAAAGAGCTGCAAAACGGTGCACCAAATGAATGTTTCTGATTTCCGCCATTGCCCATGCTGCCTTGTGTTGTTGAGTGTACAGTGATGTTAGCCAAATTCTATGGAATATTGAGTGGCCCATGGATATATCAACCCTGTTTTTTTTTCAGTTAATTTTAAGGCATACATTTTTTGATTTATATGCAAGTATCTACGGTAACTCTTTTATTCCCATCAAGCTTCACCTATATGTCACGATTGTTGAACTTCTTGAGAACTTCTAATTTAAGTACTCTGCTCTAATTACATATTCGACACGAAGATTTATTAGAAGAGCCAATTATTTAAGATTTTACAGTGAATCCTGACTGAAGACTTTTTTTAACCTTTCAGGAATAGTTTAAACTTTATTACAGAAGAATTGAAGAATCCCACAAAGTAAGTGTACTTGTTTACAGTGACTAATAGAGTTAAGATGTCTACGACCTAAAAAAAGACAAAATATGCCCTTAAAAAAATGTGGCTTAAAAAATTACACCATATGCAATAAAGAACACTTAAAATAAACTAAACACACAAAATTTAATTATAAATTTTACAACATAGCTTACTATATGATACTTTTTTTTTATAGAATAAGCCTATCAAATCTGTACAGCATTGTATTAATCTTTAGTTTCATAGAAATTATATTAACTCCCTCTTAGGTTTTTTTATGGGTACTATGCAGAGCATGTTAAGCATAAGTACCTGCCACAGCCCAAATAATATCAGATATGATAAGAACTTGTACTAATTAGATTAACCAGTTGATCATGTTAAAAGATGCTATCAAAAAGTATACCTGGTGAACTGTGTGTTAAACCCAACAAAACTCACAAAAGAGCCCTAGGGTTCTAAGAATGACATTCTTTTGATTCAAAATTATTCTGCACAAGAATAAAGTCATTTGATAAAATACATTCTAATGCAAAAAAACAGTCAAATCATGCGTTAATATTACAGTTTAGAACTTTATACATGTTCTATGTTCATTGTTAAGTAGCATATAATATAATGTAGATGGAATTTAGAACGAAAATACAATATCATTAGATCGAAAAATCATGAAAGTGCAACATGGCTTAAATTGCTTAAGAATTTTATATGTCACAAAATTTAAAAAATATGACTTCATAAAGATCCGA
This sequence comes from Bulinus truncatus, assembly GCA_021962125.1. Taxonomy (NCBI): domain Eukaryota; kingdom Metazoa; phylum Mollusca; class Gastropoda; family Planorbidae; genus Bulinus; species Bulinus truncatus. The sequence goes on from JAGDYQ010000232.1 coordinate 1,277,255, forward strand.
GCCCTAGTGATTAATTTATCATCTACAGTTATTTTTAATTTATTTATTAAATACATGTAATCTATTTAAATGTATATACATAAGCATCTTCTAAATAAATATTTTTCGTTTCAAGCCTGTCTTTTTGCTGTAAATCAAAAGTTAGACATTTGTTTCCTTTTTAAATATTAATGGCTTCTTTCCTGGATAAATGTTTTAAAAAAAACTACAGCTGTAAATAGTTTCTATGAGTTTAAATAAGGGACGTAAAAGTCTAAATTATAAAAAAGTTTTTATCCAAATTATTGTGGGCCTTTTTTTTTTAAACAACACACAGCATTAAAAATCATGAAATGAAAACATTAGTAAAAATCGAAAATACTCTGAAGATATAATCAGCCATCATAACAAATATTGTTACTAAAATTTTTCTTAAAAGTCGTTCTAGATAAAAAAAAAAAATTCTGAAAAATTTATGTTTTACAAATAAAGTTCTCAGTAATTATAATATTTCATTTTTAAATTAAATACTTCTTTATTTTTTTATTTTTTTTACAAAGTAGGACTTATGTCCCTAGGAGTTATTTTTAGACTAAATGTAAGTTCAAAAATAATATTGCAATTCTTAATGTAATTGTGAAATCTGTGTTTTGAGAATTTGCTTTAAGGGGAAAATGGTTAGGGATCTTGTTTGTTTGTTTTTTTATTAACTTTAAAAAAAAAAAAATTATTTTTGAGGTTGTTAAAAGAAAAAAGTGAAGAAATATGTTTGTCAATATCATTCATAATATAAAATAGGCTAATATAATTACATAGACCTATTCATGATAACCTCAAAGTTGAACTATGGTCTATCTCTGCAAAATTTTTGCAGCGTACAGCTAGTATAAAAGTATATTTACTCTTTTTTTTTAGAAATCTTCCAAGGGCTATAATGATAGGCATACCACTTACAACTCTCTGCTACGTTCTGGCTAATGTTGGTTATTTAGCAGTCATGTCTAAAGAAGAGATAATGATCTCACATGCGGTGGCAGTAGTAAGTAAATTACATATAGGCTTAGATATAATGAATGAAATGAAATAAAAACTTTAAAATATTCTTTATTATCAATTACATATAGGCTTAGATATAATGAATGAAATGAAATAAAAACTTTAAAATATTCTTTATTATCAAGTTCTACTCATCAATATTCTTTTCTGTCTGCAGACTTGGGGTGATCGTATGCTTGGTGTAATGTCATGGTTGATACCATGCTTTGTGGTTGCTTCCACATTCGGTTCTGCCAACGGATGTTTATTTTCGTCTGGAAGGTATTAACATATACATCCAACAAAACTCAAATTTTCTTTTTTCTTATTTTGTATATTAGTTTAGAAAAGAAATGCCACTAAATTTATGTTTGCATTTTATTTTAGGTTATGTTATTCAGCTGGAAGAGATGGCCATTTCCCAAGGCTTTTGTCATTTTTACAGTTTGACAGAAACACACCTATGCCTGCTGTCATGTTTACGGTATAATCATCATATTCATTTTAACAGCTTTAATTATTCCATATTAAATAACTCATTTTTTTTCAAGGATGTTATTATATGGACTTCAGTTTAAGTAACAGTAAATTTGGATTTAAACTTTACAACATAATTGAAATAATTCTTTTTTTTCTCTCAGCTGATTATCTCTCTTTGCCTTATAATTCCTGGAGATCTTAGCTCACTCATAGACTTCTTTAGTTTTGCTTCTTGGCTGTTCTATGGCATCACCACAGCTTCTCTACTTATACTCAGGGTTGTAGAGCCTAAAACTCCCAGGCCTTATAAGGTAAGATTACTGCCATTGTTTGATGCAACATAAGTGCTATGAAAATACTTCATAGTTAATTGCAAAAATAATGTTCTGCTTAATTTACTATGTTATAAGACCTGTTTATAAAAAGTAAACAAAATTATGTTAATGTGTGTTCCTATTATATTTTACTATTTTTACATGTTTGCTTTTTTTCATTGCAGGTTCCTTTACCGATTCCTATAATTGTTCTCCTTGCTTCAATTTACCTAGTCATCGCTCCTATTATACAGAACCCTGGCATTCAATTTGTCTATGCTGTATTGTTCATACTTAGTGGCCTAATTATTTATATTCCTTTTATATACATAGGAATTCATTTCAGATTTATGGGTAAGTCTAGCTATCATTTCATATTTTAGGTAAATAGATTTTTTTCTATTAGCATTATTTTTTTAAACAATAGTTTTTTTTTTTTTTTTCAGATTTTTATTTTTATCGTTTCTTTTTCAACCCATTTATTTATATTTTATTATGATCTCCACAGGTTTGCTTACCCATAATAACCCTTGCTCATCTAGTAAATTTTCTCAATATGATCATGTTATTTTTTACAGACAAAATCACTGTGTTTCTACAAAAGTTGTTACGTATTGCCCCCGCTGAAAGGTGATTTTAAGACTTTTCTCCCTTCAACACTGCCAACTTATGGAACTTGACTGATCATACATATAAGCATATCATTCGGACGATTTTAAAGTTTTATTTATTTAAATTATAATCCATTGCACGGATAATGCATTTTATTTTATTGTTGATGTATTTTATCAGAAGACATCCGGATATACATTTTTTAAAAGCTCTTTTTACAAGTTTTTTAATAGCTTCCTTAGAAATTATGTTTGAAGAACATATCACTCAATAGTTGCAGAAAATAATCTATTTATTTAGGAATATCCTTATCCAAGGCTAATATATTTTTGTAAGTGCTAATAATTATTGTTCATTTTTAAAGGTCAGTTATTTGTGTGAAAAAAATAATATCTGATAAACATAACTTATTTTTAAGTTGAAATTCTCTAAGTAAGGTATGCATGTCTTTTTTTAAACTCAGTTAAATGTATTATTTTTTATAATGTATTGTTTTACTTGTTTGATCTTTCTAATAATTTTCATCATAGAAGAGGAATAGAGTTAACAAATTGCACCTAACCAAGATAAGGTTATGCATCCTAATTATTTTCTTTGATGAGAAAAATTAAGCTTCAACACTTCTGTTACTTATTCTCTTATTTTTAAATAGCTTTTTTTTTCATACGTGCAAAGCTTATTAGGATGGAACAATCAGTAGTTATTTTATTTTCAAGCTGAAAATGCATTTTTTTTATTTACATGTATATATGTATATGCTGTCAAAATTTCAAAAATCAATTCATCAAGTTGATCAAACCACTTGTTTTTCAAAGTACAGAAGTAATTCCTTTCTGTATATTTCATAAATGTTCAAAGAACATTAACTTAAACCATTTAACTTGGGAAACAGTGTTACTTTCATTCATAATGCGCACCCAGCTCAAACCAAAGCAAAAAATAAAAGTTCTATAAGCATGTTACTTGAGCACAAATTGTTTTCTTTAAAATGCCCTATATTCTGTATCATAATTCTTGTTGCTTTGCCATTGTCACTGAGACTAATGGAAAACAATTTTTAAAGCTATAATTGTAGTTTCAATTTTTCCATGTGTATTTATGTACTATATGAGATTTTTATTTTACATTTATTGCTGCAGTCTTTTAAGCAGAAGTCATTTTGAATAGATTTGGTAAATATTTGTTGAAGTTTTGTAAGCTAATTATTTTTACAAATATTTCCACAAAATGTGCAAGTTCTGAAAAATGTTCAATAAACAGGGTAAACCCCCCAACCCCCTTTAAAATTTCAGATGATTAAAAGTGATGCAAGTTACTTGAAATAAAAAGAAATACATGCATAATGTATATATATTTTTTTTAGCAAACCACGCAGTAGAAAACAATTGTGTGCAAACCACATCTGACAGGCATCTTAATTATAATTATTTTTATTAATTTTAGCTTCAGCCAGCTAAAAAATATTTTTGATTTCCATTATAATCAGGACTGTTTGTCTCCCGATTCTTTTAGTTCATAAATTTACATACAAATGGTTTATATGTTTTCCCGAAATTTATTTTACCAAATAGTGTTCTTACCTGACAATCTTATGTAAAGTACAGGTTTCTTATTATCTTATATTTTCTTTTGAGCTATAGCTTAGATATTTTTTAGAACATATTCATAGATTAGTCTATTCATATTATACATGTAGTAAAGTTCAGTTATGTTTATTTTTATTGATGTAATGGGCATTTCTTTTTTATGTATTAATTTTATCTGTTTTGAATGCTTTATACATTTTGTCAGTGTAATTTTTTTTAATCTGCATTATTCTCATCCCAGACTGATATTGAAAAACAAACAGAAAAAATTTATTGTATTTTTTTTTTGTTTTTGCATTTTTTTTTGCCCTTTTGCCTATTAACAGAATGTGCCTAGACATATAAAAAGTAAATGAAGTTTTTCATATTTAAAAAAATGTGGTCCATTAAATGACATTTTTTAAATACATAAAAAGCAAGTATACATCATTATACATGTATAACATTTAGTCAAAGGATGACAAATTTTACAATGTTAAAATTTGATTTTTTTCTTCAGAAAAAAAGTTAATGCCTTTTTTTTATTTCATTTTTTTAAATTTAAAATTGAAAACAAAACTTGTTATATTTTATTTTACAAAAAAATTACTTGAAACACAGTTTACATTATATTAAAAAATATCAATTCTAGTTTTTCTGTAATTGTATAAATATATATTGTATTAACTTTGAGGAAAGACTTACTTCACTTAATTATCTTGTGCAATTTTCTAAAAACTAACGTTTTTTTTTACATTTTTCTTTTAATATAATATTTAAAAGGAAAATGATGTTAAAGAAACACAGCAGAAATATCTATTTTGTTGATAATGTGCCAAGAAGGCTTGATTCATATTTTAAACTACAACTAGCATGTCTTTTTCTTAACTTTTTATTTTGTACAAACTTTTCTGCTTTACTTTTGTGAAAATTTTTGATGTGCCACAAATATTTATTAAATGATTTAATTTACAATTTCCATGTGTGTGTGGTTTTTGGGGTGATTTGGTCTATCTTAAATCAATAATAATAATAATAAAAACATCAAGTACCAAACACTGTGTTTTTATTCTTTAATGGTCTTTTTTATGTCTCAGTTTCTTTTGAATATCTTGCATAAAGGGTTATAGTTATTGAATAAATTTATTTGAACGAACAAAAAAAAAAGTTGCAAATTTCTTTTAACAGTAAAATAGTACTATTGGATGTATAATGTAGTAATACAAAAATAACATCTCTTCATAAGATAGAAATGACTTTAGTATGCATATTTGAAATGTAATTAATCTAAAGATAGAAAGTTATATCCTCTCTAAATGTTTGAGATAACATTATCAAATAGACACATTCTTTGTTCAACCTTGAAATGTTCAGGTATGGGATTATGTCAAGGTAAAATAGACAGTGTTCATTTGAAGATGTATAGGTTCAATGGTCTCCCTGTACATTACACACCTTGATGTATTGGTTGTCTGTACAGTTGATGAGAAGGCCTGGCACCCAGAGACTCGCAGACAAAGACGTGAACACAGCTGAAATCAAAATTTGTAGTTAGTAACAGTGTAAACAGAATTTTCATATTGCGGGTTAAAATGATTAACAATTTAAATATGTGTGATCATTAATATAGATGGACTAATATTTTAATAGTGATGTATAGATAAAAAAAAGTCTCTAAAAGTACTTGGGTTCATGAATTTTTTCTTGTTTCACGAAATGTGTAAGAAATGTTTGTAAAAATGAAAAAGAAAGGCTATAAAATTTAAACATTAATTATAAAATAAAAAATTATACTAATAAAAGTAAATAGATTTACATCTTATGCATTAAAAAATCATTAAAGTTACTGAGGGAACAGTAAAAAAGACTAATTTGTCTTTACTTTTCTGTTCCTAACTAGAATGTCACCAATAATAAGCCCTTCTGATTTAGATGGAATCCTGTCTCGACCAATCAGATGAAAGTATGCAGCATCTCTTTGACTCAAAGACCATTTATATTTTTGTGAAATATAGTCCCAATTTATCTCTGGATTAAAAAAAAAAACTACATTAAATACATATTCATATACATGTATTTGCTGATTTGAGTTTTCATAAAATAATGAATAGAAAAGATAATCTTTATAGGGTTAAAAAAAGATGAGCCTAGCTGATGTACCTGAATTTTGTGTTTTCAGCTTCTGTTCATAAAATAATAGTACAACATAGAGGCTGTGCAGTACATTTTTTTCTCCTAGGAATTATAAATCATATTTTGAAAGGAGCAATTTAGTTGAATTTTTTCTTTCTAAATATATTAGCTAATATTTGTTCTTAATGTTTTTTCTATACTCAGAGGTGTACCTAGGGGTGGGTAGTGGGTCCAAATTCAAAGCCCCACCGGACCCCAGCTCGAGGGGCCCCAAAATTTTTTTAACATTAAATAATAAAAGTACATTATCTAATGTCGTATGGTTATTAGAATATTAAAATGCAGGGGCCCTTAAAGAGGCCTGGCTCCATGGGCCTTTGAAATCCCTAGGTTCTGCAATGTCTATAGTACATGTTTCGTATGAAAGTCTGAAGTTTACCAGATGTAAGACAAGCCATATCGATTACATCACAAGTCTTTGGTTCAGGCTCCCCATCTTCTCTTGGTACAACATAGTCTGTAACACATAACTTCTCAACTCCACCTGTAGACTTCGCTTCTACTGAAACTTTCATATAAAATTGTTGGAAATAAAATGTTGTCATGATTTATTACACTTAAAAGGGCTCATTTAAAACCATTTTTACAGTAAAAATGTAAAAAAAAGTTTTGTTATAATACAGTATGTCATAGTTTGGGCTTTATAATCTTGGATGATCTTAAAAAATTACTAACAATAGAATTATATAATAATTCATTGGGAATTTAGCCACTTATTACTGATTAGTATTGAAGCTGGGTCAATCATGTTACACCGATGGCAGTTGGGAAAAACCTAGCCCGAAATTCTGATTACTCTTTAGCTCAACAGGTAAAACGTAAAGACAGTATCAGAGCCTAACTGAAATTTTTTTTGGGTTAAGGGCCCTAGGCAGAAACTTTTAGACATATTACAGGCCATCAGAGCAATAGCCAGGATTCTTGCCTTCATGTGCAATAAATGCTAGAAAATGACATAGCGATTGCTAGGTGTGGTCAGAGGGGTCAAGTTGATGGTCACAGTCAGAGGTCCCATGATTACCAACTGGGCGTTTTGAGATTCTATGCATCAGATTTTATAAAAAATGGAGCCCTAAGCATTCGCACAGTTTTCCTATTCATAAGACTAGCCCTGGTAGTGGCCCAAAAAGTATTGATGTGAATGCCTCCCAAGTTATTTCTTAGAACTTCAGGTCAACTGTACACCTAGAGTTGGCAGGAAGAGTTGATACCATACAACCATTCCCACATGTCAATATTTATCGAACAGGATGAGACAGCGGCATCAAAGTATTGTTTGTTATTCAGCAGGACATAAGATGTACAGACAAGAGACCTCTCTCAAACACTTTTTGTAAGGACCCTCCAGCTGTTAGCAACTCCAGTGGAATGAGATCAGTCCAAACAGAATAAGAAACCATCTGCGCTCTGAACTTAAAGAAAAGTCTTGACAAACTTGTCCTGTCTATTCTATACTATAATGGGTTTTTTTTTCCTGTGTGTAAAATGTCTGAAGATGATTCCAGACTTCTATATATAATATGTGAATAATGTTATAACTAAGTGTTCACAAATTCGTAGTCCACTTTTATACAAGTACATTTCTAACAATGTAGGATAAAATCAAAGTTATTTACACAGCGTTTGATAAGATTATATATTAATTTTGAAATAAATCTCAATCTTATCATGTTTAATTAAGTAAGTGTGCACATAACCACCATTTAACCCTACATTCATTGATAGAGAGATGCATACAATTTCGCATTGTGTGTAAAAGCATGCATGAGTGATTACCGCTGTTTGGACCTACTAATCTGTGGCTCGATCTGTGAAAGATGTACCAGCATAGATACCGGTAGTATTTATCGATGCAAGGGAAGTAGCTTATTTATTAGTGCCGTTCGTCATAGTTAAACACGATTATATCCCTTATCTAGTTATGATAATTTTCTTTACTT
>JAGDYQ010000232.1:1285872-1341144 GCA_021962125.1 Bulinus truncatus
AAAAAATATTATCGGTGACGTTTTAACTTGTGTTGCTATAATTCTACTTCGACAATAAAGTCCAGCATAATAATGACTCCAGAAACGTTCAAAGAAATGAGGGTGCGAGTCTACAGTAGACAGAGAGATTATGAACAATGTAAATGTCTTGGCGACGCTGCCAGAGCTCTCTTAGAGGTAAACGACTTCACAGTTTTATGTAATTTTCGTGAAGGGACAACAACGCCAAGTTTATATTTAATAAGATCAAGTACTTTACATATTCAAATTTAGTAGCAACAGATTTTACAACATTGCTTAATTTTATTTTTTTTTAAATAACATTATAAAGTATAATATTAACATTTGATTAGGACCAATAATAAAAATTAAAAAGAAATGCACATTGTTTTTAATTACAGATGTATGAAGCTGAACAAAGCATTGTGAAACTTGTGCTTAAAACTTGCAAAGTCTTGTATTTTTAATGCAGTGGTTAATTCTAATCAGGTTTTATATATATATATATATATATATATATATATATATATATATATATATATATGGTGTGTGAATTGGTTTATTATTGTTACTGTTATTTTCACTACTCTCCTGAAATAACATTAACAGAGATTAATATTTTAGACAATTTTTTTTCACATATGCAAAATTATATTCTGATAATTGCAAAAAATATGTTTCAATGTGACAATAAACCAAGATCAAAGATTTTCTTTTTTCAGCCTTCTTTTGTCAATAAATGTACATTAATCTTAAATTTAAAAAATGGCTTTCTTTCAATCTATTAAACAATTAATCAATTTTGAGAAAAAGTTGCATTTGGTGGGGGGGGGGGGTATGTAAGAAAAAAAATTATAAACAAAATTCTATTTAATATTTCCAAAAAATAAATCGGACGTTTGTTTGAAACTCATTAACATTTGTGCAAAGTTATTTTATGATATCTACAATAGATTTTAAAAATTGGTTCTTTGAAAATTTTTGAAAATATGTCTTAAAATTGCACTTTTTTACCCAAAAAAGTCACAAAATACATTTGTAAATAAATTTTTTTATATTTTTTTTATTTCTTTGTTCATTAATTGGTATGTTGTATGAATGTGCCAAAAATGGCTAGTGTAGCTTAAAAATAAAAAAAGATAGAAAAAACAACTAGCAAAAACCTTAAATGGCCCATGGACCACCTTAATGAATGTAATGTATTAAACTAGTAGCAATGAAATAATTGTCTCAACTAGTACTTAAAAATATGAACGATATAATGTAATCACTGATCACCATTTGTCTGGCTTAGCCTTTTTTTCTTTATCAAAGGGAGAGAATGTCTTAGAAAAAAACAAATATTGAAAACAATGATTGTCCTACCTCTCTTGATCATGTACATTTTGTAGAGAATGAAAATATTGTAGACAATGAATATTTTGTAAAGAATGAACATTTTTTTCACAAACATAAGCACGACAAACTGTTCATTTACTTATTAGTTAGGAAAAAAAAACCTAGCCCTGATTATCAACTGTTTTATTTGGTTTTTACATTTTGCTTATTTTGCTTAGCCTTAAAGGGCCATCGGGGCAGATGAAGTGTGAAATTTGCGTTACTATAGGTAGCAAAAGCACGAACGGCCGAGTAGTAAAGATACTCGACTGTCGGCCTGAGAGTCCTGGGTTCGACCCTCGCATTTAGTACTCTTCTATTAAATGAGTTTTACATAGGTTACTGTGTTTTCTGAAGGCCCCAGATGGTGGAAATTGTTAAGGGCCCCCGACGGAGAAGATTGTGAGGGGCCCAAGATGATGGAGAAGGTCATGGGCCAGAGACTAGTTTTGGGCTGCCTTGAGTTTAACCTAATTTAATGACTGAAAACTAAGACCTAAATATGAAATTGAAAAAAAATATATATCCAAAGTTGGTTCCGATAAAGTAGAACGAAACTTCAGGCTTAACGCACTACCGTTCTAAATATAAAGGTCGTTGAGCTCAGCTGTATTCAGCCCCTACAGTGTCATGCTCCAGTAGACACGGATAACAGCACTGGTATTCGATTTCTTCACAGATGTGGACATCTTGGAGGTTTATTCCTATTTTCGTTTCTTATGTTTCTATTGGCTGCATGTACTGATCTATTTCTTTTTTTTTTTTACCATTCTTGAATTAAATAGTAAACTAACATTGAAGTTATAAATAGTTTTATTTCTACCCACATTTAAAAACTTTTTATCTGTAAAGCATTCATTAAATTATAATCAGTAAAATCAAAGGGTAAGAGCCATGCCATAGCTGACTTTGCACATCTAGGCTTAGCTAAACCATGATCAGCTAGTTTATTGATTTTAAGCTTTATTAGAATATTAAAAAAAAAGTAAAGTTCCCTTCTTAGCCCTAGCGGGCCATCGGGGCAGATGAAGTGTAGACATTCATCTGTTTCTATAACCTCGGCATATGAAAGGGATTGTTTGGTTAGCACAACGCCAAGCCACCTTTACTTCTCCAATTTAAAGTCAGGTACCCATTTAAAGCTGGGATGGACTTGTGGGACGACTTCGTCCCGAATTTCACCTGGAAAAATTCCATGGGCCTCACCGAGGATCGTACCCAGGACTCTCAGGTCGACAGACGAGTATCTACACCAATCGGCCATCCGTCCCACTTTATTAGAATATGGGTCAACAATTGTATGTCTATTATGAAAGAACTATTTCGACAAATTAAAAAAGTACTAACACTTATAAAAATAAAAACACCTGATTTCCTAATAGAAAAAAAACAAACCAATAAATAAACGTTTCATATTCCGATTTGGACCAACTTATCCAGAATTGTAAATCATTTTGATGAGGGGTTACCTGCAGTGGTCTAAATAGAGGGGGGGATAAGGAGGCGGCCTACTCTACTGGCTACATGTTTCAAGAAGTACTTTTAGTGGAAATGAAGGTATATTTTAGATCATGCATGATTGAAAGATAACTTGGTGGGTTGAATGAACTTTGAAGTCTTGGATCAGCGCACCTGGCATATGACACTTCCTGTGTAACGCTCAGTTACTTCACATCCTGCCAAGAGTGAAGCAAGAAATAAATTTAAAATGTAAGTAATGTTGTTTTTCCTATATTAACCATTTATATATAGTCAGATAAACATCCTTTATAATAGTTCAAATAAATACATTATGTCCACACTTCGTGAAATATCAAATTATAACATAAATGAATGTTTTATGAGTCATAGAAACAGTCTTATGACTCAGACTACGTGATTACAGTATAATACATGAAATTTGTGTTCATATTTATTGATAACCAGCAGTTTAAAAAAAATAGTTCATATATCAAGATGTGCACCCAAACTTTTAGTTTTGATTATACAAACTTTATTCAATATGTGTACTATATAATGAGTTGTTTGCATCTTCTAATACTTATTTTTTTTTAAAGTTTCTTTTAACTATTTTGACTATTTTAACTGTTTGAAAAAATTAATTTGTTTAATAAATGTAACGAATTTTTATAAAAACGTTTAATAGCATTAGAAAACTTAAATTACTAGAACATATGTTGGCCTTTTATGAACCAAATGAATAATTGCATTAGGAGTGTACTGTCAATTGTTAAAATAATTTCAGAAATATTTAATGAGTTAGGCTATTCTTCACGTAGTCGAGAACTGGGTTGGAAATACCCGGATTGAAATGCAGAAAATAAACAACGTTTTGTGTGCGTGTATGCACACTTATTGCACACATATTTTTTTTTTATTTTTTATTTATAAATTGAAAGTAAACCTACTTGGGTTACGTGTTTTCTAATTGTTTATATATCTAAACAGATGAAACTACAGGTGAGTCTTATGGTCACAGCTTACCTCTGTGTCCAGGTGCACACTGACACAGCAGACCTGGCTTCAGTTGTCGGCACATTTACATCAGCCTGGCAGGTCACACTGGAGGAGATCATCAGTGAAAATGTCACGGCGACCTGCAGCTACTTCACTGACCAGGGTTCATACCAGCGCTACGTACAGGTCGGCTTCTGCACTGAAAACGAATTCCACACTTTGCACGCCGCATCGTGCGGTATGAACGCACCCGCAACACACGCGAGTAGCCAGCCCAAACTCACATTTTACGCCTCCTTAAACGAAGTCTCCGCCCAATGCCTGGACGACGCGCTGGCCTGCATTACGTCATCAGTGATTGCAATAGTACTAAAAGAGCAGGAGCAGTTCTGCCCTCTACTTACCGTCAGTTTTGACGGTTTTACAACAGAGTACTGTCTGACAACAGAATCGGGTGACTGTACATCTGACGAATTCAAGCGACTCAAGGCAGCGGCCTGTCAGAACATCAAAGCTGAAGTGGATCACGGATTTTCCGACGCGTTGATAAATGTGAACGGAGCCTGTAAATCTCAGCTCTCGTCCTGCGGCGAGAGTATGTCAGACGCCAAAGAGTTCATACTGAACGAGCAATACTGTGATGCCATGAAGGCTCAGGATGACTTTGGGACTATGGAAACGTGTGTGACTACCATTTCAGGGTGCTCTGAAGACAATTTCAAGGCCCTGAAAACTGCAGCATGTGATTCCTCATCGTTGAATTTGAGTATCTTGACTTTGTTCATCGGCTTGGTGGTCTCTGGGCAAAACCAGCGAACAAATATTTGAACTGAATTTTTTATTGCAACGCTTTTATTAGCAAAATTGTATATTTCAATATGTATATGAACACATTTGTATGTTTCAACACTTTTTATGAACAAAATATTACATTTCAACACGTTTATGAACAAATATGTTATGTCCCAAAACATGTATGAACAAAATGTTATAATCCAACTCGTTAGTAATGTCATATGAGTTTGATAATATAGTTTCTAATAATTATACACTATTTAATAGTAAATACAATAAGACTTAAAAATAAAGAAAGGAAATAGAGGTACTGGATAAAAAACTATATTAGTGTAGCAAACAAAGTGTTGATGACTACATTGTACATACATATGAGGACTGGAAATAAAAAGATCTAAACATTGTTTAAACATTGTTTTTTTTTTGTTGGGTGCCAAATTGCTTCAGTCAACAAAGAATTAAAAACCTTATTGTTCATTACATGGAGATGCTAATCAAAGTAACAAATAATAACAGACGATGATTCATCCCATTTAACCACACCCCTTTCTGAACTCGGTCACGGTTGTGGATTTTCATAATGTAGTCAACTATGTGTCAAACATTTTTGTTGAGGTACGAAAGTAATGAAACTTGTAGTACGGTAGTCTGGCAGTGATTCTTAAAGTGCGGGTCACCAGAAATGTGAAATAATTACTTCAATAGAAAAAAAAATATATTCTTTTTGTAACTTGTGTGTATCCTGTTTCTTTAAGGGTGGTTCGTTAAAATATATCATGTTTCTTAGTGGGTCCTGAATCGCCAGAGTTTGAGAGCCACTTTAGCAAGGTATACAGTGAGAGGTTAGAAAGACGAAATGTAAGTCATATGCAACGGGTTCATTGGCCTCTGCTGTAGCATTGTGAAAGTGTGGTTGAAGGACTATACAGTGTAATCAGCCCCGTAGCGTGAAAATTCTACAGCAGGGGCCAGGCATTCTACAGCAGGGACCAGGCATTCTACAGCAGGGGCCAGGTATTCTACAGCAGGGGCCAGGCATTCTACAGCAGGGGCCAGGCATTCTACAGCAGATGCCAGGCAATAGCAGGGGGCCCAGGTAATACACTTTACTAGGTAGAGCAAATAATCAGAGGGGGCCAGACAAAACGCAGGGGGGGCATGCCCCCTGGCCCCCGCACGCTACGGGCCTGAATGTAATCTCTATTTTATTTTCCACCCTGTTATTGTTTGAGTTATGTGGACTACACTTATGGTTTTATTTATTTTATTTTTTATGTTAACAAAAATGTATGACTTAAACTACACAGCAAAAAAACAAAATAAATATAAAAACGCGTTTATTTAAAAAACTTCTAAAGATACACATTTCTGAGAAAAACAGTTTCATTTTTATGGTTTGCTAAGAAGCTGGAGACATGTGTTATGAACGAGGTATTCATAGAGTTTGACGTAATTCTCAAATTCAGTCATTTTTTAAGATGTGTAGTCAATTTTAGTTAATTAAAATTTTCAGTGATATTTTAAATAGTTTCACAGTTTTTAAAAAAGGAAATATTAATGTATCTTATTTTGTGGTCATAGGTGAGTACCAAGATTAATTAAACAGCATTAAATTTCCCGCATTATAAATACTGAGCTAGAACAATTTAAAAAAAAACGTTTTCTGTTTAGTAGTGATTATTAATTTTCGCTTGTTATTATAGACACGGGTAAACATTCTCATAAGGTGAAATATCAGTAATATGTATGTTCGATTTATATAGAGCATATAGAGCATTTCATATGGATAGAGAAGATAGGCAATTCTAAGGGCATCAGCGGTCAAAAGCCTTCCCCCCCCCAGTGGGGCTCATAGACTTGGCTACGCCCTTCTCCTTTACAGTTCAGGGGCGAATATTGTTGGCTTCTACCAGGGATTGAACCATGTATCCTTGCATGCTTTTTTTTTAATAATGATTTAAAAAAAAAATTAACGCCGCCATTGCCAGCATGATAGGGTGTAGTGTGCCTACCACACCAGCATTGTTGGCGGCACTGATGCATGTCTGTCATGCCTACAGAGCGGTGGGGTGAGTGTACCCGCTATCATCTGCCGGGATGGCATAAAAGACGGTTTTTAGCCTTGCCCAAAGTGGCCAGACCAGCAGGGTGTGTGTACTGCTGATCGGCCAGAATGGTAAGGCAATGGGTTTTCCCTGCCACTCGGGCAGAGTGGAGGGTGTAGTGTGCCTGTACCCTCAGTCCGAAATGGCAAGCTGCGCAGGTGTGCTTGAGTGGGACAGAGTGGAAGATTGTTGTGTGCCGACCACATCTGTCACCACCGCCAGCTGTGAATACTACGGTCTCGGATAGTCCTCATTGACCACAGTACCACCACCCTCGCAAAAAGGTTTTTTTCTTTATTTAAATTCCTGACTAGAGAATCCCAATAATCTATTCCCCGTAGATCATGATATGTCTATCATCCAGGATGGAGAGTATCAACAATATGATGCCAAAATATTTATATCATACTCTCCGTAAACCTTGCGTGCGCGTCCTGCTGACACGGCACCACCGCCTGTTCAGAACTTGTTAGGTTCACTATGTTCAGGAATTACGTAACCGACCTATAGTTTGACCTCATCAACATAAATCTGAAATCAATTCATAAGCATTATTCGATTAATGTTTGTTAGAGGTTAATCCTATTAACTGTTTAAGATTGATTAATTATTCTTGATTATAACGTTTATGGCTCACTTTTATTTCTGTAATCTGCACATTATTTAGATAAATAGCATTAAAAGCGAGATAAATGAAATGAAAGAGTACGATGATGGTGAATGTGGTGATAGTGACAGAGATGATGATGAGACAAGATGTGATGATCACGACGATGACGACCGTAAGACATTTCTTAAACATTAATAATAAAAATAAGATATCATTGTTGTGAACAGAGGCGAGAGAGAGAGAGAGAGAGATGGGAGATAGTTCAGAGATATTCAAGGTCTGGATCATCACGGGTAAATTTTCGGTGGGTCGCAACGAAATCTACGTTTTTATTCGATAATTTATCCATGCATAATTAAAGTTTATTTCTTTTTGCAATATTTAAAAGGAATGTAGCTTAATGCAATATTTTTTGCACTATACTTTTTATTTATTTACCGTTCACTAGAGCTGTAAGTCATTCTACATTTGGCACCAATTTCTTTTTTAGACTTTAATTGAAGTTCTAAAACTATTAGATGTGTATCTCTTAGTTGTTATAAACCACTGTAAGTAAGTAATAAGTAAAGTTTCCTTAACCCTAACGGGCCATCGGGGCAAATGAAGTGTAGAATTCATTTGTTTCTATAACTTCGGCATATGAAGGGGTTGTGTGGTTAGCACAACGCCCAGCCGCATTTATTTCCCCAACTTAAAGTCAGGTGGACTTGTGGGACGACTTTGAAACACATTTTCACCTGGAAAAATTCCATATGGGTCTCACCGAGGATCGAACCCAGGACTCTCAGGTCGACAGTCGAGTATCTACACCACTCGGCCACCCGTCCCAGATTATAAACCACTGATGGGGCGGCGTTTTTTAGAAGGAACATAGCAGGTGACTGAACACGCCGGGAGTTGAACGAGTAGCCTTACCATCCTTTCAGTTATAACTAAACAATGGACGAAATAGTGAGAGAAAGAAAGGGAGAATGGTAGAGAGACAGAAAGTATGAAATGATTTTTCGAACTGATTTTAATTTTAATTCACTAAGCATACTATTATTTATTTCAGCCTATAATGTGTGCATGCCGAGAAGGGTCGTTGTACGCCAAGGAAACATCGTCGGACAACCTTTTTTTTCTGCTTGTTTTCCTGTAGGGGTGAAATGGAACTTTTTCTGTAATCAAAGGGTAACATGTTTCTATCGCCTGGAGTACAATTATGGCAACCATGACAACCCTAAAGAAGGTGTTTTCACCGCACCAGTTCACGGTATTTACTCGGTTTCGCTTGGTTTCAGCGTCCGGAATGGCGGGCGAATTCTAATAAATGCCCTCAGAAAAAGTTCAGGATCAGTGAATCCCGTTACCAACATTTCTCAACCAACCGAATACTCCAAAACCTCCAATGCATTTCTGGTAGAGCTGCTCTCTGGGGATGAATTGTTTGCCGTATCCGCAATAGAGTCTCGAAAAGTTGTTTTGGACAAAGACTCACACTTGGCGTGTTTTTTAATGTTTCCACTCTGAATTATCATTTCATGTGGGTTGGCAGGGAATCGCCTACATGCTTACATTACGACATATTAATCAATCAGAAAAGATCAAATGAGTGATAAACAAATAAAAACCCGAATAGAAAGAATTTAATTAAAGATACTTACATTATTTTTTTATATATCACATGACCGGCTGAAAAAAAAAATAGGAAAAGCTTTTTTTCGATGCACTAATTGTAAACTTCTATAATTGACTAACTTTTTTAAAATTGCTTTCTTTATGTATCAATTTGTTAAAGCATAATCTAAAAATGAATAAAATTAATGTTTTATAAGAATAGTGAAACATATATTAAATAGGCTATATAAATAAGAATTGTCATCTTTTATCTATCTATATATACATATATTTGTGTGTGTGCATGTGTGTGTTTGCATATTCATATATATGTATGTATATATATATATATATATTAGGGTGGGTTGAAAAAGAGAAAATATTGGAATATCATTACGGAACTCCGTATTTATTTGACAAATGACCTCTGAAATAATGAACAATATTTTTAATTGTTTTTGTATTACAGGAAGTGCCCCATTTTTAAATTTGAAAATTGCGTTAACCAGCATTTTCAGCTTGATGCATTCTATTATTACTTGCTTAATTTTAAGATTTAGTAACTATATTATGCTTTTAATTTGTATGCCTGTTGTTTATTTCTATTGCAGGTTATTTATTTAGAACAATAAATTGAATGTTTTGTAACTTAATGGCTACAAGAAGCGTAACACGGCACTCAGTATTTGGCGATGCCGGTGAACTTCCTCACAATGTACTGCCAACAAATCGTCAAGTTGCGCAGCATTTCTTGCATATGAAAAAAAGAAAGAATGATTCCAACAAAGACAAATACAGAGCTGTATCAGATGCTGTTATCAGTCTGTGGAACAAAGCTTCCATTCCAACGATGCACTACCGATCTGTAATCAAACGTGTGGAAACAATGATTTCAACAGATTCAGAACTGTCTCGTTCTAAATCAAGTTCAGCACGTCAGTCTACCTTTCTGGCCTCTTTGGACTCATTGTTTGATATAGCTGCATGTAAGTGCAGTATGTCTTATGACAATTCTACAAAACAAGTAAGCATATCTTGTAACTGTCCTAGAAATTTGAAAGTTCCACCAGATGAACTGTTGTTTTTATATGATCAAAGAAACTCTCGCAAAATGTTTATGGCAAATATAGACTTCCAAGCAACAACCAGATTGCAGAAGCGTTTACAACGAAAAATTGAAGAAGAAACAAGATGTAAAATGCCAAGAAAATTTTCAAGTGCTGAGAGTAACTTAAATCTTAGTGAAGAAGAATCTAGTAACAGTTGTGCAAGTGACCAAAGTGTTGCAGAGGACAGCGATGACGAGGTACTTCATGATAGTGATGATAAATCCAGTAGTATTGATGATGTAGCTAGTGATGATATATTCAGTCGTAGTGATGATGATGTAGCTGAAGGTCAGATGCGAATACCCCTTCCAAATTTAGCAAAAGAAGCAGACAGATATGGCATATCAGACAGAGCTGCAGCATCCCTAGCAACAGCAGTGCTTATCGATGTTGGCTTCATAACCAAACAGAATCAAAGCTTTGTGATAGACAAGAATAAAGTACATCGTGAGAGGCTGAATTTAAGAAAGGGTTTGCAACGTGATATGCGACAGTCACCAAAAGGTATCACAAGTATTTACTTTGATGGTAGACGAGACACCACTTTGGTCAAAGTAAACAGAAGTGGCAAGTGGTATGGTGACACTACTGTTGAAAATCATTATGTTCTAGTTGAAGAACCAGGTCGTAGCTATCTGACACATGTGACGCCTTCATCAGGCAGAAGTACTGATATTGCTAACAGTATTGTAACTGTAATTAGAGAGCAAGATGCAAGTGATAGTATCTTAGCAATAGGCTGTGACAGTACAAATGCAAATGTCGGCAGTAAAGGTGGAGTAATCCGTCATCTAGAGGTGGCTTTAGGATGTCCTCTGAATTGGTTCATATGCTTGCTACACACAAATGAACTACCACTGCGCCAACTGTTTACAACACTGGATGGGCCAACATCTGGAGCAACGAGTTTCAGTGGTCCCATTGGTCGTGAACTTCATCATTGCGAACTGAAACATATTGCTAATTTTACAAAGATCACAAGTCAACACAGTATGCCTGTGTTAGATGAGGATGTGGTAGCTGATCTCTCTTGTGACCAGAAATATTTATATGATATTGTAACTGGCGTTGATTCTGAAAATTTATCAGCTAGAAAGCCTGGTCCCCTAAATCACTCACGATGGCTTACTTTTGCCAACAGGGTTTGCCGCCTGTATGTTGCTACAGACAATCCTTCTGCTAACCTTTGCATCATCACACACTTCATTGTAACTAACTATGCTGCAAACTGGTTCAACATAAAGCACAATTCCTCGTGCACATATGGCGCAAGACATGTCTATCATGCAACTCAACTTCTCAAAGAACTTTCCAGTGAAACTGCTGCTATTGTCAAGCCCTACATTAGTCGCAGTGCATATTTTGCTCACTCAGAAAATATTCTTATTGCTATGCTGGCTGATTCAGACAAAAGTATTCGCTCAAGAGCAGTTGATATTATACTCCAGCAAAGACTCCAGGCATCTACAGCTGCAATACGTCTGTTTAAAGTTCCGCCAATTAACTATGATGCAACAAACTACGTTGATCTGATTAACTGGGAAGATATCCAGGAGCCACCACTCACGATGAAGCTGACAGATGATGATATTGCTAAATTCAGCAATGAGCCACTCACTTTGAATTACAAGAACCACACTTTTATATAGAAAACCTTACTTACTTTATGTTATATCTTCTTTGTTTTCCCTTATTGATAGAAACTGCATTAATTGTTTGGGCTAGCTAACAATTTTGAAATGAATGTTATTGTTTTTGTGAAACTTTCATTTATCTTTGGCCTGTAATTTGTTTTGAAATTAAACTATCAATTTTTAACAGCTGGGTTTTTAGCCTTCAACTTTTATGTTCAATATCTGTAGGTAATGTATACACACACACACACACACAAATCTCGTATGTGTGTAAACTTAAATAGTACAGACGTAAATTATATGAGTACATATATACTGCCTCTAATTCATAGCTCGTTTATTAAGTGAAAGAATAAAAAGACCTGAGTTGGTCACATTCAGGATTATGCTTCAGGTTAATTCAATTTATGCCATTTTAATCTTTCCCAAAGTATAGCGGTTAAAACGGCTCCAACACATCTTAAATAACCTTTGATCAAATGTTCTAACTATGTGTGCACCCTAGGGACATATTCCACAGCTCACTACTTACGGTAAACAGACATCTCAATTTAATTGAGACAGTCCCGAATTTTGCGTCAGAGGTCACGGCTAATCACGAAAGGTCAAGTAATCCCTGTAGCGATTAATCTGAGAAACATGAGTTAATGAGTTAATAATTTTGGTACTTTTGGAGAGGGGATAAGTTACGTTAGGTATATTTACATGTAAGCTATTGCTTGCTGGTGTGTCAATTTGATGAACTTTTAACACAACTTTAACAATTGGTTTCGAAATATTTTCTTTAAACAAATGTTTATCGATATATTTCTGGACTTTATTTTTTTTTTATTTCATGCTGCTGGAAAGTTTCCATAATGAAATTTGCGTTAAGCAGTAGATTATAATGTTATAGTTCACGTTAAAATACAATACTCTAAAGTAAATAAAAAAAAACATACATTACATAATTATGTATATTGGGTGAAGTAGGCCTTAACATATTTAATTTAGAAGCTAATTTTAAATTATTATGTTTCAATTTTCAGTTTACATTTACTTGATAGATCGAAGTAAAATTGGCAAAAGTCAGCAATAACTTATGCTAACTGACTAGGTAACACTTTAATTAACCGTCTAACTAACTGTCTAGGTAACCCTTTAACTAACCGTCTAACTAACTGTCTAGGTAACCCTTTAACTAACCGTCTAACTAACTGTCTAGGTAACCCTTTAACTAACCGTCTAACTGTCTAGGTAACCCTTTAACTAACCATCTAACTAACTGTCTAGGTAACCCTTTAACTAACCGTCTAACTGTCTAGGTAACCCTTTAACTAACCGTCTAACTATCTGACTAGGTAACCCGTTAACTAACCGTCTAACTAACTGTCTAGGTAACCCTTTAACTAACCGTCTAACTAACTGTCTAGGTAACCCTTTAACTAACCGTCTAACTAACTGTCTAGGTAACCCTTTAACTAACCGTCTAACTGTCTAGGTAACCCTTTAACTAACCGTCTAACTAACTGTCTAGGTAACCCTTTAACTAACCGTCTAACTAACTGTCTAGGTAACCCTTTAACTAACCGTCTAACTAACTGTCTAGGTAACCCTTTAACTAACCGTCTAACTATCTGACTAGGTAACCCGTTAACTAACCGTCTAACTAACTGTCTAGGTAACCCTTTAACTAACCGTCTAACTAACTGTCTAGGTAACCCTTTAACTAACCGTCTAACTAACTGTCTAGGTAACCCTTTAACTAACCGTCTAACTAACTGTCTAGGTAACCCTTTAACTAACCGTCTAACTAACTGTCTAGGTAACCCTTTAACTAACCGTCTAACTAACTGTCTAGGTAACCCTTTAACTAACCGTCTAACTAACTGTCTAGGTAACCCTTTAAATAACCGTCTAACTAACTGTCTAGGTAACCCTTTAACTAACCGTCTAACTAACTGTCTAGGTAACCCTTTAACTAACCGTCTAACTATCTGACTAGGTAACCCGTTAACTAACCGTCTAACTAACTGTCTAGGTAACCCTTTAACTAACCGTCTAACAGTCTAGACTTGGCCGCTACATAAAACGAAAGTGATTCACAGATCCGGGATGTGTCGGTTCGTTCAAACATCCGAAGTTACACTGTGTGTTGGACTGACGTTAGAATAATTTCTTCTATCACTTTTTATTTTTTACCTGTAAGTTGAACAGTTCTACATTCATTGTTATTTTGGTATGTATACTTACATTGTTGAGTTATTTTTTAAGTAATTTAAAATATTATGACATTACAAGAGAATCACTGATTTATTTATTTTTCAGCTTATGTCAAAAGTTCGACAAGAAATAAGTTACGGTATATTGATAATAAGAAATTGGAAAATAAAGTTATTATTTATTTTGTTAATAATATCAGAAATAAATCTTTTTAGTTCAGTTTTTAAAAAAAATATAAAGTTTATGTATGACTACATGGAATTTAAATTAACAACCGATATTTATAACAGTTTACAGTCAGAGGAGGATTTAACGACAGGCTCATTGGGTACGCGACTGGGGCCCTGAATTGTAAGGGGCCTTACAATACTCAAATGTAAATGTAATGTACACCTTTCTTGGTGTAAACATTCTTCAGAAATCCAGTAGGCCATATTCTCTTCTACGACCAGGGCCTCAGCTGACCTTTGTCCGGCTATGTTGACGACTATGGTTTCCATAACATTTTTTTTATAATGAAAACAGATTTCTCGATCACATGTCTTATTTCTTTCAGAATGAAATGGCTTTGATATACGGGCTATTAGTTGCTCTGATCACTGTGTCTAACCGTGGATCGACTGACACGAGTAAATTATTAGCTAATTATTCGAAGGCTTGCCAACTAACTCACGATAAATGTACCAACGTCAACATCAACGATTGTCAGCGGTTAGAGGGTGACAAAATGGACACTCCGGCTTATTGGTGTTACGTTCTGTGGGGCTTCTGTACAGACAAGGAATTTGAGGATTTCACTTCCTCGCTGTGTGGAGGCAACACGACTGATTGGACCAGCGGTAAGATCAGTGACGCAAAATTACATTTCTATGAAGCCATCGAGAAAGTTTCCAATAAATGTGGACTAATACTCGCCCAATACGTATCTCAGACTTTGGTTTTATTGTTAATGAAAACGGAGGAAAATTATTGCTCTCTTATGACTGCAAACTTATACGGCGACGGGATAGAGTTCTTTGTAATATCAGAAGGAAGTGGTTGCTCGTACGACGAGTTAGAACGTCTCCAGCAGGCAGCGTGTGGCAGTGAAGAGAAGTATGTAAACCAAAATTTGTCTAACGCTATATTGAGAGCATCACCGACGTGCCAAGATGAAATAAGTAACTGTTTTGATAACGGCCCCTGGACAGTGCGCTCGCTGATAACACAGCAGTATTGCGATATTCTGGACAGTCGAGTGGACAATGCAAGTATAATTACTTGTTTAGAACAGGATGGATACTGTAGTGAGGCAGAAATCGACATGTTGAGACTGGCTTCTTGTTTGAAGATCATGTCAACCTCAGAGACATCTGATCTTACTGACATCATGTCAAATGGTTTCACTAATGTGACATCCTCTGTTATTACGTCTAGAGCAGGGAGCGACTTCCCCACTATAACACTAGATACAACAACTGCCACTAGTATGCCAGATCGGTTGACAAACGCGGCATTATCCATCGTGCCCACTAAGTCCAGCCATACATTACTTGATACGGCAATCTTTGATTTGACAACACCCAACACAAACATTACCGTGATGTTCAATCTGACGACCACGAGTACATCAATGCTCTACACAGCTAATACCCCAAACAATTCAGCATCAAGGTCACTGGATTCAATGAACGGACTTCTTTATTGTTCAGTTGTCTTCGTTTTTCTATATACACTATGCTGTCGAGTCAATCAAACATATTCTGGTTGAAGTCTTTAAAATGTTACGTAGAATATGTAGAAAATGGATTTTTTAGAAATATTTTCTAATAATATGTGTTGCTGTCAATTTCTAGAATAAAAAAAAAAAACTTGAGTGATTATATATATATACATTTATTCAATTTTAATAACTATTGCCATTTAATATTAATAGAAATACATTTAAGTATTTGAGTATGCCAATTATTAAACGAAATACAAGCTAAGCTAGAGTGTATTAAGTTATTATAAGAGTTAGTCTCTGTTTTATAATGAAGTGAAGGTGGGTCATACATTTTTTATAATGTGAAGGAGATGTGTTGGGGGGGGGGGCGTTAAACTTTTGAACAATTTTGCGTTGTATAGTATTTAGACGATCCCCAACACAATATTGTAATACGTAACTTTATTTTCATAAATATATATATATATATATATATTTATTTATTTACATATATATATATAATATATGGCATATATATATATACATATATATATATATATATATAATATGTATATCATATATATATTTTAAAAAAATGTTACATTTAAAGATTTACTAATTCCATTAAACAAAATACAAGACAATTTATTTTGATCCACTGTCTCGCCAGAAACCTACTAGTTTGTCGTTTCCCCTCCTCACCCCACTCCCCACCCCCGACCCACTGTTTCTGTGGCCTCGGGACATTACCTTGCACCTATCACAGAGCTGACAACTCTTGATTTTATTTTTTTTTTCTATTTCTTTAAACTATTTCAAACTTTGGTGATTATTAGTTTGAATGTGTTTGAATTTCTTCATAAAAGATCTGGCTTGAAATGAAACAATGATATATAACAAAAATCAAATAAACGAATTATTTAGAATAAGAAAAAAAAAACTGTCTTTGATAAATTATCAACAATAATTATGTCAGGGAAATTGAAGATACGATTAACGTTTCCATCATAAGAAGGTTTACTTAATATGAGTGAAAGTTTGAAAATTTCTAAGTACTTCTTCCTATATATGCATATACCTGTATGACATGAACACCTACCAGGGGCCCCTTGCAGCGATGGGCCCCGTTACCTACGAATTTTTTTTATATCCTGCTACAATATTGGAGGTAAGGGGCTATGGGCTTTTTTAAGGGCCCCCATAACTCCTGGATATGACCCTGATTTAGCCTCGATGGGTATTTTTGCTGAGGGTTCCCAGATATAGAAGAAAGTATACATAAGGCCTATAGGCTATACATATAATTAAAAAACATTTTATCAGCACTGCCACTATGGTTGGTGTCACCCCCCTCCCCTCAAAGACTCCCTCCATGAGCAATGGTACATATTTCAAATGTTCCTGCACTAGATCATGTTCTGCATGGTGGCATCCTGTGCTACTGCTCTATATGGTGACACCCTGTGCTACTGCTTATGTTTTTAAACTATGATCGGTTATAAAAAACCGACTATACCGCTAATGTCACGTGATAATGGTATTGAGAGAAGGAAGGAGTTTTAGTTTTACTGTCACTACAAAGCACGGTCTAACAGATAATGATCATTTACAATATTTAAAAAAAAAAGTACATGTATCTATAATTGTACAACAGACACAGTAGGCCTACACTTACACACACACACACACACACTTACTTTCCCCGTCTCGGAAAAAGACTACACTGGTCCCACGCCACCAAAATCATGGGTGTAACGAAGACTGTTATTCTGTATACCAAGAAACATAAACCCATCTGACTATGTCTCATGATAGTCTCGGACTACACTTTGAATCATGGGCGTTGCTAGGAATTTTTCCAGGGGGTGGGGGGGGGGCAAAAATTTTCCAGGGGGGGGGGGGGCAAATAACAACTTTATGACATTTTTTTTTAATGTAAGGGGGGGGGAGAAAATGCCCCCCTCTTATATGACATATTTTCAAAATGTAGGGGGGCAAATGCCCCCCCCCCTTCATGAATACGCCCATGCTTTGAATATTAATAAAATGGTAGCGATTATCAATCTTTTACATACATATATATATATATATAAAATATATATATATATATATATATATATTTATATATATATATATGCCTATGTGTGAGGGGTGGAAATATATATATATATATATGTGTGTGTGTGTGTGTGTTTGTGTGTGAGGGGGTGTATGTATATATACATATATTTTGAGTCATTTTCAATTAGATCCTTGACCGTCTTGACCGTATTCACTGTACCTAGACTGTACCTAAACTGTACTTACGCTTGACCTAAATTGTAACTAGATGGTTTGCAAACATACAGTAGGGGTGGGATGGGGGAGGCTAACAGAGTCTAAAATAGAATGTGTTGTTTTTTTTTAAATATTGCCTGGAAAACACTGGGAGCTGAAAGAAGGTAGTGAAAGACTAACATGCGGATTGTAAAAACTATGGGAAATCATCTTTAATGACGTAACTTGGACATACACTTTGAAACAGCTTTGTAACACATTTTAAAATGATAGAGCATTTGGACTAAGATGATTCAATAATGTTGGTCATTCAATAAAGCAAACTGTACATCGAACCGAATTTTATTATCAACATTTTTTCTGCGGGAATTTGATATGAACTTACGAGACGTACAATTTTGGATTTTTTGTTTACCATAAATGCACCGTTTGAGCTACTATTTCAGAGTTCCTGAACCTGCTGTAATGATATTCTGACATCACTCTTTTTTTAAAAAAAAAAAACTTGTCTCAAAGAACTTTGATGCAGCAAGGCAACTTTTAGACTGTACGTCGGACACTAAAATGATACATGGAAGTCACGTGACCATTCGAGCATACAATGTCACGGTTGTGTTTTCCCCTTCATATTTTAGATGCGTAGACAACGTCATTGGCGGTCACAGCGAGGTGGCGATTGAGGTCACTACCCTGGACCCCATGTGGACACTGCACTAGGAGATTTTTTTTTCTCACCTAACTGAAACACAACTTATTTTGTTTCATACACTCTCCCTCGGCCCCGCACAAATAAAAAAAAACTGGTGAGAACTCCCCCTGGGACCCAATGGGTATGTGTGCCTATATTTAAAAAGGGGGCCCCTGTGAGAATGGGGTAACCAAGTATTTGTCTTGTTTGTTTATCCCTAAGAAGTGTTCTGTGGGCATATATTTAAAGGGGGCCGCTGTGAAAATGGGGTAACCAAGTATTTGTCTTGTTTGTTTATCCCTAAGAAGTGTTCTGTGTGCATATATTTAAAAGGGGCCCCTGTGAGAATGGGGTAACCAAGTATTTGTCTTGTTTGTTTATCCCTAAGAAGTGTTCTGTGGGCATATATTTAAAGGGGGCCGCTGTGAAAATGGGGTACCCAAGTGTTTGTATTTTTCTTTGTTTATCCCTAAAGACGGCTCTGTGTGCATATATTTAAACCAAGCTAGTGTATATTGTTACGTTATTACAAGACATACCGACAAATACTTCACGTTACGTCCCGAATGTAAATTCATGATCACACCAAGCCCATATTGGCGGGTTGAAAGCCACGCAACGCCCATTAGTTGACGGACAGGGCGACAATAAATGGTTGATATATATATATATATATACTGCTATATGAATAAAACAAAATTAATGGACTATAAAGTTAATGGTCCCCCAACAATCGATCCTATCTAAGCTCTATTACTATTAGCATCAGACTTAATAGGCAACAATACTTGACGTATGTAGTAGCCTATAGTTTGTCTAACCTTAAGACTGTTTTGACCACGCTCGTTCTGTAACCAGCCTATTCGTTGGGTCAAAGCTTACTGTACCTAACCCTTACCCTCCTCCCACCAAAAAAAACACAAGCACACACACACATCCTCCAATCTACATCTCGTCTAACTTAGTTTTAAAAAGTTATAATGACGCTGTTTATGCAAGAATGGTTTTATTTCAAAACCACACTTTAAAAAAACCCAACAACAACTACAACTACAATTGTTTAATCAGCTGTTCAAATGTAGGTGTTTTAAAAGAGGCGGAATGACTTGGGGATAAATTCCAAGAAATCATTTTTTTTTACTACGGATGATATTTTAATGTTTATGATTACATCTTACATCTCGACTTAGTTGTTCGTATGAGGTATAAATTCACATAGGCTGAGAACGTGGAGACAAACTAAGGACGTGAGGGTGAGATGGTTGTACAAATGACTAATTTGAAAGACTCAAGTGACAGTAAAGACATTCACGTTAATCAAATTTTGTAACAATCTTAAGAGAGTGTCGCAGATAAGCCTGTCCGAAATTGCAAATTAGGGACACGTAACCAAACATTCTTCAGAGGAGATTCGAGGAAAAAGTCAGATAATATGTTATTATTTCAACTGTGTGAAGCACTTGCAGTTAAATCTGTAAAATAAAATAACATTCTGAAGCTCACATCACAAACTGCCATTTGGTTTGAGGTTTAAAGTTTAAAATTTTAATTATCATTATTCGTAGATGCCTAATTAGCATCAAGTAATGAGTTTCTAAATAACAATCACAGAAGTGGTCTGAAAGAAGTTAGTCTAGATACTGATGTTTACTTTCCAATGAGATTTTTTTAACCCTGCCAGTCAGTGTTGTTACATGTGAAAGCAGTTTTCACAGGTTAAAACTAATTTTTTATTCATTGTTTTACATGACTGACTCTCTGTGTTGGCATTTATTTGTTTGTTATCTATGATGATATTTAAAAGACTTTTAACATAGACATAGCAAGAAGAGTCTTATTGTAAATTGATGTTACGTTTAAAGACTGCGACAGTAAACAAGTATATTTTTTTTTGTACAGTAACAGTTTTCTTGCACAAGGCGCCATGATAGCATATTGGCATAAGGACAAGTGACTCATAAACGATAAGTGTTACAACCAGGGCTCAATTTACCGCCGGGGATAACCCCAGCACTGAGAACTGTCATCCCTGTCTCTGCTTTAGCTAATATATTCCAGCCGGGGATGAAACCATAGACATTTATACCCGGCTCTGCAGAATGTTTTTGTCACCCCCGGCACTGGTTTTTTTCTTAAATCGAGCACTGGTTGCAACATATTCATCAGCCAAGTTAACTATGCAATATGGATATTATAATGTGTTTACAACAAGCTAACAGCTCTACTGAAGTGGGGGATGGGGCATTATGACTTTCCGTGAGATGACCACCTCAGCCACAGATACAGCAGATTTCATAACCAGTAACACACGATATATCACCATGAACTCCATAAACTCGACAACGACAGCAATAAAAATCTCAACAGTCCAGATACAAAACGATTGACCAACAAGGTCGTGGAATTCGAGGGCTGGAGTTGTGTATTGTTTATTAAAGTATTGAAGCTTCTGATTAGTTCTTTGAACCTTAACTGGTCACATTATTTAAAATATTCAATCGAAAAAATTTAGACAATGATTTTTCGCGAAACCTTTTATAATTATTTTAAAGTATTTGAATTTTTATAACATAACATCGCACATCGAAACATCAAGTTAAAACGTTAATTAGTCAAACGTTAACTTACCCTTAAATATCCGGTTATAATCATACTATTTTCCGAATTCTAAATCTATCTATTTATACACATATTTTGAATCACAAAGAACAGTTTCGTTGCAATGGAGAGGCAACTCGAAATGTCAAATACAGTTCTACAATCATGTGGATCATTTTAATCTAAAAAATTTACTAAAACCATAAACATAACATTCCATTGTCATCTTAGATCAATGACATTAACCCGTTGGCTGTGCTTTTTTAATAGACATAATACTTCCAAATCAATTAATATTACTGTCTCATTGTTTTGATTTTATAATCTTACTGAATAAGAAATCAATGTTGTTGCTATCAGTACTATGAGTGAAGTAGATGGTACAAGCCAGTTAGATCCATTGCAAGCGGCTTGTTTAAGTTTCTTAAACTCTTCCTGTGTGCAGTAATCGATTTGAGTTAAACACTTGGAGACAGATAGCCCCGACTGGTGATATGTCATGAAATCACAGAATTTGTCCTTGTCGTACAGGTTGTCCGTCCAATTGGTCAGCGCTTGACATATAACAATCCCCGTCTGGCAGCGGTAACTACACTGGTGCACCACGTCCATGAAATGCTGACCCCTGCTCTCTGTCGTTTTTCTACTTGTCGGGGAAGTTCTGATTGTTGACCTCTGGGTTGATTTGGTGAATGACGTGGAACCGGTCCTGGAAGTGGATTTTGGGGTTGACCCTGACCTTGGCGTCGTGTCTGTGCGAGCAGACGTTCTTCCGGTGAATGTCGTTGATTTCGGTGTTGTGCGTGCTGTTGACATAGTTCTTGGCGTCGTTCTTGACGTCATTGTTGTCGGTGTTGTTCTAGGTGGTGATGGTCTGGTGGTAAAAGTTGATTTAGAAGTAGTTTTAAATGTAGACGTAGGCCTTGCAGAGGTAGTCGGTGCTCTTGTGGATGCCCTTGTTGTAGTCCTGTAGGTGGTGCTGGTGCTAGTCGTGGGTCTAGGTGTTGTTCTTGTTGTAGCTGTACTACGCGTGGTGGTTGCTGTGGTAGTCGGTGCTCTTGTGGATGTCCTTTTTGTAGTCCTGTAGGTGGTGCTGGTGCGAGTCGTGGGTCTAGGTGTTGTTCTGGTTGTAACTGTGGTTGTGGTTGGTGTGGGGTGTTTTGTTGTTGTGGCCCTGCTGGTGGTCGCTGATGTCTTTCTAGTAGTTGATGTGGTCAAATATTGCTGGCCTAGCCTTGGTTCGAAATGTAGCGGCAACCTGTGGCTAATTGGCATCAATTTGTTTCTGACACTGACTTTCTTCTTTGTTATTGACCCCAACTTCATTGAATGTTCTTGGACAGAGCTGGTCTCGCCGAGTGTCAAGACCACGACAAAAATCACCAAGCAGCATAGCATGAAGATCTTACAAGGAGCCATTTCTGCAATACACGGTCACACAATTAATACCGGTTAATGTATCAATGATTATATTCCAAACCGGTTAAAATCAGTATTTGCTCGAAGATCTAAAAAAACATTACTCAGCTTAACTCTCACTAATTTGATGAGACAATGAAAAAAATCAATGAAAAAAAAAAGAGTGCATTGATTCAGTGCCGTAGCGAGCTTAACTCGCGCCCAGGCACAATACCTTTTTTTAGCGCCCCCCCCCCCATTCGAAAAACATATGATAGTATATTAAAATATACCATTTGGCACCCTATTGTGAGTAGCGCCCGGGGCATGATGCCCCCCTACTCACCCCCCACTACGCTTCTGCATTGATTGAATAATTTATTTGAATTTATAAAACTCAATCAAGTTCACTTAACAAATGCAAGATTGCAGATTTTTTTTTATTCCAGCTCAACAGATATAACACATGTAATCAATTACTTACTTCATAATTCAATAGGTGACTGTTCGCTTTTATTTCTGTAATCGATTTGGCTCATTTAATTAGATAAAATTACAGGTTAAATAGTTGTGACTAAGTCACGTGTTTAATTTTATCTCATCGCTGTCAATTGTGTTCAGATAAAATTGATAATTTGTTGGATTTTGGAGTAGCCAGTAACTCATTGTTTGACTTTTATCTTCGCACTGTAAGCGAAACTATGGTATGAATTGAGATATTAGGTGGCCAATATTTTTATTTATTTTTAAATACTACTCGTACAGCCAGGGCCGTTTTAAGGTCATCGTAGGCCCTAGGCACTTTCAAAGTCGTAGGCCCTAGGCACTTTCAAAGTCGTAGGCCCTAGGCACTTTCAAAGTCGTAGGCCCTAGGCGCTTTCAAAGTCGTAGGCCCTAGGCGCTTTCAAAGTCGTAGGCCCTAGGCGCTTTCAAAGTCGTAGGCCCTAGGCACTTTCAAAGTCGTAGGCCCTCCCCGACGTCATTTTTAATATTTTTCAAGATCGAAACGTATGTTCGGTGAACGATTGGACAAACACGACTATCATCCCTGGCATTACATTCAATTGAAAAAGTTGGATGGGGGAAATGACATTTGAGGACGTCATATGTGACTTTGCTGAGACAAAGAGCCGAAAGTTTATCATACTGTAATTTACAGATCTACACACTACAGCTTGAGTTGCTCAGGTGTTCATCTCACACAGTTATATATAGTTACTTTAATACAAACATTATTAAATTTTACTGGAATTCTGAACTTGTTTTCACGTAATGTTCTGGCTTTTGTAGGCCCATGAAAAGTCCGTAGGCCCTAGGCACAGTGCCTACTGGATAAAGTGGCCCTGCGTACAGCCTTACATGTAGGCCTTTCAGCAGAGGCGTAGCTAGGGGGCGGGGGGTTTACATATGTCCCCGGGCGCCGAGGTTCACGGGCGTCAAATGGTATATTTTACATATAATATTATAGGGTTTTCGAATGGGGGGCGCTAAAAAGGTATTAAAAAGGTAAAATGCCCCGGGCGCGAGTTGCCTTGCCCACCCCTCGCTACGCGTCTGCCCTTCAGTAAACAGAAACACATATACTAGCCAGTACTAATACAAGAAAAAAATAAAAGAGCCATGAACGACTCTTGTAAGAAGTAATAAACTCGAGAGGTTGACGCTGGCAGTGCCGTTCTTAGTATTTGAGTGCCCTAGCTTAATGTACACGAAGGAGCTTAATTAACGCCTTTTTCTAATTTTAGCTCATTCAATAATTTTTTAGCTTTTGTATCGAAATTGATACATAACAAATGTTGATGTAAAACCGATTATTATTTTTTATATCAAATTTGACACAAACTCGTACACAATATACGGAGTATCCCATACACTGCACGTTTATTAAATAAATCTAGTGAATGTATGGGAGCATAGCACAGTTATTGATTGATACAACAACTACAAATATAGTTAGTATTTTTCTTTTTTTTTATTATATAATTGTGTGTCCTGTGAATAAACAACATTTATTTTTAAACCAATTCCTATTTAGGCTACCTTTATTATGGATGTTCAGAATAAATTAGGACACGTGGTATTATAAAGATTATTATCTCTCTCTCTCTATATATATATATATATAGCCTATATATATATATATATATATATATTTATATATATGAATATATTTATATATATAAATATATACATGGGCGTATTCATGGGGAGGGGGGCAAGGGGGGCATATATATATATGTGTGTGTGTGTGTGTGTGTGTGTGTGTGTGTGTGTGTGTGAACGGTCGTAGATTGCACAAGAGATTGTGATAAATGTTTGTTGATACCGATCGGCCTACTTTATTTCACACAAGATTAAATGAACATCCAAACTTTAACTCTAAGTATAATTTGATTAGAAAAAAAAATAATGTAATTGATTTCTATGATAGACCTGTTCAAACACCGACTAAATATTTAACACGATGGAGGTCTATTTGGTTTATCTCTTGCTATAATTTTTCTTCAGTCATGTGAGAACAGTGGTTCTCAAAGTGTTAGGTTTGACAAGATTATTGTTGATTGAGGAATAAGCGTGTGCATGGGCGTATTCATGGGGGGGGGGGGCAGGGGGCATTTGTCCCCCCCCAACATTTTGAAAAAATTTCATATAAGAGGGGGGCATTTGCTACCCCCCCCCCTTACATTTAAAAAAATGTCATAAAGTTGTAATTTGCCCCCCCCCCTGGAAAAATTCCTAGCGACGCCCATAAGCGTGTGGATAACTACATTCAACTATAGGACCCTTTGTCACAAAACTTAAAGGAGTGTTATTCTGAGAAGTATAAGAGGAAATCTATTTTACAAAATTTCAATAATGTTTTTTGTCTTTCTTTCATTGTAGCTACTCTATAGATGGGGGGGGGGGCGAAATGTAAACAGTTATATTAGTGGGTAAAGGAGCGGATGGTTTAATCATTGGTGTATGTAGCAAGCAGTAAGTGAAATTCTCCTAAGCCGCTAAGGGCTCATCGGAGCAGATGTAAAATTGTTTCAGTAAACTGGGCATGTTAAGGGATTGTGTGGTTAACACAAAGCCCAAATCTTTGGTGTGAACCAAGAGAACCTTTAAAAAAAAAAAACGTCTCCAGTGGTGCCTCTATGTACATTGCACTATTAACAATGATTGGGATGAAAGAAGGGCACTGCGAAAACCATCCCATGGGATTTCGTAGTATCTAAGAGTTTTACGTCTCATCTTTACAGATAAAAATCTCATTTTTACAGGGACTTTACTGATTAACATCTAATTCTTAAAGGGACTTAACAGATTAAAATCTTATCTTTACATGGACATTTAATATCATTGTAGGACGCCAAAATAATAAATAGCTGTCATTATTCGGTCGCGAAGTTTATAACAAAGGGAATTAATTTTTGTTTAGGATTGCAACAAAAGAGCGCAAGTAATTTGAGTTAATTCTGTGTGAGTGATGTCCCCTGTAAGGTTGAGATGAATCTCTTAGATCCTATAAACCACTAATGGGACGGGTTTTCGCAGTGCCCTTCTTTCATCCCCAACATAGACGATTATGGAGGCACCACGGGAAATATAGAGGAGACTTCAACCATGACCTGAAATTTCCACTAGAGACCATACCAGCGACCTTCAGGTTGACAGTCGAGCGCTTTACCAAACGACCATCTGTCCTGCTTCAATTATTCTGTAGATTACAGCAGTTTTAGACATTACTAAGGCTGTACCGGAATCCGATTCCGGTTACTGTTAAGCCGGATTCCGGCAGTTTTAACAAATCCGGTTCCGATTCCGGTTCCGGTTAAAATCTGCCGGATTTAAGCCGGATTTCTTTGTTGTTTGAAACTTGTAAGAAATTTTTTTAGCGCAACATAATTTTGAAATATTTAGCGCTATACAATTAAATTAAAACAATAACTTCCTTTGCTTTTTTTAAAACTACAATAACGTCGATCGCTTTTAGTTCTGTATGTAAGTAAAAATATATTAAAAAGGAAGATTTTAATCGTATTTTGTCTAATAGTATTAATGTAATACGACACCTTACCAAGCGCTACTTTTGATTCCGTGTTTTCTTTAAACTATATTAAGCTACAAAATTTTAACTTCTTAAAAGAGCAGACAACGATCTATTTTTGTTTGGTTACAGTAAAAATAGGTCAATAATTTATTTTTCTGCACATTTTTTTTAATTTAGTGGATTTTTTCACGATTTGGATAAAATTCCTCGCATATTTAGATAAATAATTTGAAGATAGATTTTTAACTGAACATTAAAGTGATATTGATTTAGATTTGAAATGAATTTTAATTTGCGTTTTATGGGAAATAGTCAGATAATGATTTAAAGGAAAGTATGAATGAAATAACAAGATTTGGTGACGTCACTATGGAAAACTAAAGAAAAATAAGCTATCGGGTGGTGCCACAGTATTTTTTTTTCGGAATTCCTTTATTAATAAACATGTTTATTATGCTTTCTAAGATATGTTACCCATTTCTTTGTTTGGTTGTAACAGAAATCAAGTTAAATTAGGTACAGCTTTATTAAAATAAATTTTAAAACAAAGAACCTGTTATTTTTGACAGTAATCTTTCTTAACTCAAGAATGGGGAAGGGGTTTTAGTCACATTATTCAAGATCTAAATAGTTAATACTGTTTGTTGCTATCTAGAACTTAAAATTTTTATTCTATTTTTCATTCTTATATCTTTTTTATATTAGGCGAGAATTTAGTACTTCGTTCGGAAGAGTTACTATTTTATTTGATAAAAACCGGTTCCTGTTCCAATTCCGGCAGGATTCAAATATTAAATCTGATTCCGGTTCCTGCAGGATCTAAAAATTACAATCCGGTACAGCCCTAGACATAACCTATCTTAGCTTTATAACTGCATAATGGACTCTGACGCACTATGTATGTATCCTCTCTATTGAACAAGTCTTGTTTGCTCTCCCATAAATAAATAGTAAAAATCAACCT
The DNA here is from genome assembly GCA_021962125.1 of Bulinus truncatus. NCBI lineage: Eukaryota > Metazoa > Mollusca > Gastropoda > Planorbidae > Bulinus > Bulinus truncatus. Next base: position 1,313,406 of record JAGDYQ010000232.1, read on the forward strand.
TTAAAAAGTACTGGTTATTACAGAATGTGTGTAGTACGGGAAATCTTTTTATTACAAGGACTAATTCCTATTCTAATTTTATGGATTATAATAATACTATTCAAATCTAAAATCTGCTTAGATTGTTCATGTGAGTCTATTGTACAACAGGACATGGAAGTGCATCAATCAATGTTTTACTCAGTGCTTTCCAGCCTTGGGGGAAGGGGGGGGGGGAGAGACACAGCTATTGGGGTAGACATGTAAATATACCAGTCTATATAGGTATGTGACACTAACACATTTACTGTATGCTGATGTTACATCAATGACAATTATTGAAATCTTATGTCCTAATGAGCTCAATTAAATGATGAAACACCAAGTTCAGCCTACTATGATTACAGTGAAAAAGAAATGACACACTCACAACAAAAAAAAAAGAATTACAAAATAATGATGTCAAGAAACCTTCACTTTTGATATTTTGTTTAATTACATATTAAGATTTGTTATGATACAAAGTCTTACTCTTCAATACACTTTCAGGACACTACTGAACCATAATCACTGACATACACAAAACACTGTAAAAATATTTTAAAGTCAAATCACTTCACTAGAAACGTGAAATAACCTTCAAGTTTAGCTGCTTGGTACTGAATCTGTTCAAGGCATAAATGTTGTTGTACAAAGGTTATGATGTCCAATACTTTCTCTCCATGATTTATGTTTAATACAGTACATGCAGCTTTATCACAAATACTGAACTTAAGAAAAAAATATAATAGAACCCAGACCTAAGTTTAAGTTGAACAACATTAACAATCAATTATTTCCTGAGGAGAAACAGTTATTTATTTAACAGTGGAATAAGTCTTCAATTCAAAAATATTTCATTGCAAATAAAAACCCAAAAATAACCAGCAATAAATTTAAATTCAAAATAAAACATTCATTCTTTCAAGAAAATATTACAAGTTCTAGCTGCAAGATAAAAAAAAAAGAGATATCTTATACACCATGTAGAAAAGACTCAAAATGAAACTATACTGATGGTATTGAATAAAGTCATTTTTACTTACTTTACAAAACCACAATAGTGATTATATTTTTAATTTTGATTTTCTGACTAATAAATTCTCTCGGAGAAATAAACAGGGTCATAATTAAACAATGACCTGAACACACAAAAAAAAAAGGGAAGAAGTTGAGAAAATTAAAACTGAATAAAGATGAAAAGAGTCATTTCTAATGGGTAATTCTTTTCAGTCAGTAACCATATTTAAAAATAACTAAATTAAAAATTACATTAAAAAATGTTAACAAGTTAGAGTGCCACTAAATATATGCTTGTGATTTTAAAGAGTTAACAGTAATACTGTTTTTTATTCAGCTATTCTCTATAAAAGTAGGCAGTGTAGCTACAAACAGATCTAGCTAAAAAAAAAAATAATTTCAGATGTAAATTGACAGTTTCAGCAAAATATACAGATGACTGGAAAAACCATGAGCTAAAATTGCACCTAAGGTCTAATGGCTTCACATTTCATTTGTAGACCTTTCACACATTTATAACCCTTCAGTAGTAAAGCTTATCAACGCATCACTCTACATACCAATTTACAAGCAAAACAAGTGCATACTACCACGATATAAAAATTGTCTAACAGTTAAGCCGTCTTTGCCGTATGGCCGCACTTTTGCCTGTGAGGCTGCCTGGAAACTATATGTCTTAATGCTAGCCCAAACAACGGCTTCCACAGATCTCACACTGGAGGAAGAAAAGAGGCGGATGTCTTTTTGTAGGAGAGGGTCAGCCGAGATCAGCACAAGTATGACAAGTGACATACTCCTCTGAAATGAACAAAAATGAAACATTCAAATATTAGTGAAAATTGTCAGAGTTAAACTGGAATCGAAAAAAAAAACAATAAAGGTCATATAATATAAAGACTTCAAAAATTTGTCAAACGGCACCAATAACTGATAGAACAGTGATAAATGAGTTTTTCTGCTTTATTAATTGAATAGTAAATTAAAAATTTTAATCTCCATGTATACTAGGGTGGTGTGAAAAATTATTTTTTTTAATTTTTCTATTTTAATAGCAACAGATACATGTAGTTGTATTTGGAGCTAACTAACACCCTTGCCAAGTTTTAGTAGATTCTATTTATTTTTAGAGGTGCCCCAAGCATGGTAAAGTATTTTGGCTTTTTTTTTGTAGGGCGACCAAAACCTATGTACAATTACAGTTCTTTTTACATAATATTTGCAGTCTTATGGTTGGATATTATTGAATATCATTGATTATTATTGAATATGGTTGGATATTATTGAATATCATTGATTATTATTGAATATGGTTGGATATTATTGAATATCATTGATTATTATTGAATATGGTTGGATATTATTGAATATCATTGTTATTATTGAATATGGTTGAATATTATTGAATAGTAGGTTGATATTGAAATACTGATGAGTTGTTATTTATGATGGATTATATTTATAAAGAAATGTTGCACATTTTTGGAGGGAGGGAATGTGAGGAGTTAAAGTTGATTTAAGTATTCATTAATTAATATTGGTTTGTGCATGTGTGTTAATCACACTTTTCTAGTAACTCAAAGAGTGTTAATTTTTATGTTACTATGTGACGTAGTTTTTTATAGTTTGACGTCATTTAAGATTTTGCGTAGAAACAAGCCTTGGTGATAACGGCAGTTGCTTTCTAGTTCTTGAACATACAAGACGTATTATTATTTAACTCAGAAGAAGTCAATTTATTCGCTTTCATATGGCAACTCATATATATATTATTTGATCTTTTGAAGATGTGCCTTTATGATTCAACATGTTTGCTATGTTAATGTCTTCGTAAATAAATGTACCAATGAATCAGCAACATTGAGTTCAGCATTGATTTGAGTAGTGTTTGTGTGTGTGGAATAAGAGACACGCTACCACAGTAACGCCTCCAAGATCAGTCTGACTGCAACTGCAGTCAGACCCCAACATTAACATTACATCAAGAGAACCTTATAAACCTTCACAATCCCTAACATAGACGATTATGGAGGCACCACGGGAAATATAGAGACTTCAACCATGACCTGAAATTTCCACTGGAGACCATACCAGCGACCTTCAGGTTGACAGTCGAGCGCTTTACCACACGACCATCTGTCCCGCTTCAATTATTCTGTAGATTACAGCAGTGTTAGACATTACCTATCTTAGCTTTATAACAGCATAATGGACTCTGACGCACAATGTAAGTATCCTCTCTACTGAACAAGTCTTGTTTGCTCCCCCATAAATAAATAGTAAAAATCAACCTTTAAAAAGTACTGGTTATTACAGAATGTGTGTAGTACGGGAAATCTTTATTACAAGGACTAGTTCATATTCTAATTGTATGGCTTATAATTTTCCAATTCAAACCTAAAATCTGCTTAGATTGTTCATGTGAGTTGATTGTACAACAGGACATGGAAGTACATCATTCAATGTTTTACCGAGTGCTATCCAGCCTCTTGAGGGGGGGAGACACGGCTATAAGGGTAGACATGTAAATATACCAGTCTATATAAGTATGTGACACAAACACATTTACTGTATGCTGATGTTACATCAATGACAATTATTGAAATCTTATGTCCTAATGAGCTCATTTAAATGATGAAACACCAAGTTCAGCCTACTATGATTACAGTGAAAAAGAAATGACACACTCACAAAAGAAAAAAAAAAAAAGAATTACAAAATAATGATGTCAAGAAACCTTCACTTTTGATATTTTGTTTAATTACATATTAAGATTTGTTATGATACAAAGTCTTACTTTTCAATACACTTCAGGACACTACTGAACCATAATCACTGACATACACAAACACTGTAAAAATATTTTAAAGTCAAATCACTTCACTAGAAACGTGAAATAACCTTCAAGTTTAGCTGCTTAGTACTGAATCTGTTCAAGGCATAAATGTTGTTGTACAAAGGTTATGACGTCCAATACTTTCTCTCCATGATTTATGTTTAATATAGTACATGCAGCTTTATCACAAATACTGAACTTAAGAAAAAAAATAAAACCCAGACCTAAGTTTAAGTTGAACAACATTAACAATCAATTATTTCCTGAGGAGGAACAGTTATTTATTGAAAGTGAAATAAGTCTTCAATTCAAAAATATTTCATTGCAAATAAAAACCCAAAAATAACCAGCAATAAATTTAAATTCAAAATAAAACATTCATTCTTTCTAGAAAATATTACATGTTCTGGCTGCAAGATTTAAAAAAAGAGATATCTTATACACCATGTAGAAAAGACTCAAAATTAAACTATACTGATGGTACAGAATGAAGTCATTTTTACTTACTTTACAAAACCACAATAGTGATTATAATTTTAATTTTGATTTTCTGACTAATAAATTCTCTCGGAGAAATAAACAGGTCATAATTAAACAATGACCTGAACACACAAAAAAAAAAAAAATTGAGAAAATTAAAACTGAATAAAGATGAAAAGAGTCATTTCTGATGGGTAATTCTTTTCAGTCAGTAACCATATTTAAAAATAACTAAATTAAAAATTACATTAAAAAATGTTAACAAGTTAGAGTGCCACTCAGTATATGCTTATGATTTTAAAGAGTTAACAGTAATACTGTTTTTTTATTCAGCTATTTTCTATAAAAGTAGGCAGTGTAGATACAAACAGATCTAGCTAAAAAAAAAAATAATTTCAGATGTAAATTGACAGTTTCAGCAAAATATACAGATGACTGGAAAAACCATGAGCAAATTGCACTCGGGTCTAAGTGGCTTCAACAATTCATTTTCAGACCTTTCACACATGTATAACCTTCAGTAGTAAAGCTTATCAACGCATCACTCTACATACCAATTTACAAGCAAAACAAGTGCATACTACCTATATAAAAATTGTCTAACAGTTAAGCCGTCTTTGCACGTATGGCCGCTCTTTTGCCTGTGACTGCCTGGAAACCTGTCTTAATGCTGGCCACAGAACAACGGCTTCCACAGGTCTCACACTGGAGGAAGAAGAGGCGGGTGTCTTTTTGTAGGAGAGTGTCACGAGATCTACAAGTATGACAAGTGACATACTCCTCTGAAATGAACAAAAAAGAAACATTCAAGTATTAGTGAAAATTGTCTAGAGTTAAATTGGAATAAAAACAATACAGGTAATATAATATAAAGACTTAAATTTGTCAAATTGAAAGCTAGGCACCAATAACTGATAGATTTGAGTTTTTCTGCTTTATTAATTGAATAGTAAATTTAAAATTTTAGGGGGGGGGGGGGGGGGGGGGGGGGGGGGGGGGGGGGGGGGGGGGGGGGGGGGGGGGGGGGGGGGGGGGGGGGGGGGGGGGGGGGGGGGGGGGGGGGGGGGGGGGGGGGGGGGGGGGGGGGGGGGGGGGGGGGGGGGGGGGGGGGGGGGGGGGGGGGGGGGGGGGGGGGGGGGGGGGGGGGGGGGGGGGGGGGGGGGGGGGGGGGGGGGGGGGGGGGGGGGGGGGGGGGGGGGGGGGGGGGGGGGGGGGGGGGGGGGGGGGGGGGGGGGGGGGGGGGGGGGGGGGGGGGGGGGGGGGGGGGGGGGGGGGGGGGGGGGGGGGGGGGGGGGGGGGGGGGGGGGGGGGGGGGGGGGGGGGGGGGGGGGGGGGGGGGGGGGGGGGGGGGGGGGGGGGGGGGGGGGGGGGGGGGGGGGGGGGGGGGGGGGGGGGGGGGGGGGGGGGGGGGGGGGGGGGGGGGGGGGGGGGGGGGGGGGGGGGGGGGGGGGGGGGGGGGGGGGGGGGGGGGGGGGGGGGGGGGGGGGGGGGGGGGGGGGGGGGGGGGGGGGGGGGGGGGGGGGGGGGGGGGGGGGGGGGGGGGGGGGGGGGGGGGGGGGGGGGGGGGGGGGGGGGGGGGGGGGGGGGGGGGGGGGGGGGGGGGGGGGGGGGGGGGGGGGGGGGGGGGGGGGGGGGGGGGGGGGGGGGGGGGGGGGGGGGGGGGGGGGGGGGGGGGGGGGGGGGGGGGGGGGGGGGGGGGGGGGGGGGGGGGGGGGGGGGGGGGGGGGGGGGGGGGGGGGGGGGGGGGGGGGGGGGGGGGGGGGGGGGGGGGGGGGGGGGGGGGGGGGGGGGGGGGGGGGGGGGGGGGGGGGGGGGGGGGGGGGGGGGGGGGGGGGGGGGGGGGGGGGGGGGAAAGAAAAAAAAAAAAAAAAGAAAGAAAAAAAAATAGCACAAATAGATTATGTTATGCGCTGTAAGGAGTTGCAAATGTAGAAGAATTTCCAGGTATATAACAGTGATATGTCTTTGTTCAATGCTTTGCAAACTTTCTTTCTCAAGTTTCAAAGTTTGTCGCCTATCAAAGTACCATAAGTGGACAGTTGTGTGGAAAATGTCTCTGGTTAGTTCGTTCAGCTGCAATGTATATCAATCAATATGTTGTTGATTTATCTTGGAAAACAAACAAAATTCCAGAGTGTGATCATATGAAAAAAAAAAAAAAATGTGATCTATAAAAAAAAAATAAAAAAAAAATTGAAGAATAAAAAATGGAGTGTGAAGTAGTAGAGGAAGGTTAGTGATTTAAAGATAAAAAAAAAAAAAAAAAAAACAAGTGTGGGTGGAAAAAAAGAAAGACTTATGCATTGCAAAATCGGAGCAGCAAGGAAGAAAAAGGACATATTGTAGTTGCAACCAACATGTAGGGCCCATAAGCCCACTAAAGCATAGGAAAAAAAAAAAAAGGAAAAAAATAAAAAAAAAAAAAAAAAAAAAAAAAAAAAAAAAAAATTTTAATATCCATGTATACTGCTTTCATTAGGCCTAAAAACCTTCTATGACACCCCAATGATAATTTTGGAATGAAAGCTTTTGAATAAATATTGTGCAAAAAAATGGGATACAGAGAGTGTGAAATTGTTTTGACTTTTGGTTTGGACAACCTAATTTGTTTATAATTCACACTATTTTAGTTTCACTTCTGTAAATTATTTTTGACCAACAATGGCTTATTACAACCAGATCTGAGTGTTAATATCTATAAAATGACTATTTTTTAAGTACCATAAAAAGGAAAATTTTTGTCTGCACCAATTCATCATGTGAAGAAAAAAAGCTGGAACATATTACCAGACAATTAGAGGAATAAGGATACCCATGTACACTTTTCACAAGCAAGCATATATCTTTACCCACGTCATTCATAATTACATTATCACAGTAAGGATAGAAAATGAAAGTAAGTTCTCTAAAAAAAAATTAAAATTGTTTAAAATGATGTGCAAAATATAATAAAAATGCTAAGAAAAAAGAGGAAAACAACAACTCACTAATATATCGCCTAAGAACGTTTTCTATTTGTTTCTGTGTGTATTTGCCTCTTATAATTAGCTGATTATTGCCGTCAACTGAACCACTGCAAAAATAAAGTGAACATTTAATGAAAGACATGAAAAAAATTAAGAACCAAAGATTTATAACTTATTTTTTTAAATAACTCCTATTTTAAATCATAGCCGACCTTGTGCCCAACTCTGCTAACAAGAAAGCAAGGACATGTTTTGGTTGTCTGTGTAACCTAAAATTAGAAAAAAAAACAAAACACACACACACATAAGCTTCACATTTTCAATGTTAAATTTTACCAACTGTAAAAAGAAATCAATTAAACAAATAAAATAAAGATTTGTTGTTCAGAAAAGTTTATACTAGTTACTCACAATCTACAAATATCTGCAAAATTAGCAAAAGAGGTTTTTCTTGTGCCAACCCTCAACACCTGGGGTGGCCTCATCACAAACTTTTTCTTCTCCCCTGCAATCATATCTGGGTTCTTCTCCCTCATTATGTCAAACACACGGGTCAGAAGCTGTAAAATTAGCATGAAAATGTTATGTAACTTTTGCAGTATGAAAAATATAAGCAAATAAAACTACGGCTATAAAAAAAAAAAAGAGCAAATACATAAGCCATCAGGCTCATTTAATATGTACCTCATCATATGTGTAATCTCTGTCTGAGCCTGTCCAAGCTGTATGTGCACCACTTTCATCTCCAACTAGTTCCTCTGTTGAATATATAATATTTCAATGATGTACCAACTGACTTTATTCTTTTTTAATACATATTTTTATATATTAAAATAAAACCACTTATATATGTATCCTATGTTATTCACCAGAGAAGCAAACACTGTTAAGCCAAAAAAAAAAAACAATCTAACATTGCCTCCCACATCCTATGACCATAGAAATACATGTTGGTAATTATTCTTCTTTAAATGATAAGAATTAAGATATTTAAACATTAAAAATTTTAAGCAACATTCCCTTGATTCATTGTCATGACATACTGTCTTTTAAAATCATCAAAAGAGGCAGCCACTAACTTTATAAACATCACATGTCAAGTCATATTGGCATTTTAAAGACACAAGGGCTTATACCAAGAAAGAGAAGGGAATACATAGTTAACAGTGACAGAAATTTTAAGTATCACATTGTGTTGCCAACAAGGTGAAGAATGGGAAACCTGCTAGTTTTTTTAATGTAATTAAAATAGGATTTAATTTGATACTAAAAAAGACTATTAATTAGTCTTACACATTATGCACTAGCTAATTGATTAATTTCATACTAATAAAATAATACAATGTTATAAATAGGATTTGTGTTTAATTTATTTGGTTGACAAGTAATAAGATCATTGGGCCAATTCAGATGACTTATATGAACAGATTTACAAATAAAATAAAAGAATCCGGAATGCAATGAGTAATAAGAAAATTATTTTTGATGCAAATTCACACAAAATCATATTTACCGTCCTCTTGACCTTCCTCACCACCGCCATCTATATTCTGTGGCTTCTTCTTTTTCTTCTTCTTTTTAGTAAAATCTAGATCATCTATTATCTCCCCAGATGTAACTTCCTTTGTTTCAGTTTCTGTGGTTTCCTGTGAAATATAAAGTGTGCTTTCAGGTTATATTTATATCTCAAGAATCTATCAAAGGCATTGAGATTGACATATTTTACCCCAATAAATCTATGGAAACAAGACAATGCATTATTTTAGGAGACTGGGAGTCTAGAACATGGATCATTTAAAAGAACCCTAAAAGATAAGATGTAAGATTCAAAACCAATACCCAATACATGTATGTAGCTAAATTTCATGATTCACTGACACAGGGGCAACAATTGCTATAGAGATAGTAGCACTTCAATGCCTGCCTTCTATGTGATAAATGCAACAGGTAAATCATTTGCATACCAGCATGTGACATGCACACACACTACCATATCATAGATGAGTCGTACAACCAAAAAGTCAGCACGTAAATTCAACAACCAATTCAGGTCAATCTATTATTAGGACTGATTAGCAAGACGTACACTAATTTCAATGAACTCTAATTTGATAATCAAGCGAGGTCTGGCAATAGGAGTTAAATATAGAAAATTATATTTGTGTTAATTATGAATATGCATATTTTTAATTTTCGGAACACAAACCATCAAAGTTTGCATTATGAACAAAAATTGCATTTCAATACAAATGCTTTGAATTACAATTTCTATTAATGAGCTAACTATGGCTGTAACGCAAGCAAGAGTAGTAAAGAGTAGTAGAGAAATTTAAAGTTGAGAATGCAACTTTAAATACAACTTTAAGGGAAATGAAAGAGCTTTGTGTAAAAAATATATTTTGACAGTAAATGGACAAATCTGTGTTTAAAACAATTTCAGATGAATAAAAAAGCTAAGTGCATATTTGCCACGGGTCCAAATAACAATCAGACTTGATTGGGACGGGGTCCGAATAAAAATCGGAGTTTATTGGTACCCTGGTCCGAATAGTCACTTCAAATTTATAAATAATAAATATAAATACTGAAATCTTTAAAATATTTTAAATAATGTATAATTTTACGATTTGCTAATTTGATCATTGAAATAACTTTTTATTACTTATGAAAATGGCGACTAGTGAAACCTCGGTCGAAAATAATGATATTCTGGATGCACTGAAATGATTTGTTTTCAGTAAAACCGACATGCGTATATTTTTCAAGTTCCTGACTATGGGGCAGCCCCGTAGCGTGAAAATTCTACATCAGAGGCCAGGCAATAGCAGGGGGGTCATTTTACTAAGTAGAACAAATAAGCAGAGGGGTCCAGACAAAACGCAGGGGGCCCCGGCCCCCCTGCACGCTACGGGCCTGCTATGGGGGTGAACGCAACAAAATTTGCATAACTTTTTATCAGCGGCATGTTAGCGTGGCGCAGTTAAAAAAATTTTTGTCTCGTGTGATACTATCTTAATAGGGAACCGGAGCCGTCAAATTTGTGGGAGCCGGAGCCGGGAAAAAATTTGGCGGCTCCACAAGCCTGGTGGGGAGGATATAATCTTTCATAATATATATTTTAATTCAGAAATGTTGTTTTCAAAATGATCAATACCATAGAAATATGGTAATTTTGTTTACACGGTTTCCTTCTAAGACATTTAAACTTTTCAAGACAACTCATATGTATCTGAATGAATAAGGCTCCAGATCATCCAAAAAATGTATATCATACAACATCCTTAAAATTTTTACTCCACTGAAAAATTACAACTCTCATCAGACCATTGGATCAGCACATTATTTATCCAATTATAAAGGTCTATATAAAATGATAATTTTGAAGAATAACTTGATCTACAACACCGCTGATCATCTGCTTAAGCTTAAATAGAAAATTTACCACATAAAGAAGATCACTATGCACCGTCAAATTTAATAATAATGCTAATTTCCATAAGTACAAAGGCTTTCGTTTTCAGGGTTGGTCAAGTTTTTGGGCTAAATTGATTTGATGATAGTTGTTCATAATTTTTCAACAGTTAATCATGGCAAGCTTATTTCTAACAAACCTGAATTTAAAACTGATTTTTACTTTTTATTTTTCTGTAAATCAGTAGACAGTTCAGACTGTTCAAAACAATAGAGATGATAATCTGGATATTGATAATGAAGTATTAGAATTAGACTTTGAAATTTCAATAAGCATGATCTGGGTAATCATATTCATCATAACCCATCTCCCACTGACCAACATAAAACTCTATCTCTTAGCCTATTCTTTATAATTATAGTTTGTTCAAGGACTTCTTTAATTTGATAATTTAAGAAACTAGTAGACCAACATTGAAGAAATGAAAGCCTACTCAGTATTTTTTTTATATGGTTATAGTCAAACTAAACTCTATAGTTAGTTGACTGCTGGAGTAGTGATAAACTATTAAATCATCCTTTTGTCTCTTAATTTGATTCCTAGAATCAGGTTTCATGAGATCTCCAAAAATCTACATAGGAATGACAATAACAGAAAAGGTGAAAAAAAAAAAAAACCTGTAAACAAAGTGAGAAAGCCATCCAGACAAATGTTTGTCTTGGGCTGTTGCAATGTGAAAAAAAAATGATTTAAGAAAAAAAAAAAATCTCAATTCTCAGAAATTAAATTTAGATGATTTAAATAATCTAAATGTTTAACCTTTTCTCAAATTTTGTTTAAAAATTTTTTGATACAATTTAACTTATGATATTGATATAAAATCTTTTTTTTTAATAATCTACTATCAATATGTCCCTTTTTACATTGTTCGGAGCTAAAAAAAAAACTTAGGAATTAGTGTATGCAATTTGAGGGAAAAGCGATTAGATGTAAAGATATAATTGACTCAAATCCATTTTTCGTAATAACAGAGTTTTCAATTAACACTTAATCTACCATACCACTGATGTTTACATAGCAATTTTACCATGGAATCAAATCACTATGCATTGTCAGAATTTAATAATAATGCGAATTTCCGGAAGTGCGTTGGTTTTATAATTAATGCTTGTCGAGTTTTTCGGCAAAATTGATTTTGTGATAGTTGTGTACGATCTATAAAATGTGAATCTTAGCAACTTGAAAAGTTAGCAAAAATTATCGGAATTTATTTATTTTTACAATTTTTACTTTTTATTTGATGATCTTGAATGATATACAGATTAGAACTTTAATATTGAATCAGCTGAGATATTGGGTGATGAAAGCAGTACAGAGACGATGATCGGGATATCACTAACAACTAAAGACTCTTAGACACGGACTTAAATTTTGCCGACGCATTTTTTTGTTCCTGTATATTTTTTTTTCGAATTCAACTTATCTTACTCATATTAAATATTTTTCTTATAAATCTACAATCAATTTTGTCTGTGTTGAAATTTTTAAGCTAATTGATCATTAATTATTTTTTTACGAATTTTTAAAATATGACACCCTCAAAAGCAGATGGGGCCCCAAAAAAAATTTGGGAGGCAGGAAATGAAATTCTAGGTGAAAGTCGGTAGATTAATTGTTTAAAAAAAAAATTGAAATAATAGCCATATCATGAAAAAAAAATTGGGTTAATTTTAAGAAGTTGAAAACTTTCAACATTTATGAAAATTGTATACATCAATATTTGCTCATGGCTCATTGTACTGAGCAGTGATGAGGAAGAGTTGTGTTGAAATGAAATAGAATTAAAGAAGCCTTTTTTTGTTTGCGAGTTATTGTTTTATGTGTTTATAAATTAAATAGAAATAAGTATGTTTTTGTTAGAAGAAATAAAGTTTCTGAATTTTTTTCAAATGCATCCTCTAACATTGTTAGACACAAGATATTGGCATATTGAAGGTTATTTACCTATATTAATCTCCATACCTGTACCTAAGTAAATTACCATTTTTATACTTGCTTATGTCTGTTTACTTTTAGTGCAGCAAGCAACATCTTGAAATTTTTACTGGGATATTTAACCCGTTTAGAAGTACTAAATCTCAGTCATAAAAATTGTATATAAACAATGCTTAAATTATTATTATAGTCAGAAATAAAAGCTGACAAGAATTTAAATGTTGTGCAGTATAGTAAAAGGTGCAGGTGGCTTATAAAATATCAGGCTGATCAATCACATCATACCATTTTGAATCAATATAATATTAAAATTAATATAGCATGTAAAATACTTTTAATTTAAGTAGATTATATGATATAAAACTATTAGCTTACAGGTAAAGCCTCAGTTGTTTCATCTTGATCTGTGGCTTTCTTCTTTTTCTTTTTTTTCTTCATGCTAGTAAAATCCATAGAGAAATCTGAGGAAACATATAGTTTAAATAATGAATAAATAAAGTAAATAACTTAATATGAACAATTAAGCATAATGAATATTAAATGAACAATGTTAAAGAAGCAATAATAATAGTATACGTCACCATATCACAACTAATAAGTCTCTTTTAAATGTTAAAGTTCTGACATTTAATTAAAAAAAACGTAACAAATTTAGGAACAAAATATTAACTTGATGTAAATAACCATTATTCAAAATAACTAAAGATAACTTTGACTTTGAATGAGTTCTTAATTATTAATCCTGAAATATAATAATTAAAAGTACCATCAGGAACTTTTTCCTGAGATGGTTGTGGTTCAGAAACTTCCTCTTTCTCAGCTGGAGGGGGAGCAGGAGTGGGTTGTCCATCAGCTGCTGGCCCACTGTCTTTTTCTTCACCCATAGCTGCATTCAAGTCAAAGCCAATCTTCTTCTTTTTCTTTTTTTTCATTGTTGGATCAAACGGTAACTAAAACAAAATGGATAAAATAAAAGGAACAACATTTAAAAGTCTATTTGACAAATCAATTATCACCATCCATTAACAGAAAAAAAAATCTTTTTTTTTGCTTGGTCTGCATTATTAATTTTTTTTTTAATATAATTTTTATTTTGTAGATAAAACTCTTTTAAAACAATTGATACAGCATATCTTACAAATGCATGTAACTATCGAATCGTGTAGACAGCAACAAAAAACCACGTCATGTTCATGTTGTATTGTAGACCTACTGACTACTCACTATAGTTACACTATAGTATAATGTGACTATGGAGTCATGAATGACTATGAGAATGATTGTTTGAAGATAGAATACCAAAGCAGCCTGTAATTATTGCAAACCCATCAGAAATAGAATAAAAGGGTACAAACACTCACTCAGATCCTAGAATCTGGCTAATCATACAGACTGCCAAGAAGAAAATTATTTAAATTGTTACAACAGTTGTAGTACTCAATACTGACAGCTAAAATTAGTAAAATATGGCCGTGGACTGCCGCTCGCTACCGAACAGGTTGTGTCTTTAACACGATACAATATCTAAATACTTACCAAATCAGCATCAGCCATTTTAGGTTTAAATCTGTATAATATTCAATGTAAAATGTATCCAAACACAGAAAGAATTTTTTTTAAATAATTAATTGACGATTTTTGCACGCTTCGTTCGCTATCTTGCATCAGATTATGGATCTTCCGGTAGTTACATTACTAACTCCTTTCGTGTGAGAACTTAGAAATACTTTCGTACATTTTATCGGTTTTTATAACCGGACAATAGTTTCTAATATTTAGCTTTATATAATTTGAAAAAGCTACCAACATAAATTTCTATAAAGAATTGCACTATGATATCATTTAATTGCGTTTATACCACTTATCAACTGGAAACTTTGAGTATGTTTTAGTATATAGTGCAGGGGTGACTGGAAAGTGAGGCGTTAACAAAATAAGGTGTAGGCCTATAATGATTATCACTTATTATAAATTATGCTCTGTGAAAAATTGAAGTTCTAACAGTTTTACAAAACAAGGAAAAAAAATGCAATGGGGCATAAACAGAATGGGATCATCCGATCATCTAAGAAAGAAAACTGTATGAATTTCAGGGACAGGGGACAGAAATCTTACATGAACTTTAGTCAAACCAGATTAAGCCCCTGTGATTAAAACAAATTTAAGAGTTCTAAAATACATGAAGATGTGAGAAATGAGATTTTTTTCCTTTGTAAACAAAGAATTTTAAAAATTTACAATTTAAAGCCTATAAGATAAATACATTTTAATAGCAGGAGTTGAGTGTTTTTGGAATAATCACCTATTGACTCTAAGGTATCGTCTATTAATTAATTGCGTCAACAAATTAGGGTGGAGTAGGCCTATGTCTGAAAAAGTTTGACAGTTGTTGATATCTGGGATTGAGGGGGGGATATTTGTTGGTAAGTTTGTGAAAAGTGGCGTTACAGAGGAGGGTCGGTGGTGAAATCCGCCTCTTGTTGTACCAGTTAAAAAAAAAAACATATTATCCCGCGACGTTTGACTTTCTCTAAACAGACGTCCTCAATATTTATGATTTTCTCTCTAGCATACCTTGTGACGGGGCATACAAAACAATATGTATTTTTGAGAAAATCGCCCTTACACGCAAAAGGGCCCCAGTAAAAATAAATAAAGTGCACCTGGTGAGAAACTATGTTCAACTCAAGTCGGGTCAAGCCTTGAAGCAAAAAATTAAATAGATTAAAAAAATAACTCCGAAAGCCCCCAATTCAGCGACCCTGACAAAGTGTTTGAATTCCCCCCACCTCTCCACCACCCCACCCCTTGCAGCGACCATGCATCAATAAAATAAACAAATAAATTACAGAATTTTCAACAGCACAGCTATTTTCAAGAGAATTTTATTTTTATTAAAAAAAATTTAACTTGACCTTTTTTTTTATTTGTAATAGGAGTTAAAGAATTATAAACATATACAAGTTCGTCGAGGAAATATATTTCACATCCTGGATATTTACACAAATGACCAGGAGTTTCGTCCAATGTGATCACAGTAGAATCAATCCAATGTATAGTTTAGTACGGTTCAGATCTGTATTTTTTCAGTTCTTGTTGATATCTGACATTCTGAAGTAAGAATTTGAAAGATCAGCACATAGACACACACACACAGACACACACACGCGCGCGCGCGCGAAAGTATACAACTATCACAAGTACAGGCTACCTTTAAACAGAGCCGTTATTAAACTAGGTGGCTGCCTCCCCCACCCCCCGCCCCTGCAGAGGAGTCTCCACCTGTGGGGGTTTTAATTAAGTCAGCCACACGGGAAGACAATATAAGCACTTGTTAGGGGCTTCGGGCTAAAATGATTCATCAGTTACGTTTTTCAAAATTTAAGATCCCAATAATTTCAAGTTGCTACCTTAACGACAGCTCTTAGCCCAGGCACATTACCAGTGGCGTAGTAGGGGAAGGCAAGGGGGGGTTCATCATTCCCCGGGCGCTACTCAAAAAGGGGCGCCAAATGGTATATTTTACATATAATATTATATGGTTTTTGAATGAGGTATAATGCCCTGGGCGCGAGTTAAGCTCGCTACGCCACTGCTCATTACCATTTCCTGATGCCCCCAAATTTAACTTTTGCATAGAGAGGCCAAATGATTTTTGCAGAGGGCCACCAAAATATCTATGTCAAGACGGCCCCTGAGTGTACCTTTTCCTAGTATCACCATAAATACGTTTGCTTATAGCCTACAAATGTAATTTGGCCCAGTGCCTCCAAACGTACCTTAGCATCGGGCCCCCAAAAAGAAAAAAAATGGCATTGCTTTCAGGATCCCAATATTTTTTTGCCTAAGGGCCGTAAAATATCTCTGAAAATCTATGCCTTGGGCATCCGTAGATCTCGCCTATAAATTCGTCCGCTTATATCAAAACAACTGATCGTACACACATCTTTACCTTAGATTCCAACTTTCTGTTGTAGTTCTCTAGACTTTGAATCTCTTTCTCAGCTTCTCTCAACTCGCATTCTCTCTTCCCAACCATTTTACCACAATCTTCAAGCTGAAACAACAAAGGAAATCATAGAAATTACTTTTTTTTAATCATATTACTATACAATTTTATTCAGGCCTTAATGCCAGACGTAATGTGCTGAAGTAATGGCACAAACTCTTACGAGAAATCAAGTTGAACATTTTTACAGAAGGTTATATTCAGTTTTACGTCTATAATTTTGTCTGAATACTTTTCCTGAAGTAGCGGCCCTATGGAGTGGTGAGAAGGGCAACTGATCAGGCCCCGGACCTAGGAAGGGCCGTGTGATAGGAGTGTTTTGTTACGATAAATAGACTATATATATATGCAGCCCCGTAGCGTGACAATTCTACAGCAGGGGCCAGGCATTCTACAGCAGGGGCCAGGCATTCTACAGCAGGGGCCAGGTAATACATTTGACTAAGTAGAACAAATAAGCAGAGTGGGCCAGCCCCCTGGCCCCCCCGCACGCTACGGGCCTGTATATATGGTTCTAGGCCCCGAATCTTGACGATATTCAATAGGGCCCACAGATTCAATATTCATACTACGGCAACATTTATTTTCTGACCAATCTAATTGTGTAACAGATAGTGTATACACTTGTTAACAGAGAGATCTGGCTTCCATTACCGAACAAGGCCTCGAACTTGACAGGTTTAAGTGAAGTTAAATACATGTATGGAGAGTAGCCAAAACAGACTAAAAACTGTTCAATGTTAGGGTACTTTATAACAAAAATAATAATTATAATTTGTCTTGTTATTTGTTTTATTAAGAGACTACCTGATGTCGCAATGAAACTACGTGATGTAATGAAACTACCTGATGTCGCAATGAAACCACGTGATGTCGCAATGAAACTACCTGATGTCGCAAATCCTGGATCTCAGCACAGGCGTCTGAAAGTTCCGCCTCCATTTTGCCCATTTCTTTCTGCCACTGAGCCTTTTCTTCCATCATTTTGTTCAAATCTTTGGTCCTATGCTGTGAGGAAACAATGTTAGATTTCAAGTTATAGACCTAACCTATATACAAACATTTCACACACCTGTCCTGAACAGTAAGCGACTATCATTAAACTATGTAATTGTCCGTATTTTAAATGCATATTTTGGGCCAATGGACAATTCATCAAAAGAACATCTCAGTAACTTTTTTTTGTGCACACCAATGGTGTATAACTAATAATAGTTTTGTACAAAAATACCAAAAGAGCCGTTCTTGATATTTTGAGGATCCCTAAACAAATGTAAATCTGAGACCTTCCGCCATGAGTATCAAAATGATTTGTAAAAAATGACACTTTGAAATAATCGACCATACATTGTTAAAGTAGGTTGAGTAAAAAAAAAAGAAGGTTTCGAGTCGAATTACGGAGATTCTGGGTGGGGGAGGTGGGGAAGGGTCCTTGGCAACCGCCTAGTTTCACCACATATACTGGGGCGTTAAAGGCAAGTGTCAGAGTAGCGCTAGTCACTTTCGGTACACTTTTGTATATTGTGACAAACACTGACCTCCAGGTGCTGCATCCTCTTCATACAGTTGTTGTAGTCTATCTCCAGACGTTCAGCTCGCTGAAACAGGATTATGAAACAAAAAGGTTTGAATCTGATGGTTTGAACAGGTTTTTATATTGAATAGTCAAAATTGAACATACACATGCACACTATGTCTATATACAAGGTAATGGGAAATAAAAACGATGTTGAAAGTGTTTTACATATTTATACAGCAAAATGTTGCACTTACTTAAGTTATAGTGTTGTACTTATCGACAAAATAAAATGTTGTACTTACTTCAGCTAAAGTGTTGTTCTTATCTACACAACAAAATGTGATACTTCAGCTAAAGTGTTGTTCATATCTACACAACAAAATGCTGTACTTACTTCAGCTAAAGTGTTGTACATATCCACAGCTTCACAAATGTCAGATTTCACTTTTCCGTTTTCAGCACGGAGCTCAGATATCTGCCAATGAAAATATATGATCATTATTTTTCATAAGTGGTGTTATACTATTTACCTAGAATTTCATTCCTCCCCCACAGACCATTTAATTCCCTATTTATTGAAAAGGGTTTTTTAATTTTTTTAAAAAATATTCATCATCTCTAAATATTGATTTAAACAATCAATCAAGATTGAACTGAAAAGCTTAGGCTCATTGTGTTATTAGGCCAATCAAGCCCACCGCGAAAGGGGAAAACCCGATTTCTTGT
This sequence comes from Bulinus truncatus, assembly GCA_021962125.1. NCBI lineage: Eukaryota > Metazoa > Mollusca > Gastropoda > Planorbidae > Bulinus > Bulinus truncatus. Next base: position 1,332,384 of record JAGDYQ010000232.1, read on the forward strand.
CATTTTTTTTTTCATGGGCCATTAGGCTATGGGACATCGTCAATATTTATAGGTAGCTATAAAATGACTTAGAATTTTGAATGAGGAGCTCTTGTTTTTCAGAGATTGTCAATGGGGAGGGGGGGAGGAATGGTTGACACAAACTGAAGACATTCAGGCGGCGGCCTTGAACCAATAGTACAATGGTAAATACTTCTTATTTCAGTAAAAAAAAAATGAGATAAACGTTGTACTTGACACAGAAATTTTTATTTTTTTTTTAAGCATTATTGGTTTTAAAGGTTTGCTAGAATATTTAAGTTAAAAAAAATGTTTTTTAACCTATCAGCAAATAAATGAATGTTTTCAAACCTTTTTTTTTTAATTTGGACATTTAGGTGTCATTACAAATGAATGTATTAGCATGTCTTTGTAGTAATTGAGTTAAAAAAACAAACAAACAACAACATAGACTGATGACTTCATTGCATCCATTTTTCTAAGAGATCAATACTAATCATTCGACAAATTCCATTGTTTAAAATGTATAATCCTTCACACATGTATCGTGAACAATGAACATGCTACTAATACTATAGAAGTATGGCGCGGGCCATGCAAGGTTCTTTCAACTGTTTGAATGGCCCGCACTTCACCCCACCTTAATGATAGTTCACATCAATAAAGTTTGCATTTAACATATTACTTGATATAAACATTTTCTCTTAGTCCTTCCCTTCTGTTAAAAATTCAAGAACCCCTTTCTGCCCGCGGTTGGAACAAATAGCTGACCCCTGTTCCGCTTGGTCACAGACGACCACGACATTTGTGTTCTAATCAGGCTTTTGGAGCCGGGCCGAACCCCGAACCGGGAGCCTTCTTTCACTGAGCCGGAGCCAGGCCGGAGTCGAAAAAATATGGCGGCTCCACGGCTCCCAAATGTTTTTTTTTACAGCAGAATTTTTTTTTAGCTTTAAAATTACAAATTTGTTTGATTGTATATCCTCCCAATTTATGGCAGACAAAACAAAATGGCACATTATATATTCACTGTTTTATTATTAACAGAATATCAAAATAGAGCAGATAAATTTATAAAGGCTGCATTATTCGGACCCAGGTCCCAATAAAATTCGATTATTATTCGGACCGTAAACCGTCTCACTAAACTTGGCTTTATATTTAAACTTTATTGAACGGAACCCGAAAAATAATAATGCAGAGTCAAATGGTGAAACCCCTGGTATACTGAGTAACGATTAAATATTACAATTCAAACAATTATAAAAAAAAAACAATAATCAAGTTTATGTATAGCTAAGCTAAGTGCATATTTGCCACGGGTCGAATAATCGAGACTTTATTGGGACGGGGTTCGAATAAAATCAAGTTTTAGTATTGGTACCAAGGTTGACCCGTAGACAGAGGATATGAAGTTAATAAATTATATTATTCTGACTTCACTTTTATACATATGTATAATAAAATAATAAAAGTACAAATTCAAAGTGAATTTCAGAGTGATGTTATTTATTTTTGCCAAGTACACTTTTTTTACAATTAATTTTATTTTCAAATTAGACAAGCTGCGACTGGTCAGTTTATTTGTTAGATGAATCTGACTCTTTAGCATTCAATATTTTATAGAAATATCTGCAATAATGCTTTTATATTTCGTGCATCTTTGACTCGTTCTTTGGATTGTACGTTAATAACCAATGCAGTAAGATATAAATCAGATATCTATTATGTAACAATTGTGTAGCAGAACAAAATGGTCAATATATTTATAACAGGAATCCGAAGATATTGCTCTGCCTCAATAAATTTTTATCATTAAAAACTTCTCTTACTATTTAAATTATTTCTTGGTCGCTTCTGCAACATGCGCATGCATTATTAGAAAACGCAAGTTAAAAATTATATATTTCTAATTAATAGCTAAACAATCTACTAAAAATGCCCATTCCAGATATGGAACTGCAAAAAATTTCTTGGGGAGGACTCACAAGGATCCCGCTCCCCCCAAAATTCCTCCTCTCCGTCTTCCTAGTAAGCTTTCAAGCGCTTCGCGTTTTACATTTTCGCCCCTCCGAACATTTCTTTTACCCCACTAGGGGCTGAATTATGGGGGAGGGGGCCGGGGGGCATGTCCCACCACACGCCCAGGTTATCGCAAGTTTAGGTAATATATCATTCAAATTTTCGAAATATTTTTTTGTCTGTTCAAGACCAATTTTAAACAATGAAAACAGTTTCGCCCCCCCGGGGGGTCAAAGTTTGGCCCCGCCCTTCCCCGTCAAAGTTTTCTAGATCCGCCACTTTGTACTCCATAGAATCAGTTCTTCGGCACCCCCCCACGTCGAAAAAAATTCCTCCCCCCCCCAATACAATAATCCTGACTACGGGCCTGCCTTGGTCCGAATAGTCACTTCGAATTTATCAATAATAAATATAAATACTGAAGTCTTTAAAATATTTTAAATAATGTATCATTGTACTATTGGCTAATTTGATCATTGAAATAACTTTTTATTACTTATGAAAATGGCGACTAGTGAAACTTAGATAAAAAATAATGATATGTTTCTGGATGCACTGAAATGGTTTGTTTTTAGTAAAACCGACAATGCGTATATTTTTCAAGTTCCTGACTATAGGGGTGAACGCGGCAAAATTTGCATAACTTTTTATCAGCGGGATGTTAGCGTGGAGCAATTACAAAAATTTTTGTCTCGTGTGATACTATCTTAATAGGGAGCCGGAGCCGGAGCCGTCAAATTTGTGGGAGCCGGAGCCGGAGCCGAAAAAAAATACGGCGGCTCCGCAAGCCTGGTTATAATTATATAACAGCTTAGCAGTTTTTCTTTTTTTTAATGCACTGCTTAGACAATCTTTCTCTGTAGTTGTTGTAGTACCTCTAACGCAACCCGGGGGGGGGGGAGGTTGGAACCCCATGCCTCAATGGATGATATGGCTGAGGGTATCTGTTTATTCTATACCTACATGTTTCTCCTGGGCAATGCTGTGAGACTTTAACTCATTGAATTCTGCATTCAGGTGGCGCAAGTCAGACTTCAACGCGGAAATCTGAAACAAAGTCAGTCAAAGAAGTGAGTACTATGGTCTATCCTGGGCTAGTGGTTCTCAAGTATTTACTAGTCGCGACTCACTATGACAGCGGTTTTTGTATCATGACCCACCATCTATATAAATAATTGCGGTGTGGGTTCTGCGTTAAATCGAATTAATACACCAGTAATCCAGTTTAAAATACAATCATGAAAGAATCGGATCTGCCCGAAACCAAAACAAAAAAACCTAGTCTACCGATCAAGCTTAAGGGGATATAACTCTATGCAAAGGTTTTTGCAAGGGTACAGCTAGTGTATAGTAATATAAAAGAAAGAGACTACGAAGTTGTATTGAGATAATTTTCCCATTTTACTTTACTTTACACACTTTAAGTTTTATAACATATAGAGAATTAGAGATTTATAACTTATAGAAAATTATATATTTATAACTTATAGAGAATTAGAGATTTAATTACATATACACAGATTCTCGATTTTTTAAACAATGTTAAATCCCACCCTTTGAGAACTAAAGATTTAACAAGAATGTATCATTATCATTATATCAGAACAACATCCACTAAACGACATATGCATTAGGATATTCTTTCTCATAATCTGGATATTTTTGAATTTTCTTAACATTGACTTAGAAGTTTACTGTCAAAGGAATAATTAGTTCTTCGAAAAATGTAAAATGGACTCAAGAGCTCATTTGAACATTTTTTTTAAATGCTACTGTATATGGTTTTTGACATTTTATTAAACTCTATCAGTGTAAAAAAAGTAAAACTTTGTTTTGATGAGACAGATTAAAATTAACTGTAATAAAAAATTCAAGTCCGTAAAGTCAAATTAGTTTAATGTTGTAAAATGAAGTTTTGTTCTTTGCTTTTAACACAAGTACATAGTTCAAAGAAATAGTCTCCAACAACAACAGAGAAAATAACTTTATATTTTAACTGAATTGTATTTGTTGACTGTCTTTTTCTCCATAAGTTATGCATCTATATATTAGGGTGCCTCACTTTATAATGGGAAAAATAAAGTTAATATTTTATCATGAGCATTTTAGTTTTCTTCACTGTGATTTAAAACATGTATATACCAAATTTCACACCCATTTGTTTAAGCTCCTATAAATACTGCCTCAGTGCACTGTTATCTCGTGTTTTATGGTATTCGGCAGTTGTATTAATGAACATTTTGCAAGGTTTAAATGCTATTTTTGGTACGAAGAACAATTATATTACACAGTACGAATTAATCAGTAAAATAATACTAGTTGCACGACACATTAACCTGACTGTATTGCAGAGTACTTCTAAGTACGTCATTCAATAATACTTTTTTAAAAGTTTTTTAGTCTGTGCTTTCTGAGTCCCTGAAGGTCTTCAAGGTTGCGTCATCTTTCAGCACAGTTGCTTTTTTATCTGAAAACTCTGTGATGCTCTTCTAAAAAATTGGAGAACAAGTACTGCTTTTCCTCCTCTGTTTGGTGAGAGATGAGTTGAATGATGACGCCAGTGCGATTACTCGCTCTTGGCACAGTCATTGACAACTTTCAAGGAAGAGACCACTGATGCTTACCTTCTGAAAGGATGGAGTTTGTTGCCGAACGGGAGCATCAGTCATGAGAAAATTTGTGGAAGCATGAAGAGCATTAAAGAAGAGCAGCGATGAGACGAGGTCGCAAAATCTTCAAATGTCAAATTATAAAGTGCTAAAGTGGATCATTTTATTACTGCGGATGCATCTTTCTTCTTTCTGATCATCAGAAGATTTCTCCATATTGAATTGCCGCAAGCAAGCAGCAAGGCTGTTTTTCTCATCCACTGAGACACGTTGAGAAAAAGAGAACCAGAGTGAATGAGTTCTGCACTAAGGTACCAGAGATGTCTGGCCAATTGCTTTACAATGCAGTCTGAGAAATGGAGGGAGAAACAATCTTATAATCAATACTAAGAAGCTTGGATAAAATCCAGATCTTCTTCAGAAGGTGCAAGACTGCTGGATAGGGACACTGGAACCAAGCTTTAATGTAAACCATAGATGCAAAGATACAAAAATTCTGCAACTGATCTGTCTTCACTACTTAGTCAGCTTTGAATTGATGACGTGAAGAGATAATATTAATGATGTAGATTATTTCTAGACATTCTCCTTGCATGGTGATAAGCTCATGGAACACGAAAACGCACACAGGGGGAATTCCTCCCAGGAAGATAAGATTCAGAGTCCAGAAGTTCTTCCTGTAATCCTTCACGTGACAGCGATATTTCGAGTTTAGTCTTTCAGCTGGATGATGAATTTGGAACAAAATGTGATGAATTCTTACTTTCAATGGCTTGAAGATTTTAAGCTCCAGTCGAACATCGTAGCATATACTTAGTTCTGCATGTCTTATTTTTGGCCAAAACGTCTTTAAAGCGCTTGAATAACAGCACATCCGGTCCAGTTGTGACTACCCCTAAATGTCTTCATTGAAGACGGCTAGTGTTTGTAAACATATCATTGTCCATTAGGATCAATTAGGGAAGTACCCACAGCATTTCAATATAACATTGGTAAGTGTCCACTGGACAGTATACAAGCAAAGAAATAGGTAATGAAAAAAGAATTGTTACCAACTAACTGTCAGACTGCTGTGTTTGTAAACATACCATTGGCCAGTAGGCTCAATTAGGGGAAGTACCTAGCTCAATAAACATGGGCACGTCAACTGGACAGTATACAAGCAAAGAAATAGTTCATGAAAGAAAATAGTACCAACTGGACGGCTACCAGACGCCTGTTTTGTATAGATACAATTGGAACAGAAATAGGCTCAATTAGGGAAGTACCTGAAGCTCAAAAACAGAGTTGTGTCAACTTCTATGCCAGCGTTAAATGAACAACACTTTTCGACCTAGTAGTCATAACTAAAAGAAAGATATTAATATCTAGCCCCTGCAAACATTTGATCTTATAACACTTGATTATTATAACTAAATTGAAATGCACTGAGTGAAGCTGGCTATTGGTGATGAAAATCAAAACTTCAGAGTTTTCAAGAATTTCCCGGATCCTTCTCCAGAGTTTTCCACGTTTGTTCTAGAAGCTTCTAGAACCTTCTAGCACTTTCATGTGCATTCCATATATACATACTCACATTCAAAATTCATTTAAAATTATTTAAAACTTTGGTTTTTAAATGAGTGCAGTACTAAATAAAAAGTCATGATATCAAGAAGTGACATTATTTTCCTGTGCATTTTTGAAGTCAAAGCAAATATGAAAACAAAAAGTTTCATAAAATTTGAGTAAAAAAGATTTTTTTGGGCCATTATATATACTATATATATATATATATATATATATCTCTCTCTCACCTCTTTTCTCTCTATCAGTCATCAAATTCAAGGCGACTGTCGGTTTCTCCCTCCAGATGGCGGTAGCTACTGTCGCAGTTTTAAGTTTTTGCAGCAGTTTATTAAAGTCGTCCCCCAGTTGGCAGTTTTCGTCTCTCATGCTCTCCATTTCTGTCTCTACGTCTGTCCAACCTCTTTCTGAGATCACACACCTGAGGTTAATATAGATCACACATCTGAGGTTGTTATTTGTTAGATTATACCATTTATCTCATAAAACACTTTGTTCTTGTTTATTAGTCCGAAAAACTGCGCATTGTAGGTTAGACCAAATAAAATATAAGAACCAAATATTGACTTTGTATGGCAGGGTCCACTTGCTTACACCCGTACTAACTATTTAAACAGTTTTTTTTTAGTAATATTTCTATATCCCCCGCCACAGCTTGGGCTGCACTTGCCAACGGAGGGACCACAGTGGGACGGGAATTAGCAAAACACTAGCAAAGGTGTAACCTCCATACGTCCATAGAGGTTGAAGTTGTGGGAAATGGTCCTAGCGTCCCTTCCATTGATAGTATCATATACAAATAAGGTGGCAAAGACCGATAGGGGCGCTGCCGCCGAAAGTGGGTATATATATATATGTAGCCTGCAGTAAAATTTGTCAGTCATTGATGAGTGTGTACGGTAAGGGGGTCCTCCGCTGGTGAGTTTGTCATGGGTCCAATACTATACAGCGACAGTGCTCTGATTAGGGTATAACACATGCCACTACCACTTGGCCTTCCACATGTAGCCAACTGCTGGGGTGGGAGGGGGGGGAATCACAGGAGACATAAAATCTTCATCTACCCGTGTGTAGAGATAACCAAAAGTCTTCTGGATCTCCGTCAATTTGAAACCTCATTATTCATACTCTTATCTCTCCAGCTGTAGCTCATTTCTTTCTTTGTGGGCCTCGCGTAACGCTGAATTCAAATGACGAATCTAGTGAAACAAAATTTAGAATACAACAGAACTAGAGACTCCAAATACTGTCGTCAAGAGAATCTTAACGTGCTTCTGTAAGAAATCTTAAAACCTATTAAAGACATATGCCCTATAAAAAAGATAAATAAATAGTTACTTTCGTCTGTCCACAAAAGTAAACATAGAGATAATGTAGGCCAATGTTAAGACCAGTATCAGATGATTATCATAATTTAAATCATAACAGTTTCATTATATCAGATCTTTCTCACTCTTTTGGGACACATTCTGTAAATTTGCTTGAAAATGAATATGAAGTACGCGTCTGGACAAATGCATTGGGACCTCTGGGTCCTGATGACACCTCTAGGTCCAGGACACCTCTAGGTCCAGGACCACCTCAGGGTCCAGGGAGCCCTCTAGGTCCAGGAAACATAACAAGAAGAAACCTATCAAAGTAAACTAGATAAACCCATGGCATGAAAATTGCTTTAAGTTGTATCTTGCCATCGCGTCCACAGTACGAGCTATTTTTACCTCTATTCTTGGCATCCTGTAAAATGTCCTGTTTCTCTTCTATCTCGTCCCTCATACGGCAAAGGTCGTCCTGGAGTTCCATAATTATTTGATTCTTTTTCTTCCAGAGCGGACACACTCCTTGTACTTGTGTGAGCATTTGCTGAGCTCTCGTCCCACAGCTGCTCAAACTGATTCAAACATTTATACTCATCACACATGGGGCATGCTTGGTTTTTATCCCATTAGTTTCAGCTACTACTCAATATATAGTTGACATATATTTGCCATTATTTAGCACTCATCAGCTCGTGAAATATACGTTTTAGAATATAAAATCGTGTCTTTGTTAAAAACCTGCACTTGGGAAAAATATAGAGTACATGATGGAAAAAATCTGCTTATTAAGGGAGCTGCGCAAACTCAAAGAAGAGCTGTACTTTGCCAAAATTCTTTATGCATATAAATTCAACTGGTTAGAACCAATATTTCCTCTAATTTTTCATAAGGATGTGTGTAGCAAAATATAAAGTCTTTGCAGCTTTGGAATAAAATGAAATTTTCCGTGCGCATTATAATAGTTTATAGGCCAACGAAACGAAACATTTGTGCGCTCGGTTGTAATGTGTGCGCACAGCCTAGAGGGAACAGTGGTCAATTGTATCTAAATATGCCAACCTGACCTCTGCATTTGATATCCGTGTGCGTCTCCCGGTATCGTCTGAAGCATGATTCAAGGTCTCGACTGGTACCATACTGACTATCTGAGCACTGAAACACATTATATCGAAGATAGTCATGTCGCATATCAGTGATTGTATCAAAATAGTCATCTCACATATCAGTGATTGTATCGAGATAGTCAAG
>JAGDYQ010000231.1:0-19269 GCA_021962125.1 Bulinus truncatus
TAAATTATCAATACAAAAAAAGTCAAAGATTCTTAGGGCTTGATAATTAAAATGGGCGTCATGATTTGAAGAAAGTTTACCACCATTGCTAGTCATGTAGTGTCATGATTTGAAGAAAGTTTACCACAAGGAGTACAAGGACTGAATGTCTATTGAATCCAAGCAGTGAGTACAAGGACTGAATGTCTGTTGAATCCAAGCAGTGAGTACAAGGACTGAATTTCTATCTACAATCAAGGACTAAAACAAAAATTTTTTACCTCAAGACCCCCCCCCCACCAGTCAAACGTCCCTGTCAGAGCCCTAATCTCTCTGCCCACTTGAAGACAATATTATCAATTCATCCGCAAGTCTCATAGTAATGTTTTTAACTGTGGATCCGGTGAGGGTGGGGGAGTGTGCGGACGACTAGGGCCCCAGCAGCCCAACAAATTAGTTCACTTTATTTATTTTAAGGACTCCTTTGTCTCCTTAAGAAAGGGAAGTTCTGTTTGATACATTCATTATGAAATAAAAAGCATTGGTCGGTTGATTGACGTCAGACTCAGGTCACATCTATTATATCCATGGTTCGCTCCCTTCAACAGTATATTGAAACCCATTAAAAAAACTAATGAAAGATGTTAGCATGTAGATAGTCCGGGGAAATAATGGCATCGTGTGTGAAGGGTGTGGCAGATATGTAAGTGTGGTGAGCGGGGGGGGGGGGAGGGATTCTTTTCTTTAACAAAATAATGAGCACACAAAAGTGGCTTACTTTAGCTATTAGTGAACTTTTTTAATGATGAATGAAGGTTAGAACAAAAAATTGATCTTCCCAGTACAGACAGTACTGGCAAGTTCCCAACACTTAATTAAACAATGGCTTCTGGATTCTGGAGACTAGGAGATGGAAACTTTCAATTACGGTTCTCTCTGATTGATTAAAGCGATTTTCTCCTGGTTTCTGTCTTTTGATTTGATTTGATTTTTTCTTTTCTCTATCATTCTTCTGTTTCATATCTATCTATCTATCTATCTATCTATCTATCTATCTATCTATCTATCTATCTATCTATCTATCTATCTATCTATCTATCTATCTATCTATCTATCTATCTATCTATCTATCTATCTATCTATCTATCTATCTATCTATCTATCTATCTATCTATCTAATCTATCTATCTATATAAATATATATATATATATATACATATATATCAATCTATCTGTCTGTCTGTCTATCTACATACCTTTCTATTTATCTATCAATCTACTTGTCTGTCTGTGTATTATCGATTAAAGCGTTTTAAGCCAAACTCGCCAACTTTACCCCACATTTCAGACACTAGTTACTTATGTACCCGGTAAATTATAAAATATAAATTGAAACAATTGGTGGGAGATAAAAGAAAATAAAACGAAATAAGTAAATACGTGCAGCTACTTGTAGTCGGTTTTTCTAACTCATTAGTAGATTGGTGGCAGCACTGGACCATATTCCACTAAATCTGTTGATAGATAGAATCAGAGGAACTTTTGTACTAGAGCCCTTTATCAAGTGCATAGTGTAGGTTTATATTTCTGTAGCAACAGCTATTGATAACCAAGTATAAATTTAATTCTTAGTTCCTCTTTAGTTGGTAATTTGATCAATTCCTCGTCAAAGTTATAAACTGTTCTGCTTATGCAAATGAAAACGAATCGAAAGCCTAAAAAAAGATATATTTATTTTGTTATAGGTCTTCAAATCTTTGGTTTTAGTCCAAATAAAGAGCATCCAGATGCTGGCAGTAAGTATCCACATCTTCATCTTGATTTTATTAAATTTGGGACTGAATTCCATTCGTCCAGATTTCGTTAATGAAAAACGGAGAAAATATTTTTTGTTTGTATTATATTTAGTTCACGACATTGAAGCTGTAGACATAGTTCATTAAATTTGATAAATAAACTATACCATATGTCACGGGGAATTTCATAAGTCCAATGCGTCACATGGATTTACCAGTGAAAGGAGTTTTATAAAATGTATCGTACTCAACGGGGGATTAAAAAGGTAGAGATATTCTCTTACTTCTAATTATTGTTTCGTGTATATAGTGTGATTATATTGTGGTGCCATATTTTGAAAAAAAAACAAGTTGATTATGAAGCAACGTCTTGGTTTTCTTAGAGCTGTCTCACTGAGTGGAACAAATTATACAATGAGTCAAAACATTTGACAGCCAAGAGACATCCAAAAACAAGCAACATTGAATAGTTCATTTTCATAACAAAGTTATCCAAAATATCTACCCTTCAACGATTTTTTTATATTCCGTTGAACGCTTTAATTACAAACTGTAGAATTGTGTTAAAGCGTTCAGTGGAGATGTTCAGTGGAGATGTTCAGTAGAGATGTTCAGTGGAGATGTTCAGTGGAGATGTTCAGTGGAGATGTTCAGTGGAGATGTTCAGTGGAGATGTTCAGTGGAGATGTTCAGTAGAGATGTTCAGTGGAGATGTTCAGTGGAGATGTTCAGTGGAGATGTTCAGTGGAGATGTTCAGTGGAGATGTTCAGTGAAGATGTTCAGTGGAGATGTTCAGTGAAGATGTTCAGTGGAGATGTTCAGTGAAGATGTTCAGTGAAGATGTTCAGTGGAGATGTTCAGTGAAGATGCTCAGTGGAGATGTTCAGTGAAGATGTTCAATGAGATGTTCAGTGGAGATGTTCAGTGAAGATGTTCAGTGGAGATGTTCAGTGGAGATGTTCAGTGAGAAAATATTGGCGGTGGATATGCAGTACAAACAACAAAATATTAATTATACACAATGTACACACTCATTCAAATTGACATTTCTTACAGCCGCCTAATTTTGTTATTGTGCTATTGTGTATAACTATTTCCGTGGTTCACTATTAAGAAATAAAATAAAAAAAATGGGTTGCTGTTTTTGGCAAAGTCGTCATCAGGCAACTTTTGAAAAACTCTTTCACAGCCTCGAGTTGATGCTTGTGGCTCAAACTTACTTCACTTGGAAAGGACGGATGGTTTAGAGCTCAACTGTCAACCTAGGGGGTTCCCTGGCTCATGTGATGGTGAATTCCCTCCAAGTATCCCGTGGTGCCTCCATAACCTTTACACTTCCAGTTGTGGTGGGGATGAAAGAAGGGCATCATAAAAACCGCCCCATTAGCGGCCAGTGGGATCTGGAAGATAAACATCTCCTCCCTACAGGGACTTCCCACACACCTTCACTTTTTTTAGCGCATGCCGCATCTTGCATGTTTAATAATATTTAATAATAAATATCCAATCCAACATTAAATATTTAAAGAGAATTTCCGGGTTTTTATTTTATACTTACGACATCCAGTCCGATATTTCTAGACCTAAAAATTGCAGTTCGCAAGGTTTCTTAGATTAAATTTATTGATTGTTTATATGTCATGTATTTCTTTCTATGTGTGAACACTGATCTAACCGCAAATAGCTGCTTTAGCTTTTTTCGCAACATCTTTAACATTTCTGTTTCTATTATTTTAACATTTACTTAAACTGCTAATAATTATTTTCTAGATAATATTCAAGACGCATTTTAAAATTTATTTTAAGTTATTTATTTATATATTTATTTACTAGTTGTTTCATTTGTCTCGATTATTAAAGATGTAATGGATGTTTACAATGACTTCCTTCGGTTTTCCAAAATAATATTCACTATTCATACCGGAAGTAGTTTTGTTATAGTAAATATATCTTTCATATTAAATAAATCGTTGTGTAGATAATTAATTTCAGCTTTAGATGACAGAAGACAATCTATGTTACATGGATTAAAAAAGTTATGACACGAGACTTGATCGATGGAAGGGGGGGGGGAAGAGAGGTGTGTCGGGGAAAGTTAGCTGAGAAAGGTCTCGGTCCCATGGAGGAAAATACTGCTGTTGGGAAAAGAGTTAAATAACGAATGCGTATTCTGTATAATATATATTATGTTGTGGACACCTAATACTACTGGATATTGTCATTTGATATGTGAATCAAACCCTTTGTCACAACCTGGTACACGGTTAGAAGCAAGCGGTAGAACAATTTTATTTGTTCATGTCTTTGTCGGGGAAAAAATGTCTAAACACCTGGCATATTAGGGGCGAAATGTTTAGCAAAAAATGATTCTTGACTAATTTTTCATCCTTTTATATATTTGCCAAAAGTATGGTTTTATTTCCTGGCAATATTGACTTGTCAACCTTTACAGAAAATTTCCATTTTTAAACTTAGTTATATAAAGACTGTACAACATCTTGGACTATATCATCAATTCTGCATTGGGGGTAGTTAGTTCAACTGAAATATGTGCAGAGGTTCTGTAACGGACATCCTGTGAAGTTGATTATATAGATGGGGAAAAAATAAAAAGAAGAGAGTGAATGAATTCAAATGGAAGAATAAATGTGCTTCAAGAGATTTAAAAAAAAACAATATTATGTAGACATGTAAATAAATGTTTGTTTTTAACTCAACAAATCTTCAGACATCAGACGTGTTTGTTTGAATCAAATACAGGATAAATATAAATATGCGTTATCTGCATTGAGGTCACATCAATCCCCTTTCTCTGGACAACGGCCGAAGTAAAAAATTTAATAGTGGTCAAGCAACTCACATGTTTAGTGACAAACACACACACACACATACACACACACACACATACACACAGTATGTTTCCCTCTTAACCGAATGTTGATCAATCAATTAGTCCATTATTCTTCTAATTGGTCTCAATATTCTACTGTTAGTTTTATCCGAGACATAAGGGTTATTTTTTAAGTGATTTTAAGAGAAAATTATTTACAGACTCTAAGTATTCTGCCATTAATTGAATTCATAATGTAGCCATTGATGGGTATTCCACCAAATATGATGGCGATGTGTACTCGGTTCTCGAGACTTGGGCAACGCGTTTGTTAGTGCCAGGCAGTGGGGTCAAATGTAACTCAATATTAATAGAAATGAAAGAGAATATATATGTATATATATATTCTTATTCTTCTTATTATTATTATATCAGAGTTGCTATATTTATAATACACTTTATATTCATTTTGTGACAAACGATTGAAACTATTTTGATGTTTTATTTTGTATAAAGTTTAAATTACAGTTTTCTACAATTAAATTCTGAATACTATTGAGGATATTGAGGATATAAAACGCAATAACAATACATTTATCTCAGTCTATATTTCATTTGTAATTTTCCAAACTTTTATCCTATGTAAAACCATCCAGTCCAATGTTTTAAAAATGCATAGATAAATTTCGTGTTATATTTTGCTACATCAAATCGTTGAAAATACTTTCCTGACTTGAACGCTTTTACTAAGATGAATGAGTGACGGATGGCCCATTGTAGTAGATACTCCACTGTCAACTTGTGAGTCCTGGGTTCGATCCGCGTTGAGAACTAAGGAATTTCTTCCACGTGAAATTAGGTGCAAAGTCGTCCCGTAAGTCCACAGAGCTTTAAGTGGATACCTGACTTAAGTTGGGGGGGGGGGGGGAGTAAAGGCGACTTGCAGTTGTGCTAACCACACAATCCCTATATTTGCTGAGGTTACTGGAACAGGTGAATTATATATTATTTCATCTGCCCCGATGGCCCGTTAGGGTTAAAGGAACTTTACTAAGTTGAATGAAAGTTTATTCCAAGGCATGTTTTACATTTGCTATACTTTTCGTTATTTCAAAAATGTCACTTAGAATTCGGAATTATTTTTTTTAACTGTATTTCATTATTGAATCCACTATTTAATCCACTGTTGAATGCAGGATTGAATCACTTAAAAAAAAACTCCTAGATTTATCAGGTAAAACATCAGACGGTATGGCAGGTATAATTCAACCCTTTACACCATCCTCCATTGTCTCGTCTGCTTGTCTGTTTTATCTTTTATTTTGATCTTCTGCTATGTGAATTGTTTTTTTTTTTTAATTTACGACCTGTATTTAGTGGTTGACTTGTTGAGATTCATAGACTCAACATTTTGACGGCCAAATGTTGTGTCCAACTTTTGCTATTCACGATTCCCTTAAAAAAAAGTTATAAAGTAATAAAGACAATAAAATAAGGTGAGATTAATTAATTATAATGACTGTAATGTTGGCAGATCTAAGCTGACTCTGTTACGTCTTCCCATATGGTTACAATAACTAACAATATTCGCGCCTGGCTAGGAATGGTTCAATACAAAGATGATTTCTTCACACAATAACTGTTTTATGTGTTGATTAAAATTTTGGGAGAATCACATTACAATAGTTTGAGACTCACTTGTAATTCGGAACCCAATATTGAAGAACCATAAGCTTAGAAAGATTCATTTTGGATCACAGACAGACAACACGCTCAGACAAGAAGCGGACAACACACACACATAGCCAACACACACACATAGATAATACACACATACACAAGACACAGACAACAGACAACAAACACACACAGACAACACACACATACACAAGACACAGACAACAGACAACACACACACAGACAACAAACAGACAATACACACACAGACAACAAAAATACATCGAATGTAGAACCGACAATAAACACAGACAAAAGACACACATACTACAAACTGGCAAACATGATTAAGGTACACATACTACAAACAGGCAGAGATGATTAAGGTATACATACTACAAACTGACAGACCTGATTAAGTTACACATACTACAAACTGACAGACATGATTAAGGTACACATACTACAAACAGGCAGAGATGATTAAGGTACACATACTACAAACAGACAGACATGATTAAGACACACATACTACTAACAGACAGACATGATTAAGGTACAATACTACAAACATGCAGACATGATAAAGGTACAATACTACAAACATGCAGACATGATTAAGGTACACATACTACAAACAGACATACATGATTAAGGTACACATACTACAAACAGACAGACATGATTAAGGTACACATACTACAAACTAACAGACATGATTAAGGTACACATACTACAAACTGACAGACATGATTATGGTACACATACTACAAACTGACAGACATGATTAAGGTACACATACTACAAACTGACAGACATGATTAAGGTACACATACTACAAACTGACAGACATGATTAAGGTACACATACTACAAACTGACAGACATGATTAAGGTACAATACTACAAACTGACATACATGATTAAGGTACACATACTACAAACTGACAGACATGATTAAGGTACACATACTACAAACTGACATACATGATTATTGTACACATACTACAAACAGGCAGAAATGACCAGAAACATGTCTAGAACGAGTCAAGTAATTTCATGTTGATAATAAATAATATCATAACACATATGATAACAAACATATACCTACAGCATAATGTACAGAGCTGGAGGGTACATAACAACTTCAAGTAAATTTACTCATTGGATTTCCTTGTCACCTATGTGTCCACTACCACTAGTAGCCTATATGTAAATTTAATGATGAAACATTGTTACTGTCTGGGGAAATCCATTTGTTAGACTAACGGTCTTTATCCTAGTCACGTCAGAATGGTTCTCCAACTGTAGCGATCCAAACACAGCTTTCTGATAGTGATGGGGGGGGGGGGGGTGTTTGTTTTACTGAATGAAATTTACAGTCCAAGGGAGAATAATCTAAGGGATTGGAAAGTACTTTTAAAAAAATATAATTAAGTCTTACACACTAAACCATTGTCGTCAACACGTAAACTAAGTTGTACATCAACACAGTTCTATAGAAGTTCAATTCAAAAGTGTTTATATAAGTTTAGAGGCAGTCTGATTCGGACTTACATTGGAATGGTTGTAAGTTCTACATCAACATAGTTCTATAGAAGTTCCATTCTAAACTGTTTGTGTATGTTAAGAGGCATTCTGATTCTGACGTATATTGCAATGGTCTAATACAGACATTTGTATTGTCTATGTCAATCAACGATTGATTATAAGGATTATGCACATATAAAATGTTGCTTAAAATACATTTTGATTAAAATTTACTAAAAAGTAATAACAATAGTTTTAATAAAATTAAAGAAACTTTTATAAAACATGCTCAGAAAAGAAAAAAAAAAAATCATTTTATAATAATTTTATATAAATTCTCATTGCAGTTTTTTTTACTATTGAAATGATTAAACTTGTCCGCTAAATGTCCGTTAGTCTATTTATATCCGTTTTAAAAAAAAAGCTTCACATATTCTCTGTCAATTCTAAGCATCGTATTTATTTTTACATCAAGCTGAATTTTTTCCGATCATAAGCATTACTTAAAAGATATGAACCTCGTAAATTCTACTAAATATGAGTTCATGGGCTGAAAATTATTATAATCGTGTATTGTCTTGTAGAATTTACATCTGTGCCGAATTGGAGCCTTCTCTCTAGAATGTAAACGGTTCACAAGTGAGTTACAAGATATAATGACACACACAAACAGAGTGAGTTACAAGATATAATGACACACACACAGTGTGAGTTAAAGATATAATGACACACACACACAAACAGAGTAAGTTACAAGATATAATGACACACACACACACAGAGTGAGTTAAAGATATAATGACACACACACAGTGAGTTACAGGATATAATGACACACACAGAGAGTGAGTTAAAGATATAATGACACACACACAGAGTGAGTTACAAGATATAATGACACACACACAGTGTGAGTTAAAGATATAATGACACACACACAGAGTGAGTTAAAGATATAATGACACACACACAGAGTGAGTTACAAGATATAATGACACACACAGAGTGAGTTAAAGATATAATGACACACACACACACAGAGTGAGTTACAAGATATAATGACACACACACAGAGTGAGTTAAAGATATAATGACATACATACACACACACAGAGTGAGTTACAAGATATAATGACACACACACAGAGTGAGTTACAAGATATAATGACACACACACAGAGTGAGTTAAAGATATAATGACACACACACAGAGTGAGTTAAAGATATAATGACACACACACAGAGTGAGTTACAAGATATAATGACACACACACAGTGTGAGTTAAAGATATAATGACACACACACACAAACAGAGTAAGTTACAAGATATAATGACACACACACACACAGAGTGAGTTAAAGATATAATGACACACACACAGTGAGTTACAGGATATAATGACACACACAGAGAGTGAGTTAAAGATATAATGACACACACACAGAGTGAGTTACAAGATATAATGACACACACACAGTGTGAGTTAAAGATATAATGACACACACACAGAGTGAGTTAAAGATATAATGACACACACACAGAGTGAGTTACAAGATATAATGACACACACAGAGTGAGTTAAAGATATAATGACACACACACACACAGAGTGAGTTACAAGATATAATGACACACACACAGAGTGAGTTAAAGATATAATGACATACATACACACACACAGAGTGAGTTACAAGATATAATGACACACACACAGAGTGAGTTACAAGATATAATGACACACACACAGAGTGAGTTAAAGATATAATGACACACACACAGAGTGAGTTAAAGATATAATGACACACACACAGAGTGAGTTACAAGATATAATGACACACACACAGAGTGAGTTACAAGATATAATGACACACACACAGAGTGAGTTAAAGATATAATGACACACACACAGAGTGAGTTAAAGATATAATGACACACACACATAGTGAGTTACAAGATATAATGACACACACACAGAGTGAGTTACAAGATATAATGACACACACACAGAGTGAGTTAAAGATATAATGACACACACACAGAGTGAGTTAAAGATATAATGACACACACACAGAGTGAGTTACAGGATATAATGACACACACAGAGTGAGTTACAGGATATAATGACACACACAGAGTGAGTTACAAGATATAATGACACACACACACAAACAGAATGTGAAACAAAAGCCTTTAAGAAATAATTCTTTACTCAAAGGTTCCCTAGGCTTAGATCATAACAAAATGTATCGATATTGTATCGATTGAATAAATGGTTTGAACGCCAATGTGGATGAACTTAACATTGGCAATAATAAATGCCAGTAATTGTCTGGAGCTGCTGCGCATTCTACAGATTTTATATGACACCTCTTTGGAAGCCCATCAATAAGCAAGATGTTTATCAAGATGTTTATCAAGATGTTTATCAAGATGTTTATCAAGATGCATCTAATATTATACAAGTCTAACGTCTACCTCCCACGAGTTAATCTGGTGTTGACTATATGACAAGTACAATGTATTATGGAATATTTGAAAAAAATATTAATTAATTTGTTGTTATTGTTGATGATATTTACGTAAACATTTAGGTAGTCTGTGACCTACATTTTCTTTACTAGCCCTACTTCCAGTGCTCCACTTGACGATCCCTACTTCCAGTGCTCCACTTGACGATCCCTACTTCCAGTGCTCCACTTGACGATTCCTACTTCCAGTGCTCCACTTGACGATCCCTACTTTCAGTGCTCCACTTGACGATCCCTACTTTCAGTGCTCCACTTGACTATCCCTACTTTCAGTGCTCCACTTGACGATCCCTACTTCCAGTGCTCCACTTGACGATCCCTACTTCCAGTGCTCCACTTGACGATCCCTACTTCCAGTGCTCCACTTGACGATCCCTACTTCCAGTGCTCCACTTGACGATCCCTACTTCCAGTGCTCCACTTGACGATCCCTACTTTCAGTGCTCCACTTGACGATCCCTACTTTCAGTGCTCCACTTGACGATTCCTACTTCCAGTGCTCCACTTGACGATCCCTACTTTCAGTGCTCCACTTGACTATCCCTACTTCCAGTGCTCCACTTGACGATCCCTACTTCCAGTGCTCCACTTGACGATTCCTACTTCCAGTGCTCCACTTGACGATCCCTACTTTCAGTGCTCCACTTGACGATCTCTACTTTCAGTGCTCCACTTGACGATCTCTACTTCCATTGCTCCATTTGACGATCCCTACTTTCAGTGCTCCACTGGACGATCCCTACTTTCAGTGCTCCATTTGACTAGCCCTACTTCCAGTGCTTAACGATCCCTACTTTCAGTGCTCCACTTGACGATCCCTACTTTCAGTGCTCCACTTGACGATCCCTACTTCCAGTGCTCCACTTGACGATCCCTACTTTCAGTACTCCACCCATTTTATGAGCCCGCCCCATCATGAAGACAGAAAAAATGTACAAAAATCCGACAATTTTTTTCCTGTATACGGCACTTATGATTGGTCGAAATCAATTTATTTCATCGCCTTGTTACACATCTAAGTAATGTATATGTGTCTCGGACTATCACGTGATGAGACCATTTACCCGGAAGTTTTTAATGAGCTGAACTTTGACCAGTATCTTGGCATGACGGGAAGTTGACATTGCACATTACGTTACCATGCCCATTTAAAGGCATTGCTAGCCTCATTTAAAAATTTCGGTCAAACCGTCGTTTTCATTATGTTGAGCTAAGCACTATTAGCAGTAGGCTGTTAGCTTCCAGTCGCCATTCCCGCTTCATTAAACGTGGTGAAAGCAGCAGGTTCAAATCCCTGTTACCTGTAAACTATATGGTGTCCTTACAGCCTAAGGCAGCCATGGTCCGATTATTTCTCGCGTGCCAAATCTGGCCCGACGAACGATTTAGTCCGGGCCGCAGCTCGCCCACGTTTCATAATAAATCACAGCTGTAGACTTTTATGTTTATATTGAATTTACGCCAACGCCCCGTCCATCGGCTCTTGGTCGGGCCCACCGGTCAAACTGACCCGTCCATCGGCTCTTGGTCGGGCCCACCGGTCAAACTAACCCGTCCATCGGCTCTTGATCAGGCCCGCCGGTCCAACTGACCCGTCCATCGGCTCTTGGTCCGGTCCACCGGTCAAACTGACGAACTCAATGTGACCCACGACTAATAAAGTTTGCCCATTCCCGGCCTCAGGTTTGGTGACTGTGTGAATAGGGGCATCTACAAATACATGGAGTGGGGACGGATGGTCGTGTGGTAAAACGCCCGGCTGTTGACCTGGGGATCACTGGTTCGATGCTCGGTGAGAACCAATGGATATTTCAGGTCATGGTTTAAGTCCCTGATATGTCTCCCGTGGTGCATCCATGTCCATTGCACGATCGGTTATGGTGGGGATGAAAGAAGGTCACCATAAAAACCGTCCTATTAGTGGTTTATAGGATCTAAGAGATTTCATCTCATCCTTACAGGAACTTTACACACACACAAATACATGTGACAATACTGACAACCATGTTTTAACAGCAATATCAAATTTAATGACTAGAACATTACCAAACAAAATCTTTTGTCAGTCATGAGTCATTCAAAGGTGGTATTGTGCTCAATATTCAAAGAGCTAGAACAGTGAGCCCCGACCCCCAGGCCGCGGACCGGTAAATGATACTGGCCAGCCCAAAAAAAACATGAAATTATTTTCTTTTTTTTTATCTACTGTTGTGTATTTATGTCGGGATTGTGCGATTCAACACGGACGAGAGTTAACCGGGAACTTAGCGACTGTGGGCGACTGTGGGCGGCAGTGGGCAGCAGTGGGCGGCAGTGGGAAGCAGTGGGCGACAGTGGGCAGCAGTGGGAAGCAGTGGGCGACAGTGGGCAGCAGTGGGCAGCAGTGGCATTGTAAATCAAAAGAATATAAAATGCAAATAATCATTGGTGTCCCCGCCCCCTCCCCAAGCCGCGGTGAAATTATCAAACGTCGACCGGGCCGCGGTGAAATTATCAAACGTCGACCGGGCCGCGGTGAAATTATCAAACGTCGACCGGGCCGCGGTGAAATTATCAAACGTCGACCGGGCCGCGGTGAAATTATCAAACGTCGACCGGGCCGCGGTGAAATTATCAAACGTCGACCGGGCCGCGGTGAAATTATCAAACGTCGACCGGGCCGCGGTGAAATTATCAAACGTCGACCGGGCCGCGGTGAAATTATCAAACGTCGACCGGGCCGCGGTGAAATTATCAAACGTCGACCGGGCCGCGGTGAAATTACACTGGTTTACAAATTTTCATTTTGTGAAAACTGCTGATATGCAAATAAGTGTTTCTTATGCAACTTTTTATGCTGATTCCAAATATGTAATCCAAATTTTTGTATCACGTCAGGATTTTTTGCAGTTTGACATTTATTAATGTAGAAAAAAGTCAATTAAACCAACAACAAAATGTACTTCGGTCATGCAGAAAACTATTGATATATACAAAATTATTAAAAAAAAGCAGATTTATTTTAATTTATTGTCTTCTACTGTACGAATTGTCTTTTAAGTGATTTGCGGTTATGAGCAGCGCCAGGATTGTGGCGTTTTAATGACCAGCAATAGTCGGCCATCATATTCGCGTTCCATCGACCTTGGTATCGACTCTCCATTGCACAAATGTCTTGATGGAATCTTTCACCCTGCTCTTCACTGTACGCACCAAGATTTTCAGGAAAGTAGTCTACATGGGAGTCCAAAAAGTGCAACTTTACACTCATGCGGCAACCCAAAGCCTGAAATTTGGCTATCATGTTCTCAACAAGACTTTTGTAATTGTCGGATTTAAAGTTTCCTAAAAAATTGTTGACAACATCTTTGAAGGCATTCCAGGCTTGTAGCTCAACTGTGGCCAATTTACATGAAAATTCCTCATCAGTCATTACTTCTCTGATCTGCGGTCCAACAAAGATTCCTGCAGTCAATTTCGCTTCACTTAAATGGGGAAATTTTTCTGCCAAGTATTGAAACCCGGAGCCAGTATGGTTCATATTCTTGACAAAAGCTTTCATTAACCCCAATTTTATATGCAGCGGTGGAAGGAGAACTCGATGTGCTTCCACCAAAGGCTTTCATACTGCGCTTTGAGGAATCAATAAACAATCTCCACTGATTAGCATCGTAAGCAATTCCCATAGATGTGACAAGGCCTTCAATATTATTACAATATAACAATTCTTGCTTACTTGAAAAAAACTGTACAAATTCTGTCTCTCGACATCTGTACACACTTACGCTAGTATTAGGAGTGAGAAGGTTTCGTTCTTGTAAGCGGGATGCAAGCAGTTCAGCTGATGACTTTGGAAGGTTTAGATCTCTAACTAGATCATCAAGATCTTCCTGAGTAAAAAGTTTTGGTGTGACATCTTCTTTAAAATCAGGATCAAGAACATCACTACTGTCTTCAGAACTTGAGCTGTCATCACTTTCAAAATCATCCAGCTGAGTAGGAGGTGTAGGCACAGGAATGTCTTCGCAATGTTCTACAGGCCTCAAGGCTGACGGTACATTAGGATATAGAATCATGTGTCTGCTTTTTTTGTTGAATCCTACAACATTCGTCATGCAAAAATAGCAGTCCGTCACATGATTCGAAGGCTCACGCCAAATCATGGGCACACCAAATGGCATACTTTTCACTTTACCTTTAAACCACTTGCCAAGAGTTACTTCACAGAGTTTACAAATAACATAAGGCGCCCATGTTTTGTCCTGGTCTCCCAGTTTACATCCAAAGTATGCATGATAATATTTCTTTGTTAAATTTGATATTTTCTTCTTCTCAGCCATTGTGCAAAATCGTCCACAAACATAACAAAAACTGTCTGCTGAATTCGTACAATGTCTTGGCATTGTGAAATTTTTTTAAAATTTAAAATCAGCTAATCAAATATAATCTTAAACACATAAACAACAGCAATAAAATATTCAATTAAACTTGTGTTCAAACATAAAGTGATGGCGTAAGCTGCTTATGATAAGCATATAATTTGTAAACACAAATTTGTGGTTTTCTCAAAAACCTGACGTGATACAAAAGAAATAAGTACATCAAAATTTATCATTTTTAATAAGCTTTCAGAAATTCATAATGTTTTGCTTGCAGTGTTTTTTATGTAAACCAGTGTTATCAAACGTCGACCGGGCCGCGGTGAAATTATCAAACGTCGACCGGGCCGCGGTGAAATTATCAAACGTCGACCCGGCCGCGGTGAAATTATCAAACGTCGACCGGGCCGCGGTGAAATTATCAAACGTCGACCGGGCCGCGGTGAAATTATCAAACGTCGACCGGGCCGCGGTGAAATTATCAAACGTCGACCGGGCCGCGGTGAAATTATCAAACGTCGACCGGGCCGCGGTGAAATTATCAAACGTCGACCGGGCCGCGGTGAAATTATCAAACGTCGACCGGTCCGCGGCGAGAAAAAGTTTGGGGACCACTGAGCTAGAATATCCGGACTACTAAAAATAGATGTGACCTACTTAACTTTCTCTCTAGACATAGAGACTCTATGTTGGAATTCTTTTGCTGAACTTAAGGCTCTCTTTGATAACTTACTAATGGAAACCTTAAGATTCCCTTTGATAACTTACTAATGTAAACCTTAAGATTCCCTTTGATAACTTACTAATGTAAACCTTAAGATTCCCTTTGATAGCATACTAATGTATACCTTCAGACTCCCTTTGATAGCTTATTAATGCAAACCTTAAGATTCCCTTTGATAACATACTAATGTAAACCTTAAGACCATCTTTGATAACATACTAATGTAAACCTTAAGACTCCCTTTGAAAACATACTCATGTAAACCTTAAGGCTTTCTTTGGTAGCTTATTAATGTAAACCTGAACACTCCCTTTGATAGCTTACAAATGTAAACATTAAGGCTTTCTTTGATAGCTTATTAATTTAAACCTTAAGACTCCGTTTTACAACCTACTAATGTAAACCTTTATTTTATATATCCGATGGACAGAGCCCAGCTGGGAGGCTTCAAGACCCGGATGTTAAATTGGAAATATCTTTCTGGCTGAGCCCAACCCCCAAATGTTTTCTTAAGCCTCGTAGGTCATTATCCATCAATTTTCAAATTTAAAACAGTCGCCCTCACCACGGCCAATGAAATCTATTTTTAGCCGCTCAACCTCAAAAGCACGTATAGGCTAATCGGATTTGAGAGTTGCCTCGTAATGGCAGCAAGTCCCGTCTGATTGGTCGAACACAAACACGATGGCCAAACCATTTGATCACCATGTCGACTCTGAATACAACTGAAGGAGTTTTTTTTTTTCTAATGGCTGAGATTTTTTTTTTCTCCCTGGTGTGATAAAGGTGAGTGTATAAAGGAAGAGGGGTGGGGTGGGGGTGTACTAGGGTGTCCCAGAATTTCAAATTTTTAAAAATTCATTAAATCTCAAATAGCACACCTTCTAAAAAGTTTCCTTATAATTAGCTGCAATAGTCCCAAAAATGGTACCTCATTCAGAACGAATTTAGGGGTCCCTCAAGGGTCCAGAAGATTAGTTCAATTTCCTCATGTTAGCAATATATGACAAATATTTTTATGCTTTATTAATTTTACTTTTGAAATAATGGCCTGCCATACCAATGTCACATCACTGGTCATGTGACTTGGAAGCCATCTTGGATTTGTAAAGCAGTGGAGTTATTAATGAAGTCTAGTTGTTAGTTGTGTGTTTTAAGTAAATTTGTGAAGCATTTAACTAATTATTATTCAAAACTGTGAGATTAATTGAACTGTACTGATTGATTCACTCTTGAGGAAATAGACAGGGTCTTAGAATGTCAACTAAGATGTTACAAACTAGGAGTTCTAGAAGTGGTAGTAAAGTATGGTTGATTGGCTACCCTCTGGAGATGATATCTGGTGCCCGTCTTCCATCGGGTCGAGAAGTTTTGCGTAACTTTGTTTATTACCAACGGTCGAAACAGCTCTCAATTAGCGAAAGTGCACATCAGGTACATGACCAACTGATACCATTCTGGATGAAGTCAAGGCTGCCCACACGACACAAGAATCACATTGTCAAAAAGATCAAGGATCTGTACGCCGAACATGTTCGATTGTCGAATAATCGTTCCAGATGCAACAATAGTGACCGTTTGAACCGGAGGAAGTTTACGGAGAAACTAGACAAGCTGTTTGATATCAGCCATGCCAACTCAAAGACAATGATAAGGAATGAGGAGGATTTGAACTTTCTGAAATTGCAGCAAGAGTCAAGATCGGGATCTATTGGTTCTTTGGATAGAAAGCTAGCAGCACGAGAAAAACGTTCTGCCAAACGTAAGGAGCAAGTCCATAGACGGGAAGTTGCAGCTGCTGCTGCTACAGCGGAAGTGCCAGAAGTAGGTGGATGTGATTCTCACCAAACAACGCCATTGGCATCGGCATCCAGCTCTGAAGAAGACGGAGGAGATATGACAGAATCCGACAATGAATTCGACGTCAAACCAAAGAATGCACCGTCGAGTCAGGGTTCCAAAATACACAAACGACAACATGTCATATCGTCCACTGTTGCGGCTGCGTTAGATCGAACCAACACCAGCATACGAAAGTCGACTATGATCATAGCTAGTGTGCTCAATGAAGCAGGCTGTTCCACTTCATCTTCTGTACTTTCAAAAGTACTGTCCATCGTCACCGTAAGCGTTGTCGTGCAGAAGCATCAGAGAGAATCAGGGCAGAATATTGCAGCTCAAAGGCAGTAGTTCACTGGGATGGGAAACTTCTTCCAGATATTACAGGTTGTGCAGCTGGTGCTGAATGTGAGCAAGTTGATCGACTGCCTGTTCTCCTAACCTCACTTGATGATGGCAGTCAGAAGCTTTTGGGGGTTCCAAAGTTAGCTTCTGGGACGGGAGAAGCAGCTGCAAACGCTGTTGTGGAACAACTGAAGTCGTGGAACACTGACTCCACCATCGTGGGAATGTGCTTTGATACGACAGCATCAAATACTGGTAGAGTGAAAGGTGCATGCACTCTACTGGAGAACCACATTGGACGAAACTTGTTGTGGCTTGCATGTAGACACCACATGCTTGAAGTTCTGCTATCGGACACATTCAATGTGTGCTTAGGACCATCAACTGGACCAGAAATCCTTATCTTTAAGCGATTCCGAGCAAACTGGTCCAAACTTAACAGCCACCAACCACAAAAACGGGAATCTCCAATGATGTCAGCATCAGCTTTAAAGGCATTTTTAACTGAGCATTTGGTTCAAACTCAACCCAGAGATGACTACAAGGAATTTCTTTGCCTTGCTGCATTCATGGTTGGGCTGGATGTTAAGTTGATCATCAGAAAACCTGGTGCTCTTCACAGGGCCCGCTGGATGGCGAAGGCTATCTACTCCTTAAAGATTGAACTCTTGTTTGATGGCAACGAAACCATTATTAATCTGACGTCTCGTGAACTGCAAGGTATTCAGCGTTTTAATCGGTTTGTTGTTTCGGTGTATGTCCAGTCATGGTTTACAACAAGGTCTGCTGCAGATGCACCAATTAATGACGTTTACTTGATTCAACGTCTCCGAGACTATCAAGATGACAAGCTGCGTAATGTTGGCCTGAAGATGATGGAACGTCACTCCTGGTATCTAAGCCAGAGCTTGCAACTCTAGCGCTGTTCTCGAATTTGCTTAATGCTGATGAGAAAAGCAAATGGTGCTGAACATCAAAGATGATAGAGGCCCACACTTAATCACATCCCTTCCACAGAGTGCTGCAGAGCTATGTTGTTCGCGCAACTTCTTTCAAACTGCTGGAATTGATGACAGCTTTCTTGCTGAGCCCATCGAGCTGTGGCCAGAATCACAGTCATTTAAAGCTGCAGCGCACTTTGTCAGCAACTTGCCCTGCACCAATGACTGTGCTGAACGTGGTGTCGCCCTAATTCAGAACTTTAATACAACAACAAAGGATGAAGTACAACTGCAATATTTGCTTCAAGTGGTGGAGAAGCATCGAAAAGACTATAAAAAATGCCGCCGTGACGAACTTAGGCGAATGTAACAACTAACTAAACGCGCAAACGGTTGCGAAACTGCTGTTGAAATTACTGACATCTTCGAACATCTTCAGCTAATTTGTTAAATAATTTCATTTACAATATGAAAACTATATGTATATGTCATATATTATTATTTTATAATATTATTGATTGTTAGTCTTTAACTCTTTGTCAAGTTAAATAAAATAATAAAGCTGTATCAAATCAATGTCGCGATTTTCAGCTCAAGCACATAATTTTGAAGCGGTTGAGGGACCCCTAAACTTTACCCAAATGGACTGAATTTTTTTCCCTTTGCTAATTGTGGCCCATAAAGAAACTTTTTAGAGGGTGTGCATTGAACAGTTCAAAA
>JAGDYQ010000231.1:19769-88026 GCA_021962125.1 Bulinus truncatus
TATAACAGCATATACACAAACAAACATCTCAGTATAACAGCATATACACAAACAAACATCTCAGTATAACAGCATATACACAAACAAACATCTCAGTATAACAGCATATACACAAACATCTCAGTATAACAGCATATACACAAACAAACATCTCAGTATAACAGCATATACACAAACATTTAATATTACATCGTATACACAAACAAACATCTCAGTATAACAGCATATACACAAACAAACATTTAATATAACAGCATATACACAAACATCTCAGTATGATGGCATATACACAAACAAACATCTCAGTATAACAGCATATACACAAACAAATATCTCAGTATAACAGCATATACACAAACAAACATCTCAGTATAATAAATAGCATATACACAAGCATCTATTTCAGTGGTCACAATGTAGGCATTGATCACTCCTGTTGTTTAGAGCTATGTTGAGTGAAATTTAACCCAAAAAATTGATTTAAGCATGCATGCATTATACATACAAACAAGCATACATAGATACACATACATATATAATACATTCGAACACAAACAAAATATATTCCATTTTATTTGATATAATCGATTTTTCTCTTACATGTTGTAATATCTTCAGTTATTTCTAAGAATTTTTGTAATATATTCCATTTTTCTCAGGCCTGCTGTGTGTGTGTGAAGTCCATTTAATGATGAGATAAAATCTCTAGGATACTATAAACCACGGATGGGATGGTTTTTATGGTGCCCTTCTTTCATCCCCACCGATAGTGTTATGGACATGGAGGCACCATGGGAGACAAGGCAGGAACTTCAACCATGACCTTGGTCCTCACCTGAGATCGAACCAGGTACCTTCAGGTCTACAGTCGAGCGCTTTGCCGCACGACCATCAGTTTAGTCTGTGTGTGAAGTCCCTGTAAGGATGAGATGAAATCTCTTAGATCCTATAAACCACTAATGGGACAGTTTTTGCAGTGCCCTTCTTTCATCCCCACCAGAGCCGATAGTGCAATGGGCTTGGAGCACCACGGGAAACATATCGGGGACTTAAGCCATGACCTGAATTTCCTTTGGTCCTGACAGGTAATCGAACCAGGGATCCTCAACTGAGCGCTTAAACCACATGACCATCCATCCCCTCTCCATCCAGTCTGTAATATATTCCATTTTCTTAGACCTGTTGTAATATATACCATTTTCTTAGACCTGTTGTAATATATTCCATTTTCTTAGACCTGTTGTAATATATTCCATTTTCTTAGACCTGTTGTAATATATACCATTTTCTTAGACCTGTTGTAATATATTCCATTTTCTTAGACCTGTTGTAATATATTCCATTTTCTTAGACCTGTTGTAATATATTCCATTTTCTTAGACCTGTTGTAATATATTCCATTTTCTTAGACCTGTTGTAATATATTCCATTTTCTTTTAGACCTGTTGTAATATATTCCATTTTCTTAGACCTGTTGTAATATATTCCATTTTCTTAGACCTGTTGTAATATATTCCATTTTCTTAGACCTGTTGTAATATATTCCATTTTCTTAGACCTGTTGTAATATATTCCATTTTCTTAGACCTGTTGTAATATATTCCATTTTCTTAGACCTGTTGTAATATATTCCATTTTTCTCAAATTTGTCTAGGTTCTTATAAAAGCAAAAGCGCCTCCCCCCTCCCTGTTTGTAGCAATAGATTTACATACTTGTGATTATGTCATATGTATATGGGAGGCAACCACTTTGAGAACTACTGGTGTAAACTGCCTTGTGATTTATGACAACAGTTATGCTGCCCCCAAGGCCATGTATAGGGCATTCGGAGCCCCATTGGTAAAAATGTAAAAAAAAAAAGAATACAAACAACAAATTGTTACAAAATGTAAACAAATCAGCCACTAATTCACAGGCCACTTAAGACTATAATATAATTTCCAATACATCTTTTAACCATCATTTTTAGAATTAAAGAGAATGTCACTGGTTCAAGAAAGAATTCTAAATAAAAAGTATACCTAAATACTTATATTTCCACAATGACTTGAAGTTCTTTAGATTGTTAATGTAAAATTATCTTTTTGAATTACAATACAAAGAAAAATAACATTTTTATTTTTCAGAGGAATTTTTATTGACTTATAAAAAAAATTGAATGAAGAGGTTTGAAAAATGCAGTGAGATAAAGGAATGATAATTAATTGATATTCTATTATGGAAAAAATCTAAAATAAAACTAATAGTGACACTTTTATAATGCACAGGTGCATAACACGAAAGAGACAATTATTACTTGTCAGAAATTACACATGTCGCCATTACTTACAGTCAAAGGTTAGTGAAAAAACATTTGCTGGAAGAATAAAAGTAACAGGAGTGAAAGTAAATTTTGAAGTGTCCACTTTATAGATCTAAATTGATCGTGTTAAATTAATTGAAGTAATAGAAAGAAATTGGTCATAACCCTAAGAATACTTCATAACAACACAAAATTATCTCAATTGAAAGAAAAAGAAACATTAAACTTCAAAATACTGACCACTGTTTAGCTTAATAAATGTATACAATTCTAAAATGTTGGAACTAAACAGACCCAGTTACCTAGTATACAAACAATTAAGAGGAACAAAATATTGCACAGTTTCAAAGTCTTGTAACAAGACACTGGCTTAGAAACATATGATATTTGAAGTACGATGTACAAGTTTTATGATTTATTTTTGATATAAAAGCAACAAAAAGGGAACAAAATATACAAAGAAATATATAAAATGAGTATAATGTTAATAATTTAATGCTTACATGCAAATAAGTGTAGCTTATGCTAAACAATAGAATACAATGCTTATCAAAGATGACTTTATAGCTATGAAAGTAAAAAACCTTTTTTTTTCTAACTGCATTCATTCCCTTTTTGTTTCAAGATAAAATTGATTACAATTTTCTAAAAGATTCTGATTACGAAAGACATTTATAAATAAACTTTCTAATAAAGCAAAGATTTCAGTATTAATTATATACATTGCCCATTGTATATAATACATGTAATTGCCCACATTAGTTTTGTATTTTTCCTATTTTTATTGGGTTTACCAAAAGCAAATCATTAGCCTCTATTTCGAAAGATGAAAAGATAATGACAGTTAGAAGTCTAGATTGAAAATATAATGTAATTCTTATTATATAAATGTAATGTGGGCCAAATAAAATGTATTTTTCAAATATTTCCCATATATTCAGAAACTGCGATAATAGGGTTCACTTCTAACAAAACATAAATTTTTTATTGTTGACTGTATTCTGTTGGAAAAGTCAAATACAATATTCAACGCTAGTGATAATTCTCTGACATTATTTTCCTTATTTAACATAAAAGAGGAGAGGATTTATATTCAAACTATACATTATGAAATACCAACATTTTATTTGTAGCAGTACAGATGTTATAAGGCAGTTTTATGAACTCATTTTACATGTATTTTATGATATGCTCAGATCTGATTTTGTAACCATCACAACCATTACAGAAGGACAATCAAAATATTTTATTAATTTCGTTGATATTTTAAAAAGTATCAACAAAGTTCATAAAACTGAATTACCACAACAACAAAGAAATAAAAAGTTTTCACTCAACTAAATAAAACTAGCATGGCCCTAATGATTTTTTTTTAATTCAGCAGTTTTGAATATGTCAGGAGGTAGAAAAAAAAACAAAAGTGTGAAATGTTAACAAAAACTAAGTCTCTATTGAAAACACTTTCCATTGCTATATAAATATGATTTAGAGATTATACAATTTTCCTGGTTTAAATTAAGTATTATCACAGAAGGTAAATTTATAATAAGAAAGTAAAATACTTTACACAATAAAACAGAATTTACATCAAGGCTCTATCAAAAATCATATTCTTTTTAGATAGAAAAATACATCTACTGTAAATGAATACTTTAAAACAAACAAAAACAATAGAAGTCAACAAAATGAAGCAAGGAATATTTACTCAACAGACATCTGATCCTCAGTGACTAAAAACAAAAATGACACATTTAAAACTGTTGAAGGAAGGAGACGATTAAAAAAAAAACAGTTTTAACCTAGATTATTCAACATTGTATTTGAATGTGTTTTAATCTTTCATTTTTTTCACATGCTGGGAAGAAATTTAACAGTTTTAATTTAAAATTAACAGCAACAACATTTTGAAGCATAAATACTGTATAAATTTGCATAAAGAAAGCTGTTAGCCTAAGCTCATAAATATTATTGCAGAGGGTTATACTTATATATCAGCTATATATATTTACAGATTAAACAAAAATTTAATCCTGAATTTTCACATCAACATATTCATTAATATAGTAAACTCTAGGACTACTAATTAAAAACTGACCTTTTCTTCAAGTATGAAAAGACTGATTTCAAACTTGATACACAACTTATATTTTTGTGAGTAGATGCAATTCTTTGCAATAAAGATTTACAAAAAAGCAGGTTATTAATTTTATAAACTAGAGGCATTAAACAAATCAGTTTAATTATAGAAGCTTTGAAGACTGGCAACCTTCTGTGCTATTTTGTGATCCTCATTCCATATCTTGCAGTGAATGAAAATTGTAGCGAAAGCTCTCTCCAAGATATTATAGGTTAAAACAGCCAAACAGAGGCAGTAATTATCTAAAGCTAAATTGTATTCATTGTCTAAATGCCAGGCCATGTGAAACTCTTCAGCAGCCTCACTAAATAAACCCAGTTCCATGAAGGCATATCCAAGGACGGAATACAGAAAAGGAATGTCCCTGGCATATACCTCTCCCATCAATGAAATGAGAGCATCTTCAGCATGTCGAAGTTTACCCAACATTTTGTACGATAGCACCAGGATGTAATAAGCAAGAACAGAAGTGGGCATAATGGCTTCCTCTTGTGCATCTACCTCTTCTTGAAGTGGTTCAGGCAACGTGACTCGTTCAAGTCCCCCGTAGACTATATCACAAGACCATGGCCGAGGGAAGAACAAACTGTTGTCCATGTGATCTTCCTCATTCTCTTTCCTTGATTTGATGGAGTCTTCAAGATACATAACAGCATCTTCATAGTTGGCCTGACTGTATAGGAAGTTGGCATATTTTACACACACACTAGGGTTTAGTTCTTCTTTTAGTGCTGCCTAGTAGAAACAAATAAAATACAATTCACTTATGTGATTTTGTTTTTTACCCAAAATAAAATGCACAGAAATGAGACATAAATGCATGTATTTATTTAACAAGCTAAGAAATAGTACAAGTGAGTTAGCATTGCATCAAAAAAATACCAATCAAACATTTACAAAGAATATAGAAAGTTTTGTAATAACAGTCATGTTATAATAATTCTATCCTCAATTTGTAATGACTTTGTATTTCACGAACTGCCAACTATTAATAATTCAAATAAAACTTTTTTTTCTTACTTCTCACATGTTCCTGAATAATAGACCTTTAATTCATAGCGTTATAAATTTCTATGTAAATAAAATACATAGATATTGAAATAATATGTTAAAATAATAATAATGTATTCATTACAAAATGATTAATATAATTGTGAAATATCTATCAGTGCAGGTTTGTTATGACTGAACTACTGATAAAAGAAAACGTTTCTATTCCACCAAGCCAATGAGAAATTTTGGTAGTATAAGAGAGCTACAGAGAAAAACATCAACATAGTATAATTAAACAGGTCACCTTTCAAACTTCACTCTGAATTCTTGAAATTTAATTTCCTCAATAGAAACATACCCTTTTCTGAAGCCTTTATTTAAAAAAACCAATTTAATAGATTGAATGTTTTATATTGAATCTTTTTTGAGCCTTTTTTAAATGATTAAATTTTGGAACCATTTGAGTTACAGGATTACTTCAACACTGTATTTTGTTTACTAAAATAATTATGTCAACCTTCAAACTTTGCTTTGAATACTTAAAATTTAATCGCCTCAATAGAAACTAACCCTTTTCTAAGCCCATTATTAAAAAAAATAAACAAAATAATTTGGTTGCTTTGCATATTTTTGAAAAGGTTTTATTCAGAAAGTTAGTATTACTTTTCTGCTATTAATATTTTATTTTTAAAAGGATGCACATTCAGATTCTCAGAAGTTAGCCAGACAAATTATATTATTTTGACAAGAAACAGAAAATCCACTTTTGTTTGACAAGACTCTTTATAAAAGCATTTTTTTATGCTAGTTCTATCTTCCAATAAAAAGGAATGGACTGTCATCATAACTAATGAATGTTGGTTACTGTCAGCTAGAAATTGATGTCGATGATATAATGAAGCTGTAGTAATTCTTCAGCAGAAGTGATCTTGTAAAATTATTTTTAGCTATAGCTTATCTTGAGTCATCTTGTTTACAGATATGTGGATAAAATGTTCCATAATTTGCTTACTAAAAAAAAAATTATGAAAAGTTTAACATTTTTATTCTTTTAGTTTTGTGGTAACTTTCCATTAAATAAGTTAAAACTAAAATTAAACCCGACAACATTTTATTAAAATTTGAACTGACACTACTTTATTTAAAATTAGTTTGTTTAACTTTAAAAAATTCGTGCCCAATAATGCTCAAGATATTATTAGTTTTTATTGTTTTGGTAAAAATAGCACCCCGTGTAAAATGATACCCAGAGAGAGCAGAACTTGCTGTGTTGCCTATTACATTGATACTTACTATTAATACAATAGTGTTACCTGAAAATATTGCTCTGCTGCTAAGATCATCTCCAGTTCACTATCTATATCTTCACAGATGCAGGCTTTTACATAACACATAGTAGCTAAATTCCCTAAAGTAATACACATTTCTGGGGCAAGTTGACCATTGTGTATCTCCCTGAAGAAATTGTACCAGTGCAAGAGTTAAAAGCTTAAAAAATAATACTAATTAATAAATATTTGAAAAATTCTCAAATGAAACTAAAATAAATTAGATTATCTCCTATGACATAAAATTTTAAAAACAAACTGTGAAAGTACATCACAAGTTTAAATCAATGTCAACAATTCAAGTAAATCATATAATTACTGTATCAATTTATTAATGAAAAATAGTGTTAAATGACTACACTCTTAAATTAAATGTAAAAGTACTGGTTAACTTCAATAATAATACAGATAATCATGCTTTCTACCTAAAGACTTCTAGAGATTCTTTGTAAGATTCAATAGCTTTGTCAACATCACCAGCCAAAGAGTGCATCTGTCCAAGTTGATGTAGAGTACTCACTAAATCACCTGGAATGATTTAATAGAAATGGCAAACAGTTTTTATTTAATAAGCTCAATAAATGATTTTTTTTTTAAAATCCAAAGTAACTTTTTAATCCTAAAGTGAAAGTTTAGTTAAGAAAAGTTCAGGGAGAGTAATTTATAATTGAACCATGTGAAAAATGTTTTAAGATATAGGAAATGAAATATTTCAAACCTAAAATAAAAAAACTTCAAACACTAATACACTGTACTTTCATGTACTAAACATACATAAATTTATGTAACAATCTATTTTTAGAAAAATAATTGGTAAGCAATTTTTATTTAACAACCTTTTATGTCATCTTCGAGAACATCCTGGATGTCTCTTGCTTGTTCTAGATAATGTACAGCGTTCTGATACTGCTTCATACTGATGTGAGCATCTGCAGATCTACTCAGTAACTGGTTATGTAAAGCCATATCTAGATTCTCTGTTGATGTAGTCATATTACTGCTTTGGCTGGATTCCATTCTTTCAAAAGCTTCACTTTCAGTAGAAGAAGAAACCTTCAAAAATATAAAGATAGTTTGTTTCTTATTATTATTAAATAATGTGTTTATTTTATACCATGTAAGATTTGTCATTAATTCATGTTTAGCTGGCTTTATGTTACTTAGTTTATTCAAAATGTTCAAATCATTTACCAACTAGTAAAAGACTAACATTATTGTATGAAACAAGCAAATCTTAACATTGCTTGTGAGCTTTGAATGTGAAGAATTTGTTTATTTAAACTGAATGAAGAGCTCATTTTAACCAAAAAAAAAAGATTTCATTCTTTTAAGTTTTACCTTGCGAATGTTACAAACTAAGATGTATCATCATCCTAACACTAAAGTTAAGAATTAACTAAACACATTAAGAGTTGCTAAATAAAATTAAAATTACCTTGTCTCCTATATCTAGTGCTTCATTGTAATAAGTTAATGCCGTTTTGTAATCATACTGTGCAAAATAGCAATCACCTAGTATCTGAAGTATACGCATATGCTGCCGTTTTTCTCCCACAATTGACTCTTTCATGAAAGCTCTTCCGATTTCAAGAAATTTGATGGCTTTGTGGTGCATGTTGAGAACATTGTAGGTGTTTCCCAAAATGTACAAGTTCTGACAAACCAACCAGAATCTCTGTTGTGCCAGCTCTGTGATTTTTTCATCATACAAATTCCAGAATGTTTCAAATGCTTTTGAACACATAGAGACACATTTGTGGTATGATTTCATTTTATAGTACGTGATACCCAGCAGGGAGAGAACTAGACTGTGCAGGAATGTGTACAGAGTCAACCCATGTGCATGTTTGACCATATGAAGGGCCAATTCAAAAACATGTGAGGCTCGTGGATATACATGAAGCATGAAAGTTGAAACACCCAACATACTTAAAACATGAGCATTTTCTAACATGGATTCTTTCCCATGAAACCCTGATGTTCGATGTAATTTGTGGGATTTTTCATACCAATCTAAAGCTTCTGTATACTGCCGCTGGACAAAATGGCAATCTCCAAGCTTTCTCATGGCCATGGCAACAACACGCTTCTGAGATTCTTCGTTATTCTCCAAAACCTTAAGAGCTTCAGTATAGCAAGAAACTGCTTCAGTGATTCTCTTTTTAAATTCTGTTTCTTCTGGAGTTTCCTGATCATTTGACTTTTCTGGTGTTGAGTTGCCAGTGTGTTCTTCATCTGATGCATCCCGCTCAAAAAATTCGCAAATGGCTGAAATGACTTTGTCATATAATGCATCGTCATGAAGGTCATCTGCATATGCATTTCCCAGATCTATGAGAACCAGGGCAACTTCTCGATGATGTTCAATATCTTGAAGATCTTTATAAATCTTCAAAGCTTTTTCTAGATTTTTCATTCCATTGAACCTGTTACCTTGGCGAAAGCATAACAGGCCAGTACTTTGCAGAAGAACAGCACTGAAATGAAGTAGCTTCACAGTTCCATCTTGAATTTCTTCAACAATTTGAAGAACCTCTTCACAAAGATTTTCAGCATCAGAATAACTCTCTGCCTGGATGAGTTTTTGTGCAACAAGATGTAGAGATTTTGCAATGGTTAATTTCAAACAGTTTTCTTTCAGCGGGCTAAACCTTTCTTTTTTTGGTTTCTTTTTTTTAGTTTTTTTAACCAGGTCTGAGTTATTTGGGGAATTATTTTCTGAGACTGTTTCAATTATAGCTGTAGTTTCACTACTATTTTTTTCATCACATGTCTCTCGCTTCTCGTCGGTTTCATCCCTTTTGATTTCTAAAACCGTCTGAACTAAATAATCTTTGCGCTTCTCCAGGAAAAACTCCCAACCTGTTGTATCAACATCACTAGAAGCTAATTCATACATCAGAGAGTATTCTTTCACAATAGAATCTGTTCGAGATTTTTCATTTATTACCTCAATATCAAAAGTTTCCTCTGAAAAAATTTCGTCATCATCATAATCATTTTTTTTAACACTAACAACCTCCTTAGCCAAATCCAAATCACTTTCTTCACAAATGGTATCTATTTTCGGATCTGATGGGGACTGCGATGTCTCCTCAGTTTCTTTGTTGGTGGTGATCTCA
Organism: Bulinus truncatus; assembly: GCA_021962125.1. Classification (NCBI taxonomy): domain Eukaryota; kingdom Metazoa; phylum Mollusca; class Gastropoda; family Planorbidae; genus Bulinus; species Bulinus truncatus. Next base: position 29,653 of record JAGDYQ010000231.1, read on the forward strand.
TTGATAATCTCTTTCACATTCTTACTTTCCAGCCTGTGATGACAGTAGCTTTGAATTCTTTTAAACCAGTTCACATTACCACTGGGGCAATGTCCATAACCTTTGAGTAAAGGCTCATGAAGACTTTCAATGCTAAATGCGTGATTCATAAAGCCAGACTGGTAAGGTCTTAATCCTGATGTAATTGAAGTGGAGCCAGTCAGTGGGTAACGCGATCTAGGTGTCAAAGGTGTTTTAGAGTGAATCAAGTGTGAAATGTGGTTGGGATCCACAAGCCTCCAATCATCCTTAAACCAGTTGAACAAAGTTCTCCCCAAGACATCTAGCAAACTCTGTGATCTACCCTCAGCAAACTGACACTGGGCTGTGTACCATTCAATGCTCTGATTATCTGTCTCCTGGTGCAGTTCATTGCTGCACATATCAACAACTTCACTCAGAAGTGATGAAGCATGAACACACAACCAGAACCATTCTAGGGGACTCTGCCTAAATGCGCGACTTTTGCGAGTGCACACATCAGCCAGACCAAGATACGCCTCTATTAGAGCTCTTGTGTTATCTTCTGCTTTTTCTTGCAGAAAGGAGGTGGCTCGAAGAAACTGCTGCTCTGCCTCATTCAGTTTTAGTTCCTCGAGACTCTGTTTGGCTTTGTCCAATAAAGTCTCTCCATCAAGGTCTTCTTCTGCCTCACTCTCTTCATCTGTACTCTACAAGCAAAAAAAATAATATTTAGAACACAATCCTAATCTGCATTAAAATAAATAATTTACTAAACAGTTCTATTGGCTTTATACAATGACTGGTTATACAAATAATATCATGATGTTTACACAGTCTATGTAAATCTTAAAAAAGACCAGCCACTTTTTTAGTCATTATGATTGGAACTAACTTATGGAATATAAAGACTTAAAAGAGAAACTAACTGATGCAATACCATCATAGGTGATGTTATGTAACAGAAATGGTACACCATCTTAATGTCTTTGAAAACAAAACACCCATAAAGTTGTATAAATAATGAAGAAATGATTTTTACAATTTATTTATCTATTAATTTTTTTTCTATTAAACCTTTCAATTGAAACTACATTTTGGAATTACTTTTAGAAAGCATTTCAATTATTATGCTTGGTTTGAAGACTCGTTTCATTAAACAAAAAAAAACATATTTATTGTTCATTTATTCTATTACTTTTAAGGATTAAGAATAAGACTGAAAGTTGCACACCTTAATCTGACACACAAATTTATACTATAACAAACTCTGAGCATGACCACACCTGACATCTGTTACCAAAAAATAAATTGATTTAGAGATAAACTTTATCAAAAACTCTTTTTTAAACAAAGAAAAATTAACTTTTCATAGGCTAGCAGGTCAATATGTGTTTCATAAAATTAGTTTATCAGCTTAATAATAACTTATCAAACTATTTTAAAACAAAACCATTTAGTGTACACAGGTCTCCTACTATTGTTATAAAAAAGAAATTCAAATCTTCATAATTATTTTTTTACTAGATCAAAGTTTAATGTTGAATTCATTAATATACAAGTAATTTACTTTTTAGATTATTAAACTAACTGTAAGTCTATCTTAGAGATCCATTATTTTCCACTTTAACAATTAGAGCTGCCATTTGGTTAAAAATTAGTAAAAGTTTACTAAAAGTTAAAGTTTAAATTGAAATTAACACTAGTTTAATCAACACAAATCATTTCATTTGTTAATTGTATTCCAACAAGTATGTCATTATATTATATCCGTATAATAAACTAGTCTGTTTGGTCTATGGAAAAGTTATCTTTAATTGCAATGAGCATCAGTATATATGTGTGGCCAGCCCTGGGTATATAGCCTACAATTTTGTCTCTTGACCCCATATATGACATTTGCCCTTGTCACCACATGCTGCTCTGTCCTCCTCCAAAGCTATTGATAGTGTAATGCTAATACTAGTTATTGTTCTGTCCTCCTCTACTGCTATTGATAGTGTAATGCTAATACTAGTTATTGCTCTGTCCTCCTTTACTGCTATTGATAGTGTAATGCTAATACTAGTTATTGTTCTGTCCTCCTCTACTGCTATTGATAGTGTAATGCTAATACTAGTTATTGCTCTGTCCTCCTTTACTGCTATTGATAGTGTAATACTAATACTAGTTATTGCTCTGTCCTCCTTTACTGCTATGGATAGTGTAATGCTAATAACTATTAAAGAGACCAAATATGGAAGCATTGGGCTTCCATTCATTTTCAAGGTTTTTAGATATTAGTTTATTATACATTTCAGGACTAGAAAATGTAATAAAGAAATTACAGTCCTATTATCAGGGTCATCCTGCTGCTAAAATTTACAGTTAATATGACAATTCCTGCATCCGCATTATCGTTAGTGGTAGTTCTGATCTGTGATGATCATCATCTAATTAATCTGAATCATTCACTATATACATATAGCTTACAGGTTTGCTAAACTTCTTGAAAATAATCAAACTTTGCTGAATTTAATTTATAACAAAGACCTGAAATAAAACCCTTTGCTATTGAACTGTGACCTTTAATTTCAGTAAATAGAAAGTAATGCATTTAGGTGTTGGGTTAAAAATTGTAATAATATATTTTTAAAGATTTAATCAGGCTTTAATGGCAATTAATCAGCAGCCCTACTATTTTATGGGTTACTTTTTTTTTATTACAAATATTAGTCAGTATGAATTTTTTTTTAATCCTTAACAAAAAAAAACTAGAGGGAAAGACAACAATTACAAATACAAGTAGCTAGGGCAACACATTCTCAACATATGAAGACAGTGCAAGAAGAAATTATGAAGTTCCAGTAATAAGAAAAGTTATTATATAAACATATTATGGTTTTATCTCACTCAGTAATGTTTATAGATAAGTTAATAATCACTAATGTATGTAATAATCCTATTTATATGGGAATTAACTTGTAATGAATGCTAAGTAAAGAATAACAGAAGAGCATTATAAATAATACAAACATTTAAGACATCAAAAATCATAAATTCAGACAAGTTTACTCTGTTTAGCTACAAAGTGAAACAAATTTTAACAATGTTAAAAGGAATGCAGACAGCAAAGTCATAAATAAAAAAAAAAACTTCTATTGAAAGCCTGCCAAACAATTATTGAATCAGTTCTTTTTAATGACAGGTCTATTGAACAATAAGTGGTGATTATAAAATTCTGTTATAGTAAGAATCAAATATTTATAAAAATGAAATGCATTCACTTACATTTGCATCCATTCTGTTAGAATCACTATATTCTATAAAAGGTTCATCATGATAGGTTTTCTCTTCTCCTAGCTGAGATATACCCCTGTATTCATCAAGTTTACCGAATCTCCTTCCTGCAAAGAATATGTAGTAAAGTTAGATAAAAAAAAATGTATAATAAAATAATGATTTTGTTTTTACTATTGAAGATAAATTAACTATAAAAGTACTTTTTCATTCTTTTCCCCCATTTTGATTATGACATCATATTTAAGGAATATGTTTTAAGGCTTAAACCTCTGCCAATGTGACTTGTCAAGTAATTTATATATTTCAGATATATTAAATATTTTTTCAGACATCAAGCAGTTTTACTTGTTATGATTATATAGCAAATATTTTATTTCATAACCAAACAAGCAAATGACTATAACAAAGAACTGACTCTGAAAAAAATAATAATTAATTCAAAGGAATACAACATGCGATGAAAATTGCTAAAATTGTTAGAATTAAAGAAGAACAAAAAAGCAATATTTCATACAACAACAAATTCACTGCTTCCATAGAAATAAGACAGAATGTCGATAAAAATAAAATTATTCCATGAATACCAAAGGCCAGTCAAATAAACATGACAGAGATCTATTTAAAGAGTATGAGTCTGATAGTGAGATGTTATCTCCATGAGACTGGATCAGGTTGTCAGTGACAACAGAGAAATGCTCTCTGATTTGTGGGTATAATACTTAATATTATTTTTTTAGAAAGCAAATAGAAACAACATATCACGTAAGTTAATCACATGATATTCTACTTAAGAGAGATAAGATCATTTATATTTTAACAATTAATTACTAATTACTATTGCTTCAAAAGTTTAAAACTGTACTTTAATTTTTAAAAATAAAAAAAAAAATTATGTTAAACTTTAATATGTGGTAATTTACTGATCTAAAGTTACAAAACAATCTACTTTATCAACATTTGGAAATGTTTATGTAGCCTAATGGATAAAAAAGTAAATAATACAGAAGTCAACATGTCAAGCCTGTCTGGTACACTGACATGCCATGAACATGTATACATTTCACAAAACTCTTATGTCTGTTTACCTCCTTTGTTCAGCCTGTAGCCAAATGATCTTGATCGATGGTTTAGATATGTCATTAAACTCATCAATCACTTTAGCAAAACAAATAAAATGACATATGATCTCCACCAAGAGATCAGTCCCAACTTTTTAAGTCATTTAGAGAAATGATAGTAAAATGTTGGCCAAATGTGGCTCTTACAGACTCATGTAGCTCTCAGTCAAGTTTTTTTGGCTCCCAGTTAAGACAGTTTTTTAATTCTATAATTTAATCACTTATCAATACTTATTGATAAACTGACTATGAGTGGCTCTTAATTATTTTAATTATTTTATAATTTATTCAAAAAGGAATGTGGCTCTAATCAGCATGTGGTGTGGCCACAACCTTGATTTAAAAATTGTAGGAGCCATTAATTCAAATTCAAATTCTCAAAATGTTGGCTTTTTAAAAAATTGTGTATATATTTAAGAAAAGTTGCTGTAAAAATGTGAAATTCCAGAAATTCTGACCATTCACTCCATCTTAAAATGTTTCGTTCTAATATATTCAAAATGCTGGAGTTCACACTAAACTAAAAAAAAAATCTCCAAAGGCAATAAAGTGAAAAAGTATCCAAAAACATTTTACTTGGATCTGACTCTGAAGATTAAATTAACCATTATGTGAGAAATAGTAAGACCAAGCCAACATTTTATCTGGGTGATAATGGTTGCTCATAGACCTAACTAGTGAGGGGTGAAGTAGACTTTCGCCCAGTAATGGGCCGTCTTTTTCACCCATGTAGAATCTTTAGCATGTAAGGGGAGGGGGGTGGCATGTTTAGAGTCCGCCAAGGGCGCCACAAAGTCAGTCCTGGCCACCACTAGCGCCTAGTTAGGCAACTGTGGCTGTGTACAATATATACCAGTTAAATAAAAGGCTAACTGTCCTTCAAACATCTTCCTCATCAGCTGTAGTCTCCCCTTGACATTCTGTACATTTTTTGTTGACTGAATCGAGAGCTTCGAATTAAATGTAACTAATTATAATAAAAGAGATAACAGAAACTGACAGCGATTCTCAAACTGTGCTCAGTGGAGCAGTAGTGGATCGGTATGTATTTACTAGCGGTTTGAGGGACATTACAGGATGAAGAAGAAAAAAACAAACACTAATTCCTAAACACATTAACTTGTAAAACAAGTTTAGTCTAAAAAGCTTCTTTGTAGAAATAGTTTAAAAAAAAAAGAGTTTCCATAGTTTAAATTTTGGGCAACGTTGTTCTGAGCTATCCAGTTTTATTAACACAAACAACTAACACGTAAAAAATGTGGGGAGGGGGGGGGTGAAGGGGGGGGGGGTCGAGAGAAACATATGAGAGAGAGAGAGAGAGAGAGAGAGAGAGAGAGAGAGAGAGATTTGGAAGTTTTTGTCAATTTTACGTTTATTGAAAATATAATAAAAACTTATGATTAAAACTCTACAACTAAGTAAAGGGGTTAGTGCATTTAATGTTTCAGATTTCACTTGTGGAAATAAAGCACATAGATTGTCTCAGATTTCACTGGTGTATCATCATCACTGATCCAGACTGAAGATAAAAGAAACACACTCAGGTGGACGTCCACTGTTCGGTCATTGGAGAATTTAATAATGAAAAAAAAAACAACTTAATGGATGATGCATTAAATGTCGTCTGCAAAGGGAACATCGTGTATGATATTCTCATGAGAGATAATCAAGTGGACGGATGATAACATAAAGGTGTTTCTTTTCTGCAGACGAAATCCTTATACACATCTCACTCTGTCCCACTACTACCTCTCTATCTCTTCTGAACACTCTCTCTCCAACTCTCCCTTTCTCTCTCTCTCTCCCTCCCTCTCCTTTCCTCTCGTCTTACAAGCAATGTTTATAGTAAATACACACACACAAAATTGACGTAAAATCGTATGTTAAAAGCTATATCCTTTATATATACATATATATATATATATATATATATATATATATATATATATATATATATATATATGTGTGTGTGTGTGTCTGCCTTAAGAATATCTATCGGCTTAAAAAAAATTCACCATCGTACTATTTCATTCATACGTGTGTTGCTTCATTTTACTGTGGCACTGTAAATGTATACGTTAATTAACATTTTAACTATCTCAATTAATAACAAAGGTATCACAAATCTGAACTAAATCTGTTCATATCAAATAAAGGCAGTCGGCCACGCCCAGTCTGTGAGTCAGTGGTCAGTCTGTGAGTAATAAATGTATCTTGCTGTAATGTTTTCCGTCACTCTAAACATGCGAAACTGATGTTATCTCTGTCATACGCTACTGTTCACATCGCCTCTTCTAGCTTTGGTCGGTCGCACCCTCCCAATGTCGCTGGACTGTATATATTCTCAACCCATCTATTGTAAATATTAAACTACCGTACTGATTTTATTTCATCTAAGAAATTCTATTTCTAATATTGTTTTGTTTTGTTTTTTTACCATGATTTTTTTTTTTTGCTAACCCGGGAATTTTCTTTGTGTAATTTAAAAGTAAAGTTAAATATGGAAATAACAACAAGCAAATGGATAGATAGATTGTTGAAATGAAATAATACAAATTAAATGTGAATGTCATTGGTGTGAACGAGGGGAGCAGAGTCCCGATAACAGCTTGATAAAGTGATGTCCAAGGCATGGGGGATGATTCCAGAAATATTCCGCATTACCACAAGAAAAAACAAAACATTACAGACCAACATGAAGAATAACTTGGGAGTGTGTTTACTGGGTTGGTCAAACTGGACAAACAGACCAGAGAGTCCAGAAAATAAAAAGCATTACAGCTGTCGGACTATCAATGGCTGCTAGGGTGTGTTAAACATTCAGACGAAGGTCAAAGGTTATCACCAAATTGATATTCTGTCCGCGACCATATGTATCAACATAAGACTACATTTTCGTATTTAATTTAATCTGGGTTTTGGTCAGTTCCAGGAATTGTTGGTTTTCTAAAACTAGAAGAGAGAGGCTAATTAAAAAAAAACTTAAAAAAAAAAAATGGAAGAAAATAAAAGGCAAAGTCGTTGATATCTTCCAGCCTGTGGTTCCACCCAGTTAAAGAGAATGTACTTGGTGCCATTAGATGGGTGAAGTAAAGAAAGGGCTTCTGAACTTTGTCCTAGCAATTCTTCAACTAAATGTAGGGTGGTGTGGCTACCAGAAATGCTTGACTAAATGTAGGGTGGTGTGGCTACCAGAAATACTTAACTAAATGTAGGGTGGTGTGGCTAACAGAAATACTTGACTAAATGTAGGGTGATGTGGCTACCATGAATACTTAACTAAATGTAGGGTGATGTGGCTACCATGAATACTTAACTAAATGTAGGGTGGTGTGGCTACCAGAAATACTTAACTAAATGTAGGGTGATGTGGCTACCAGAAATACTTAACTAAATTAGGGTGGTGTGGCTACCAGAAATACTTAACTAAATGTAGGGTGGTGTGGCTACCAGAAATACTTAACTAAATGTAGGGTGGTGTGGCTACCAGAAATACTTGACTAAATGTAGGGTGGTGTGGCTACCAGAAATACTTAACTAAATGTAGGGTGGTGTGGCTACCAGAAATACTTAACTAAATTAGGGTGGTGTGGCTACCAGAAATACTTAATGTAGGGTGGTTTGGCTACCAGAAATACTTGACTAAATGTAGGGTAATGTGGCTACCAGAAATACTTAGCTGCTCATACGTTCCTTTTGATCTTTTACCGTTTACACTGAAAATAATATTGACTGAAAAAAAAAAAATCAGTTGGGTAATGTGGTCAGTAGATGTCCAGTCAACGACCATCCGAATATAGCGATACATGTTGCATCTATGTATACGACTTATAAATCGTGATAGATCTTAGTCTCTAGCAGTTTGTCACAGTATCAGACAATAGAGAAGGAGAAGATGCGTTTGTCTACAAGGGGGAACTTCTGAAACTATGAAATGTTTGACTCTAAAGTATAGTTGTACAAGTTTATCGCGATCCTGTTTAGTCTACATAAAACTTCAATGTTTGTAAAAAAAAAAAAATCATTTTCTAATGTAGAACAAAAAAAAAACCTCTAGGGATTTAATCTGACACTACTTTCTTGGTGACTTAACTCCAAAACCTATTTAAGTCAGTTTTCTTTCACTGCTACAGCTCTCTCTCTCTCTCTCTCTCTCTCTCTCTCTCTCTCTCTCTCTCTCATTCTTCCTATACGCGCCATTAGCCTTCTGTGTTAACATTTTTTTTATGCCTTGTTTGTTGGCCTCCTCACATTGTCCAATTTGTGTTTCTAAATATATCATTTTAAGGTCAACACAAATACTACGAGACTGTGAACGAAGAGCCGCATTACAGTCAGTCTATCAAGATGTAATGGACAAAAAGTAACAAAATAGCAGCAACAACTGGCTCATTTGGGAACAGCAACAACTGGCTCATTTGGGAACAGCAAATCCCAACTAAGAACTGCAGGAGGCTCTAAGGGCCGCATTTGGCCACATATTGTACAGAGCTATGCAGTTTTGCAATAACTTATTGCTAGCGGCATTTAGAGAGAGAGAGAGGAATGTTGTTTTGCCTTCAAAGAAAACTTGATATGCAAGATTCTTATTTTACTAGAATTTAGAAATATATTTCCGTAATACGCTAAAACAGATGTTTGTTCCTAGCTCCGAAATCTGTCATCGTCTTTAATGACAAGTTTTAACATGCACATTCGCAAACAAATAGGTATACCTTGCATTATGGGTGGGCGAACATTTTAGTTAATTAATCCAGTGGGACAATTTTATGTTACATATTTGCGCTTTTAGTCTTTTAAATATAGAATGTAGTTTTATGAAGTCTATGGTGTACTCACTACTCCTTAATTTCCACCATTACCACACTCTAGTTCACCGATCACTTACATTCATCAATGTACATTACCACACTCTAGTTCACCAATCACTTACACTCATCAATGTACATTACCACACTCTAGTTCACCAATCACTTACATTCATCAATGTACATTACCACACTCTAGTTCACCGATCACTTACATTCATCAATGTACATTACCACACTCTAGTTCACCAATCACTTACACTCATCAATGTACATTACCACACTCTAGTTCACCGATCACTTACATTCATCAATGTACATTACCACACTCTAGTTCACCGATCACTTACATTCATCAATGTACATTACCACACTCTAGTTCACCGATCACTTACATTCATCAATGTACCTCTTTTATTATATAGTATTTTTGTAATATTTTTTCATTAAACAGTCATAAATAAAAAGAAAAATAAGTCAATTTAACACGTAGAACGTGTCTTAAGATAAATAAACGTTTTTATTTATATATTAAAAAAACAAATTACGAAACTTTCAAACATGTAGCATGGCTGTATCTTACACTCAGATTTGTTTAAACAAAGCAATAGAGAAATAGAACCAGAAATTAACAACACCGCTTTTAACTCGAGTGCCACCGAAACACATTACTTATTGTTTTATGTCTCTGATAAGTAGGTGATTATTTGTTTTTAAAATCTATATTATTTTATATTACGTGCAGGTCAAGTAGAATATAAAAGTACCGTAATGTTTAGTTGTTTTTTCCCGCTGTTTGACAACAATGAAAAGAGCAAAGTCAGCACTCCAAATTCAAACTTTCTACTGATAAGTGAATGATAATTTGACCCTTGCTTTAGCTGACAGTTTATGTGTTTAATAATATCCATAGCTAACATTAGGTTCAGATTTTCCCGATGTGAGTTAACTGTGTTATAGTATCCATAGATATATATGTTTGATACTATCTAAGATATATATATAGTTCTATACATTTATGACGCCATCCAGGGAGTTTATGCTTTATTTTATTTTTTAATCTAAGCACTGACCTCATCTGCTACACCCCCGTCCCGCCCCCCTTCTAGATCAGGTCATCGTGTCTTGTGAGAAACTAAATTACAAGTCTAAGTGGTCACAGAGCATCTAAATTTTAGCTGGACAAAAGATGACCGACCGCGTGAAGTCTGCAACCTAACCCACGGGGATATTTGCACTGAGCAATACAGGAAGAAAGTGATCAATGTTAGATAGAATTGTGGCTTTATTGATTCTTCAGCTTCACGGAGATTCCCGGAATATAGAATGAAACAATCTTTTTTTTTTTATAACTTTCAGACTAATGCTAGTTTCTCAAGTAAAACAATTACACGTGACAGAGACATATAGTTATAAATTAACTCGGCACAATGGGAATGTTAGAGTTGCATGTTGTAGAGAGAATGATGTAGGCCTAAATATGTAAGATGTGAACATATACATCAACATAGTAAACATTATCACATTATGAAAAGTTTTACTTGTTATTAAAACACTTAATAACTATGCAGCATGATATATTTAACAACGTTTTTGTTGTTTTACAGACAATTAAAATAACAGTAATTAACTTGCCTGAGGAGCGATATGTGTAAATGTCGAAAATGTCACTCATGTCGCTTAGTATAAGCATCGGTCACATAATAAACACAAGTTAGAATTAAAACAGCGACAGCTCAAGGCAAAGAGATTACACGAAGAACCAAACTTTTCAGTTTCCGACATTGTTTTACATTTGTGAGGCAAACAAAACTGTATGAAGATGTTGCACAGATATGAAAGTTAACACTTGAAATCATGTACCACAAGCAGCCAATCCACAGGAATATACACAAACCCACACACATTGGAAGCCCACGAAATAGACTCAAGTTTAAGGTTTTTCCCTCTTTGCAAACTTACGACAAAACTATGCAATGTCAACTACTTATATAAAATAAAAACGTAACTCCATTCAAAATGACAGGCGAATTTAAATTTAAAATATCTGGCGGATGCGCAGTTGACTGAATTTGTGAACTGTTCTGTTCCAGTTCTTGCAGCCTTCACCTCAACCTCTCCCCCCACACCCCCACCCCTTCCACACGTACATATACAATACAACCTCCGCATTTCACAAACCTGCAAGACCCGATCTCAGGTGAAGTAGGACTTATGTTTACAATGGAGACTACATAAGGAGTGGAGCGGGGTTGTGGACTCTAACGTTTTATCAGACACTGTATAAATATATGTCAAGAAATAGTCATGCATGCGTCATAACTGTGCTTATTTTTATCAAGGGCAAAGTTCGATATGGGTAGTAATATAATGTTTAGACAATATATATATATATATATATATATATATATATATATATATATATATATTTGTATATTTAATACAGGCATGGGCCCGTCAGGTTGTCATGTTCCACACGCAATCTACTAAACTCTGCTCGTTCACATCGTTTACATTTAATAAGTTCAAAAAACGCCCCGTACATCTGTACATGCCAATTGATGCCCTTCTGTCAATTGTAAGATCCTACTGCGAAGTCTGTTGTGAAGTCTACCGTAGCCCGCTGTTAAGAAAGTTTGGTAGAGATCAATACTGTATTAAAATATATTGCATCTAAATTACGCGAGTGGCCTAAAAACTATATATAACTTTAGCCAATGCTTCGTTAGACAACACTGAAGACTGATTATGATGCCGGCTCAAGGTATCGACAACATGAACAGGGGAGGGGGGGAGAGAGCAATATTTTGTTTAAACTTTTAAAAATGTTTATAATTAAACTCTCTGGTATAGATTAAAAAGATCATACAATGTCTAAATAAACCAGATATATATATATATACATGAACAGAAAATTGTAAAAAAAAAAGTATTAGGGAGAAATAATAAAAATGTACCTCCGCTCTGGGGTAAAGGGGGTCACAGATCAATGAATTGGTTGCTGTCAAGTATAATATAATTATTGGCTGCTGTCAAGATTAGTAAAATTATTTTTGCCATACATTCAGCTGCATCTCACCTCTTCCTCCCCCTACCCACACAAACCTTACCTGTGTGCGCGCGAGTGTGTGTATCTGAAGATCACAGTAAAGTTAAATCAAAGTTGTTTTTTTTTTATTTTACAACTAGGTAAACAAGAAAGAGGTGAAGCAAATGGACTGTTTAAGGAATTCCTAAAGAACAAGGAATTGTTCAGGTTAAGTTATGATTAATATAGTTGTTAGTTGTTTTTTTTTTATTTCTGGAGAAGCTTACACCTCAAATGTTGCAAATGGCGATAATCACTTCTGATTTTTTAGTTCAATCAACGAAACTACAATCACAATGCTACAATAATAATGTAGAGATCAAAGGTCCATTAGATGGTGTGTCAATGAAAGAAGCCCTATGCACTGTGTCCTACAGCGAGCATTTTAGCAAAGATAAATCACAAAAACATACAGTAGGCTACGCGAGATGGTTTTCTTCGCACAAATGAGAGCTGTTTGAACTACCACCTTTTTGTTGACATTATATCTATTATTTTCAAAAGTTGTCTATTATGAAATAAAAATGTCGGTACCATTATGGTATAGACGCCACCAGCCCCGTAGGTGAACATTTTACAGCAGGGACCAGGCATTCTACAGCAGGGGCCAGGCAATAGCAGGGGGGGCGCCCCCCGGCCCCCCCCCCGCACGCTACGGGCCTGGACGCCACGTTAATTGGTTGTACTGTAACTATACTCAAAATAAGTAATTCTTAACATGCTTGTTCTTAATACGTTCAGAGATATTTTTATTTTAAAACAGACAGACCGACAGACTTATTGATGATGACAGACAGACAGACAGACACAGACAGACAGACAGATAGACAGACACAGACAGACACACAGATAGACAGATAGATAGACAGACACAGACACACAGACAGACACACACACAGACAGACACAGACACACACACACACAGACAGACACACACAGACAGACAGACACAGACAGACAGACACAGACAGACACACAGACAGACAGACAGATAGACAGACAGACACACACAGACAGACAGACAGACAGATAGATAGATAGATAGATAGATCGATAGATAGATAGATAGATAGATAGATAGATAGATAGATAGATAGATAGATAGATAGATAGATAGATAGATAGATAGATAGATAGATAGATAGATAGATAGATATCGGTATATTAAGTTGAGATTTATAGCTGCTGTCCCCATCAATAAAATGCGCGTAATGGACAACATTAGAACAAATGTACAGAAAACTCTAACCCTAACCTTTTAGATAAATTACAGCATGCAGTAAACATTTCCTTATCAGTAACCGAAAATCAAGATGCCCCAAACAAACAACAGTTTAAGAACACCTGATGACGTTCACCTCTCTGACGATACAGAACCATAATTTATCGCAGCAATGATTGATATTGTACATTTAAAAAAAAAAAAAACCTCTGTCGCCAGAAGTTCAGACGATATTTATAGAGGTGAACAAAAACACGGTACATGTGGGGATATCTGGTTGACTGATAGTTATCAACATACACATACAAATTCTGTCTTTAAGGACGTTTGGCCCTCAGTCTAAAGATTCAAGTTTCCAACAGTGTAACAAAACACGCAACACAAAGACCTATATACACTGTTGTCGGTCTGTCAACGAATCTATGTGTCATGAAGATCTCATGATTAGAGATGTGACCTGGAGGAGAATCGACACACAAATGGAAGTAACAAGAGATCGGTGCATCTGTCATAAATATATCTGTGAATGAAGGTGCACATTTTAAAACAAATACCCATCGTTACATTGCTATGTCACTACTAAAATGAACACAATCAGCTGTCTAATATACAAACGTAGATCGAGAATAAGCATTGTATGTGAAAGGTTAAAAACAAACAAACACTTAAGACAGTTTAATAATTATGTCGACAGACCGTTCGTAGGTCTTATGTGGGCCCTGTGAAGATTCTTATATTTGGGGGTCCTAGACCAAACTACCTTAGGGTTCTGTAGAAACACGTTTTGGTAGGAATCTGTTCTGGAAGAAGGGCTTTTAGAAGAGGGGGAAGGGGGCCAAGCCAGTCGCCTTGTTCTCCATCCATACTATCAAATGTAGACAATATACATTTTGAAGTAGTGCATGTATATACAAAAAATAAAATAAAAACATGGCATAGGCCTACATACCCAGTCAGTTTTGATGGAAGTTTGGTGATAGTAAACGAAAATGATCTCACATCAATATCTGAATGTGTTTAAATAACACAACATATACTAAATCTTCAGCCTGTGACATGATCTTACTTTAATATATGGATGTGTTTTAACACAAGACATACACTAATCTTCAGTCTGTGACATACAAAAAAAAAGGTTGTAATTGGAATGTAACTACCGGTCGAGTCAAAAGCTGAGGTCACACAGTCACAAAGAAACAGTTTTTGGTAAAACCGTTATGCACCGCCTCTGTCGTCGGGGCCAACTACACACACAGCTGACAAGTTCCGATTAAACACGTTCGATCACTTCAGGTAACAATACAGAACATTTAATTTTTGGATACGCAAACGTACAATTAAATACAAAGCCACGGTTAGCATACATGTGTTAGCAAACATATCATGCGTGCATAGATACGTAACACACACACGTACACACATAACAGACAGAAAATTAAACCGTCCGAGAACAATTATAAACAACCAGAAATAAATTAAAGTGAAAAATGTTGGGGGAGGGGGGGGGGTTGCAATGTTGTAAATAACCACGACACGATAAGAAACCCCAGAATAAGATTCTGTGTAAGTAACCAGGTTTTCTTGTGTTACTGACAGTCTGTTACAGTTCAGTGAGTACCTACGCAAAAAAAAAGTTCATAATCCACCAGCAGTGTTGAATAATGACATATATATCACGCTGAACACTTAGAAAGAATACATTATATATATATATATATATATATATATATATACCTATAAGAGGCATTTGCTGTCTGTCTGTTTCCTTATAACTCAAGATCCAGATAACCAAATAATGTGAAATTTGTTACACATACACATAATTACATGGGGAAGGTTATAGGACAGGTTTCGTTTCATCTCGATGGGTAGTTTAATTGTAATTATTTTTTTTTTATTTTAGTATTTTACTATATTAAAGTAATCTCGACGGCGCCATAAATAAAATTCCTCTGTGACATCATTTCCCGATTCGAATAGAACTTGCGCGCTGGTGCTGTATTGTGCCTTTGTGATGCAAAGAATTGTTGTTGTTTTTTCATGCTCCCTGATTTGTACAGTTTGAGGAAGATAAAGGAATGAAGAAGGATTTTAGAAGAAGTGTGAAGCCATAATAATAAGTATATATATAGAGAGAGAAAGAGAGAGAGGGGGGGGGCAGGAGGAGAGAGAGAGGAAAGGAGGGTAGGAGGGGAGGGAAGGAGGGGGAGAGAGGAGGGAGGGGGATGGACAGGGGGGAGAAAAGGAGGGGAGAGAGGGAGAGGGGGGGGGAGAGGGAGATGGGAGAGGGAGTAGGGGGAGATGGAGAGAGAAAGGAAGGGGAGGGAGAGAGCGGGTAGGGAGAGAGAGAGGGGAGGGAGGGAGAGAGAGAGGGTGGGAGAGAGGGAGGGAGAGAGATAAAGAGTGAGGGGGCAGGGAGGGAGAGAGAGGGAATGAGGGAGGGAGGAAGGGAGAGAGAGGGGGAGGGAGAGAGAGGTGGAAAGGGGAGGGAGGGAGAAAAGGGGGAGAGAGGGAGATGGAGCAGGGGGAGAGGGAGATGGGAGAGGGAGTAGGGGGAGATGGAGAGAGAAAGGAAGGGAGGGAGAGAGCGGGTAGGAGAGAGAGAGGGGGAGGAAGGGAGAGAGGGTGGGAGAGAGGGAGGGAGAGAGATAAAGAGTGAGGGGGGGGGCAGGGCAGGAGAGAGATGGAATGAGGGAGGGGGAAGGGGGGAGAGAGGGGGAGGGGAGAGAGAGAGGTGGAAAGGGGAGGGAGGGAGAAAGGAGGGAGAGAGGGGTTAGGGAGGGAGAGAGGGGAGGGAAGGAGAGAGGGAGGATGGACGTTGGGAGAGAAGGAGGGGGAGAGGGGAGAGAGGGGAAGGGAGAGAGAGGTGGAAAGGGGATGGAGGGAGAAAGGAGGGAGAGAGGGGTTAGGGAGGGAGAGAGGGGAGGGAAGGAGAGAGGGAGGAAGGACGTTGGGAGAGAAGGAGGGGGAGAGGGGAGAGAGGGAGATGGGAGAGAGGGAGGGAGAGGGAGGGAGGGGAGGGAGGGAAAGGGAGAGGAGGGGGAGGGAGGGAGGGAAAGGGAGAGAGGGGGAGGGAGGGAGGGAGATAGGAAGGGAGAGAGGGGGTAGGGAGAAAACAGAAGGTAAATAGAAAACCTTATTTTAAACCCGGCAAAGCCGGGTACTTGCAACTAGTATATATATATATATAGTATTTGCTCAAAACGACAACAACTGTATTACGTACGGTGTGAAACTGATACAGGTAAAATCATTTCTGGACACAGTTGAAGGGGATGTACCTTTAACCAAAGGGCATTAATGTTAATGCCCGTGCTGACACCATTAGCTGTGCCCCAGTCTGAATGGTGGTTTACATCCTGCGACTCTGTTGTAATATATGACTGAACAAATATGTGTAAAAAGATATATGCTGAACTTTTTTTTCGCCAGTTATTATAACACGGGCGTGTTTCATTAAATATCACACATAGTTTTAGGATTCACCAGAGTTTGAAAAAAAAAATGACAAGTAAAATACTATCGTAATGCTTTATCCATTCATATCAGGTGGTCCAACAGCAACACAATATGTGTGCATATTTTATGAATGACACCATTGTTGTATGTAAATTGGGCGTTAGGCGCCGCCACAATTTAAACAGTATTCAACAAATAGATTCATTTGATCAGTATATGCAGGGTCGTGCTTATGGTAAACAAGGCGAATACCTGTGGCCCATCACTGGCCCCATATGTAGGTAAATAAGGCGACTACTACGCGGCCCCCTCCAGAAATTGTTTTCGGTCATATAAATCAGTGCTTCTCAAAGTGGTGGGCCGCGGCCCCCTAGGGGGGGGAAGTGGACTGTTCGTAGGGGGGCCGTGGAATTTCGAAAAATGTGACATAAAATATAATTAATCTAATGTATTGTATGTAAATAGTATTAATATATGTTTAAAATAAAATCTAGTTTATCTTATTTTATATGTTGCATCCTTTCACTCTTTGTTTACTTAAATAAGAAAAAGCGTGTTTAGACTTGAAAATTTGCACATAGAATTTAAAAATAAAAATTTAAACCATTCAAACCCAGGGGGTCGTAACTTCAAAAAGTTTGAGAAGCACTGATATAAATGACCGTTAATCCTGAGAGGAGGCCCGAGGGGGGGGGGAGGGGGGGGCGGGGGGGGCCCCCCTTTTTAGGGGGGGCCGGCCCCCCTCACCCTATCAATTTTTACCACTTCTTGTTGTTTAAGGGGGGCGCAGTGATGTCCTGCTCCCCGGCCCTTCTTTGCTCTTCGGCGCCCCTGATCCTGAGTTGTGAATATTTAAAAAAAAAACAAAGAGCTACTAGTTTCGCTAGTAAAACGCATAACCTTCAAACTGAAATGCGACACCTTTCTTTAAAAAACAACTGAGAATTGAACAAAAATAGAGTTTTTTCCGTGGTGAAGGCAATAATTGATAATTGAATAACTTGCCGCGGGTGATATCACAATGACTCATAAGTTGTTTAGATGTCAGCCTTGTGATTTTAGTCAAGAAAAAGAAAAAAGAAAATGTTCAAGGTGGCTAAATAAAAAGTTTCATACATATTTATTGTATCCAGTGAATCACAACTGATTTGTAGTTTTAAGAAAAGGCGAACAGGAGAATGTGGCGTGAGGGAGTGGTGGTAGTGACAGGTGGTGGTGTTGTATGTGTGGGTGTAAATAAATCCATATTATTACATTGGGGGGCGATGGAAAGGCAATTACGAATGAATAATGCATATATTTACCATCGGTTTTAAAACCACGCACACACGTACACATTTCAGTTATGTGAAACGTTTTAGTTTAACGTTTTTATGTATTTTTTTTCTTCTTGTAAGTAAATAATTGCACCTAGTTTATATTTAGATTGTATAAATGGGTGTGTTCGCCTGCTGCATAATTAACACATAGTGAATTCAGATTAAAATAATAAAACGAGATTCGCAGTTCTTGACTCCTCATCTAATTAACACGTCTTTCAAATTATTAATCCCATTTGTGTCGTCTATTTCAAACAGGCAGTATAAATCAGGGTTCACCAATCGTCTATTTCAAACAGGCAGCATAAATCAGGGTTCACCAATCGTCTATTTCAAACAGGCAGCATAAATCAGGGTTCACCAATCGTCTATTTCAAACAGGCAGTATAAATCAGGGTTCACCAATCGTCTATTTCAAACAAGCAGTATAAATCAGGGTTCACTAATCGTCTATTTCAAACAGGCAGTATAAATCAGGGTTCACCAAACTACGGTCCGGAGATCGGTTCACGAGCCCAGCTGACGACCCATTAATTTATTTGTTACAAAACGTGTGGAACATGAAACTTGTGTGCCACAACTGAAAATTCAATATCATGTTTATAATTATGTGAAATCATTACACAAACACGTTAGTATTTTATTAATTATGAAATTATATCAATTTTTGTAGACTAAACATTTTTTTTAAAAATGCAAAACGTTTAATTGTGACTTTTTTTTAAAAAAGATCTTTTGTTCTGGCTAGCAAGGATTGAACATAATTATTGTACGGCCCGATGTCGTCTTTCTATTTTAGTTATTTAGTTTAGTTACTTTAGTTAATAATAAAACTTTGATGACCATGATTTTTAATGGATCTACAACAAAATGTATGCGCAAAGAGAGAAAAGAAAAAAATAGGTAAAGAAATCAAGTGACATTTATTAAGTAATCTGATGGGAAGGAGCGCAGCAAGAGGTAAACGTAATAATTAAAATGCAGCGGAACAATCTGGTCAACTCGCCAGAACGGTTCACCTAACGACAGCATAACAATTTACGATGCGTCAAAATTATCGAACGGGTGTTGTTAAACATGATGTAAGAACCGCCAGTAACAGCAATTAATGAACAGTGCGTTGTAGAACGTGAGTTGGAATCCCGATTGTTGGACAATAATGCGGGTGAAAAGGGTAAATGACCAAGGAGAAAAAAGTAATTGATCTTAATTAATGTGAAAATAATTGAAGGTTTGAAGGGGTGGCAAACCACTGAGTAATCAAGAATGCAATGAAACAGGGAATGTTGCTCCAGGTTGCAATGTGATGTTGTGACGAACCGAAAGTATGTTAAACGAGCGCGGGACCCCAATTGGTGCGGGGCCCTTTAAGGAGCATTGTATCCAGGTGGCCGGTTTTGTGTCTATCAGATACTTAATGCATGAAACATCAGATAGATAAGGTGATAATTTCCTAAAGGAAAAAACAGGTTATTACAAAACCCTATAAGAGAAAGTTATATATACAAATTAAGTAACTTTTTCAATGAACTAAATGGGGAAATGTACAGAAGTGAACATATTAAACAAATTTGGGGTATAAAAATTCGGATCATCTATCTATATATATAATTCTCTTCGTTGCCCAACCATGAGGGACATCACCACGTAGTCGCGTTTTGCGAAATTCCCAAATACGTCAAAGCAAGCAAGACGCATTCAGCATTCAACAACGTTCGACAACTCGCGTTGTTTTCTTATTTCTTTGTGCTGCTGTTTTGGGGAAAATCCAGATTAAGTAAATTTTATATTAAGATACTAAAAAAAAATATCACAATCTTTAGTGAGCAGTTAAAAATGAATAATTTATATTTTGTTTGATCGCTCATTTAAAACATAATTACAGTAATTATATTGATAGGGCGGCGTAAGCAACGCTGCGGGATGACTAGTGAATTATACATGAATTCAGAGCCTTAGCTGCCTATTGTGGTGCAAATAAAATAGTTTGGCGTTCTTCTCCTTGGTAAATTATCTAACAATGCTGCTTCGGCGGCCTATGCTGTCACACAACCTACACTACCCCTTCCTACTCTACTGTTCGATTTCTTAAATGTTTATTTCCATAATTAAATATATTTTTTTGTTAGTATTTAAAAAAAAAATATTTCAAATAGCAGGACCGTTGCCAATTCATCAAGAAGATATAGAGATGTTGGGTTTTAAACAGTAGTTTAATAGTAAAGTTCTAAGATTTGGTCGCATATGGACACCATTGTAATAAATCAAATAGGCCATATGTATATAGAAAAGTAAAGTTCTTTAAGGGCCACTGGGGCAGATGAAGTGTAGAATTAATCAGTTTTTTTGTAGCCACGGCACATACATGGATTTTATGGTTAGCACAACACCCAGCCGTCTTTACTTCCCCAACTAAAGTCAGATACCTATTTCAAGCTGGGTGGACTTTAGGGATTTTTAACCAACGGTCATCAGGACCTGGGGAAAATTCCCTTGGCTCTCGCCGATGATATAACTCGGGACTCTCAGGTCATAAGTCGAGCACTCTACGTATTATTACACAATTATGCACATAAGAGCAACATCAACTACCTAATCGAAGTATATCGTAAGGTAAGAAAGTAAAGTTGAAACGTGCACATATAAACAAGATGTCAAACATCGTGACGGATAGTATCATAAAGAGTCGATACAAATGCAGTAAGAGTAATAAATTTCATTAGTCGAGAAACTACAGACTGAACAGGAAAGTCCGACTTACCGTTCAAAGTAAAACAGACCACTTTTGGCAACAGATGTAATGAATTAAACATTGACACATGTAATAAACTATATTGGGAGGGGGGGAGTTGTAGAAGGAATATATTTAATGCTTTAAGATCGACTGAGTTGAACTAAAGATTACAGACACAATTTCGCAATTGAACGAAATATTTACTACGTGGATAATAGGAGTGGTAAATATAGATATGTGTACACAAAAAAATATTTTACTATCCAAAGTAATACCATTGCCACAGTCGGGGAAATGGGGGGGGGGGGTCAAATGTTTCAGCAAACACCATTTCAGTGCAACACTTTGCCGCACCATTACAGTGCACCACTTGGATTAACACCATTTCAGTGCACCACTTTGACAAGTAACAAACGTGAATGGGCTAAACGGGTGGTTTAACTCTCAACTGTTGTTCATTTTCTGCCATTTTTTTAAGCTGATTTCAGGGTGTTTTGTAAAACTAGGCATTTTTCATTATGTTATAAGCTACCTAGTGAAGTTATACGTCGTTAAATTTGGAAATGAATAAGCTATTTAATGATATAAAACTTTTGATATAATAGAAATTTTTAATTTTGTAAAATTATAGTGTAAATGATTTTTTTAATTATTTTTTTTAACTAAAAATACAAATACATCACAAACGGTAAGAATAAAAAAACAAGCAATTAAGCCTGTTCCATTCTGGACACAGGACGTGTTAGAGCATTTTCGTATCAGTACGTATGCTATCTTTCAGTAAATATTTGTAAATGTTTATAAATTCAATTGTGTAATGCATATATCTGAAAAAAGATATTAAAAAGACGTTTTCTTATATTTGAAAACAAAATTATTTTCTCTTAAATCTAACTACAAGTGGTTTGTGGTTACTGAAATAGGACTCATAATTGAAAACATTCGAAATTATAGTCCGAAAACTCCGTCAATTGTTGCATAGCTCTGATACTTTCAATTAAACTCAGAACACAAGCTTACTATTTCATTTGATGAGTTTCTTAATAAATCTTGGTGAAACTACGTGCTGCAGTATTTCGCACCAAATGAATGGTACAAGGTGTATATATAATATATAAGCCCCTTAGGAGCCCTGAAGCCCGGCCCTCAGAGGTCCTGTCGCGAAATGAACTTTTGATGTACACATGGCAGGCCAAGACCTACAAAATGATATATACATCATGGGTCTAGGACTTACGGTTGTTGAGATCTAGGGTGATGACAGACAGACAAAACGGGGACAATAGAGCATTTTTTTTTTTCGAAAATGCTCTAAAAAGGTATGAAGAATTAAAACAAAATCTTTATTATTTACATAAACATTATTCATTTGTACAACACAAATAAATTTGGACGTAAAATTATAATAATTTTTTTATTCAACTTTAAATGATACTATAGAAATTGGAAAAAAAAATAAGGACTCATGCCTCTAGAGTGAAAAAAGACATATAATTTTAACACAATGTTAGACAAGACAAAATTGATCATTAAAATTTCTATATTATTATTATAAGTGACAGGAAACACATTTAAATGAATAAAAAAATAAAGTTTTCCACCAATTATTTGTTTTTCTAAGGATATTATACTTATTTAAAAGTTGATCACTTTTCTCACCCCTTCCATATTAAAAAAAAATCACCAAATTTCACTTTTCCCAAGAAATCATGCTTAGTCACCAAACAGCCCGGCCTCAAATACGCGCGAAGCACTCCCTTTTTGACATTTTGTTAAAAAAGGGAGCCACAGCAACAAAAATTGCTAGTGCATTATGTCTTTTTTCAAAATAAAACTTGGAATATTTTACCAAGTACCAAATTTTTACAAAAATAAAAAATCTATATTTCTTTGCCACTGTATCCCAGGGTTGGCGTTGCACATATATAATAAAACATAAAAAAAAATTGACCAAAAGTAAAAATATAAAGAATTATAACGTCCTAAAAATTGTCGCTCACCGGTGGTCGAAAAGTCAATGCTACGATGGTTGAGAGTTAAGTAAGATTCAATTCAGTGCAAAGATGTAAACTTGCTTCCGATGGGCGCCACTGGATGAGTGGAGGGAGGAAAGTGGGGCACATTAGAACGTATATAGAGAGGTAAGAAGCCATTACAGAATAGTTAAAAGAAAATAAACACACAAATAAGAGAGGTATCCAAAGGGAGTGGTTCTCAAAACTTTTGGGCTACCCAGTATGAAAACTGCTAAGTTTGAAAAAATGTTTTATTTTGCGACCCATATATAGAGAAAAAAATAAAGAAAACGAATACACGCGTCTTTTTATTTTCCCCTTTTTACTTTGCCGATGAAAAAACTTTTAGATTTGTAATGTATGAAGAAACAGGGTTCTAATTACGTATACATTTGCATCTCGATCCATTAATTATAAAATTCTATTTTGTCGCTTGCCCGCCTAAAATTCGGCTGTGAGTGACCTACCACCAGAGGTTGGATCGTGATTCACTGTCCTGTAATTTGTTTGAGTGTATGTTGTCATCATCATTAATCAAACCACAACTGGTAAAGTTATTTCTGCATGTGTACGAATGATGGCCAAATGGTGTATTAGAGCCGCACGCTGGTCCTGATTGGGTTGAGTCAGGCTGACATGAATCAGTTTATTTTGTTGTATTACTCACTAGATCTAGTCAAATAGACTATGGTGCTGCTCTTAAAAGCATTTTCTTTTTTTTTTTTTTATAAAAACCAAAAGTGGACTCTCATCGATTTCATGCAAACCACTGCTGTTAAATGACCACTTGGTAGGTGCAAATGATGGTATGAACTAAAGGTTGGGGTAAATTTATTAGTGATTCTTTGACCAATGGGACCGGTCTGCACCAGTGTATTAGAGTAAAACAAATAAAAATGGAAAGTATTAGACAAGTGAAACAAATTCTCCAACTATTGAAAACGAGTGCATTACCAAGAGCGAGTCATCGGTCAAACAACTATACAGTTGGTTCACAGATGGATTACAAAAGGTCAAAGGTCTGGTATATGCATTACTATTCAAAGTCTCTGTTTTCAAACTCATTCATTCAGCACGAAGTGTAATCAGTGGCACAGATCAGGGGCACACACATACACACATATCCTCACAGCACGCCAGTGACTAACGATGTGCTACTTACAGAATAAATCAACACACTATAAGCATGTGATAAACTGATTCGTTTTAGTGGGGGTAAAAACAATGGCACAAATGAATGCAGTTTAATGGTTTGCTGTTATTTCTATTTGTACACAGACAGAATGTGTGCAATAGAGAAGAAAAAAGAATGGAGGGAGGGAATGGTGAGAGTGAGCTTGTTTAATGAATGGAGAGAGGGAGGAGGGAAGAGTGTGCAAGCGCTTGTTTAATGAATGACGTTCAAAAACAAAAACCACAAAACAAAACAAATAATCGAATAGATTTCAGACGTGGGTAGAGGGGTTTGGGGGGGGGGGGGTCGCCAGACAGTCAGAGAGTGAGAGAGAACAAAAATGGAACCAGACTCTGGAGGGCAAGATATTGACCCGTCCCTTTCTCCCTCCCCACTCCCCGGGTCCAAACCACTTTTACTTCAACCTATAGACTGTCACGTTAAAAGTCGGTACAAAAATAAGTTAATGATGTCCATGTGCTAAATAAAACATCACACTGTGCACCCAATAGCAAACACACATTATTTGTCTGTAACATAGCACTATGGTTGGCAACAACAACTAACCACATACACAATGATTTGTCTACAATAACACAGCACTATGGTTGCATCAAAAGCAAACACACATACAGTATGAATTGTCTAGACATGATCCTACGCCTGGAATGAACCGGTATCTAACCGTGTGTCCTGACTACCAATACTCACCTAAGCTGGGATATTCAGACATACTATACCGCTCACGACATTAATTCTGCCCAGAGCATAATTCTAAACATGGCAGGGCCGTCTGCTGTCTGCCCTGTTTATTTAGGTGACACCCAGTTCCCCAATGTCAGTATATCTCGGACATTAACAAGGAATGAAGTGCAGGGGCACGGTGACACACACACACATACACACCCACCTACTAGACATCACTGAGAATTGTATTGGTCGTGAAATGTGGTGTAGATTTAAAAAATAAAAATGCTCTAACATCAGGATGCAGACAAAACAAATACTCTAAAACACATGAAAAAAGATAATAAAACGGGCTATAGGAGTATATAGCCCGTTTTATTATCTTTTAATCGGAGAAAAAATGGACCATCATAATAATATACACGAGATTTTCTTTCTGACTAAACTAGTATGTTCACAAATACATTCATTTCTTAGAATAATTTTAACTGTAATTACTTGTTTTTTTTTTCTCTTGACTCTACAGCTCATGTCATGTGTTCACATAAAATACTCAAGTAACTAATGTTAATACAGAGCTAACAACGGAATATAAATTGTATATAATAGAGATGCAACTATTCTTTGATGCTGACTTGGTTTATCACTTAGTGAATATAGAGGATATACGAGTGTTTATGTAGACCTGTGGCAGGGCTAAGTACGTTTTATAATTATTTTTTTTTTACACAAGTCGTTCTCAAAGTCTTGATCGCGACCCACAGTCGGTGGCAGACGAATTTTATAAGAGGGTGCAACAAACTTTAAAAAAAAAAAGAATTAACTAATAGATTGAATATTTATGTCAGCATACTAAACAAAATAATAACTGGCTGATCCATAAAGGGTGAAAATCTATTTACAAAGGTATAAAAAATGTTCTTTCTCTCATATTTTTAATCTTGGGTATTAAAAAAAAAGTTCCCTTAGCCCTAACGGGCCCATCGGGGCAGATGAAGTGTAGAATTCATATGTTTCTATAACCTCGGCATATGAAGGGTGTTACGTCGGCGGATAGATAGTCCTTAATGCTAATCCTGGCCACGTACAGATCGTTGTCTAGAAGTATGAGAGAGTAGATGTAGATGGTCTGGTGACAATATTTCTATTTTCTCCGCTAATAAGTCAACAAAATACCGGTTTCTTTGCTGATAACACAAGTTTATTATGTAGATATGCTGACGCCAGTTCTCACATACAGACTTCAGCTTACGTCCTACTCTGCTATCTCACTCGACTATCTAGTTCTCAGTCTCTCTCCTCTCTCACCTCCTCTCTGACTTACACACAAAACCGTCCTGCTTATATACAGTACTCAATTGGCTTTGACATCGGTGATTAATTAGTTGTAATTAATTCTTAGTCCGACTACCTCTACACTCGGGATAATTTATGTGACGGGTCTGTGGGGGTGGGAACGTGATTTGATATCTAAACAAGGAACCCTATGACACCCTCCAACTCAGTTAACCCTCGTGAGAAGATTCTGCCCCACGACTTTCGTAACGGTTCCAACTTCATCCTACGTGTCACGGTCACGAACATTCTTTCCCAGGTAACTTGTCTCCGTGAGCCATCAGTACCACCGGTGACTCACAACTAATTAACATGGGAGGGGGGCGATGGGGCGTGCTTTCGCGTAAATTATTCTTCTATCTGGTCACAATGATGCACCCCCTCCCCACGCACATTTTGTTCCTAAACCGTAAACTATTGTGCTAAAATAACCCACATCGTAATAAAGGGATTGTATGGGACGACTTGGAAACAAATTTCACCCGGAAAAATTCCCATGGTTATACGACTGTTTATACGAATTCTCACCAAGGATCGAACCCAGGACTCTCAGGTCGACAGTCGAGTATCTACACCACTCGACCACCCGTCCCACTAATCTTAAGTGTTCTTTTAAAGGAAATTCGCGAAAAACATATTTCACAGTGGGTCGCGAAGTGACATAAAAATTGAGCTTCATATAGTGACAGTTGTTCTACACTCCGCAGTGTTATTTCAAGTTGTATATTACAGGCCTGTAGTTTGTAGGGGTGGAGGGGAGGGGGCAGGATATAAGGTACCCAATTCAATGTTATTTCATAAGTTGACATTTTTAATGACAACTGTCATTTTACGATTTTTTAAATATAATTACTTTGGATTATTATTATCAGTATACTTTACATAGCTATATTATGATCGATGGGCTAATAGGGTTTCAGTCAAATACAATTATGTCAAAGTAAAAAAAAACAACAGAATATTGACATCTTTTCAATTCTTTAAATTAATATGTCCATAGCAATCAATAGTCTCCCTTTACCCCATATACAGCGCGGCTCTGAAAAACCCGTACAATGCGCGGCTCTGAAAAACCCATATACAGCGCGGCTCTGAAAAACCCATACAATGCGCGGCTCTGAAAAACCCATATACAGCGCGGCTCTGAAAAACCCATATAATGCGCGGCTCTGAAAACCCCATATACAGCGCCGGCTATGAAAAAATTCACAGCAATGTTAACAATAATGTTGTTGGGGGTCACACAAGGAGTAATAAAATGGCCGGTAAATCTAGTGACTGAAAGATCTCAAGTACTAGACAATCCACATATCAATAAATTGGTTGGACTTGTATGAATAGAAGACAATACACAAAGGAATGTTGCAAAAAAAAAATTGAAAAGTAATATACTAGGACTTCTGTCTACTTGTGGGGAAATGAACGGGAATGGGGGGCCATAAAATGGTAGTTCCAAATGATAAGAAAAGTGTTAAAAGCAGAGAACTTCAGATGAAACTGATGGGTATGGAGATGAAACTGATGAGGGATGGAGATGAAACTGATGGGGATGGAGAGGAAACTGATGATGGAGATGAAACTGATGGGGATGGAGATGAAACTGGTGGGGATGGAGATGAAACTGATGGGGATGTGGAGATGAAACTGATGGGGATGGAGATGAAACTGGTGGGGATGGAGATGAAAACTGATGGGGATGGAGATGAAACTGATGGGGATGGAGATGAAACTGAATGGGATGGAGATGAAACTGGTGGGGATGGAGATGAAACTGATGGGGATGGAGATGAAACTGATGGGGATGGAGATGAAAACTGATGGGGATGGAGATGAAACTGATGGGGATGGAGATGAAACTGATGGGGATGGAGATGAAACTG
The DNA here is from genome assembly GCA_021962125.1 of Bulinus truncatus. Taxonomy (NCBI): domain Eukaryota; kingdom Metazoa; phylum Mollusca; class Gastropoda; family Planorbidae; genus Bulinus; species Bulinus truncatus. Next base: position 57,774 of record JAGDYQ010000231.1, read on the forward strand.
ATGGGGATGGAGGATGAACTGATGGGGATGGAGATGAAACTGATGGGGATGGAGATGAACTGATGGGGATGGAGATGAAACTCAGTCTGTGAGTCTGTTATAACAGACAGTTACGGTGATGGCTATTTTATGAGCCGTGTGCTGTGCTGTTTGGGCTATTGAAAAGTTTGATCACAGATGTAGGCCTACTCAACAATTCACATCTAACGTTCTACAGGTTACCTTATATCATACATAACCTGAACACACACAAGGAATGTCCCATTAACGGAATGGCCAGACAAGACAACCTAACGATGCAATACATGGGCACGGATCATGGAGCTATCCCCATGGACACAACTGGACGTACAGAGTGAAATATGCTTAGTGAGTAATAAATGTAGGCCATGAACGGACAGGGTGGACAGTGGGAGAAGCACGTCTCGAAATCCTCCACCTCCTCCTCTCTCTCTCGCCCCCCCCCTTCATTCTTCTCTTACTGTGTGAATGTGTAATGTCCTGTGAATGTGTAATGTCGAGGGATTATGGAAGCATTACATTACTTTAATTAAAATAGGACTAGCTCATGAACAGATCAGTGCATGATAAGTTATTTATAACACATGTATGGCAATGATGTAACCAACATAAGAATGACCAGCTACATACAGGCCCTTAGCCTGGGTGGGGAGGGAGTCGCTCCCCCCCCCCTGCTTTTTGTCTGCCCCCCTATGCTTGTTTGCTCTACTTAGAAACATTTATTTCCTGCACCCCCCCCCCACTATTGGGCTGGCCCCTGCTGTAGAATGTCAGCTGGCTACATAGCATGCTTCAGTTCAGTCCACACTTTTACAAACATAGACATGCCTAGCAGCTTCATTGTGATATTTATGAGCCTAGTGGCATTCATATGAGCTATCAGAGGAATGGTCGCTTTATTAAATTTATGCTGTGTCACCCATATACCCATGGAAAGTTTATAAGAATGTGTAAACATACTAATATTAACAAAATTAAAAGATTTCAGGTTCTTTATGGTACTAAAAACACAAAAAGTAAAATAAATGAAACAAACAATTAACAGGAGTAACTCACAATGATTTACAATAGATACTGATTTTATACAAGACATTCAAAGACATCAATTTGGTCAAGGATCATAATATGTTGAACAATAAACACAGTAATGATCATATGTAAAATACTTAAAATTATATGGCTTTTGAGGTTGTTGTTTTACGGTAACAAATTGTGTCATTTAGGTATTTAGTACTGCTACAAAAGACAATTCATAGTGGCATGTTCCTAAACAAAATATAGAAACCATATAAAAAGTATATTTAAAAAGCATTAATACTAGTGCATCAATTTACTTAAGCCCAAATACAAAAAAAATTACATCAACTTTTTTAATACAAATAGGTTAATTTAGTGATTGTATTGAAGGAAATAAACAAAGAATGGGGTTATAAACAAAAACAATAAAGCTGCACACAATAAATGGCTGTGCAAGTCCATGCAACCAAATACTATCATATAACATATTGATCTCATACCTGATAATGATAAACCTGTGTGTAGCTCAGGTGTGAAAGTGGATCCACCCTGATGGATCTGGATGTCTGTGGAGAGCTGTATGTCCAAAGGACGCTGGGCTGACATAATTCAGAAGTGATCCAGAAAAGAGGCAACATCCACAATTAAACAAAACCTCACAGGATAAATAACACTAAGGGGAAAAGGCATACACCTCATTTCATTCGAACACATAATCCCACTTAGAACACAAAATTACTAGTTCTTGTCAGCAATCCAATGGATTTCAAAGAACACACAATATACTGAAGATCAATAAAGTAAAGGGGGGCAAAATGAGAACACACAGCAGACGACAGCTACAGTAACAACTGTCAGGCTAGTACAGAGTATTAACACAGTACCGCGAGTGCGGCTTAATATTTAGGTATCGAAAATTCTGAAAGTGAATAATAATGAATTAAGGCTACAATAAAATAATTATATTTTTAAATTCTCAAAGCAAAACTACAAATTACTGCCCATGCAAAGCAAGTTGAAGTTATATATACATATGTATATTTCTTTAAGAGCCACTAACATTAGCACACAGACAAACGTCCAGCTGACATGTTTCATTTGAGAACTAGCGGTCTATTAAAGCTTTGAATGGATAACATTGTGCACTATGTCATGCGTTTATTTAGATAGAGGGAGGACTGACCTCCATTCGCTTAATATCTGACCTTACCCTTTACACATTATTATGCCTCAACGTCAACCCACTGTCGCGTCTCAATGGTTGTCATGCGCAGCTTTGTGACAGTCACCAGCTTTCGAGTTTAGAGGGGTTTTTTTTTTCGTTTGTCACTTTCATATGGGTTCTATAAAAAGTTAGAAAACAAATATCAACATATATTTTCTCCTTTGTTGGTACAATATTTTTAATGATAATATTATTTTTTTAGTTTTCCAAAGACAAATTATATTTACTTAACATACTCTTAAATTAGTAGCCCGGATTCGTTAATTTTTAAATGCATTGTTTCGTTTATTTTGATCTCGATGAAATTTTAAAGATATATTTAGAATTATCGGTCTTTTACTTCCTCCGGTGTGGATTGTGTTGTCTCTGTTAGTTGTAAAGGTAAACAGATGTTTTAAGTGTAGTATTTTGTCATGCTATTATATATTTTGTGTTAACTAATCAATTTTAGAAATATTTCCGGATTTTACGTGATCAAAGAATTTTGTAAATATTTGGTAACTTATGTATAGAATTTTTGTTTAAACCGTTTAGTAATTTGGTGACGTGGCGTCGTTTTACATACAACAGCAGGAAACATCAGTATTTAGCACATTTATTGAAACAGTTAACCTTAGATATCATTAACTCAAGCTAAAGCAGTAACTATATGTGTACTTATATATTTCTCCATAGTTTTAATGGTTTTTTTTTTTATTAAATCCAAATCTTTTGAATTCAAATTTTTCAGATGAAGTTGTGGTTAGCAGCTCTCATTTTAACATTTGGATGCTTCTTGCCATCATTTGGTGAAGAAGAAACAGAGGCTAGGCTGTTGGCCTCAAAAAATGTTCTTAACCAGTATCTTGTGGAGGGTAAAGACCTTACAGTAGAGTACAAAATTTACAATGTTGGTAGCAAGTGAGTTATACATTAATAGCAATGTTTTATTTTAGTTAAGTAATTTTTACAAAATGCTTATTAGTTTGTACAAGAACCAAGACAAAGAAATGATTACGATTAGTGTAGTTTAAATTTTTTTAATGCATATTTTGAAAAAAATTCTGCCTTTTCATTATAATTTGGTGACAGGCTATTCTCATGATATACAAGATTATATAAAATGGCATTATTACAATGAAATACATGGATAAAAAATTTTTTTTCATCATGTAAGTTGTACCAGTAACCAAAAAGACTGTTTACAGAATAACTAGTATTGCCCCCTAACTATAGTTTGTTAACTTTGAAATGTTTCATTTTGTATAGCCTATGATAATTTTGACTTTATGTATGCTAAATGTGTATTTAAGCAGCTGTAAGGTTTTTATTGTTTGCTCATCTGAACTATATTGTCTATATTTTAATTCTATTACAGAGTGGCTTTTAGTGTGTTATTGAATGATAACAGTTTTCCGGATACTTCATTCAGTGTTATAAGTGGAAATCTCAAAGTAGAATGGGAAAGAATAGCTCCGTATCCTTATATTAATCTGTTGTCATTTTTTTCTTTTGTAAAGATATCCAAACTTTTATGCTCATGTGGCTGGTGTATTAATTTAACAAATTGTCATTGTAAAAAAAATTCGTACACATTGTTGGATAAATTTTATCTGTATTTAAACTTCAAAATTTTTGTTATAAAGTTTCTAGTTTGTTTTACATTGAGAAACCTTAACACCTGAAAGTAATTCAAATGTCACCCATGCAGTAATTCTCAAGCCTCTGAAATCAGGATATTTTAACTTTACTGCAGCAGAAATAAGCTATCTTACATCAGAAGATTCAAGAGAAAGAACGGTAAAAGATTTTGAAATGCATTATTTTCAGTATTTTAATTTAACAAAAACCAATGTAAACAGGTAGGATATATTTTAAGATATTACAAGGAATTAGTTTACCCCATCCTTGGACTATTCGTAAAATTCTCAATTTATACATACTTTTGATTGTTTCATTGAGACTATTGTGGAGTAAATTCCTACATTGTGAACTGGCTGAGTGACCTATTGAATATCAGTTTTTCATTTTGATCTATATATGTTACGCTAATGAAAAAGAAACAAAGAGCCAATTTTAATATGAGGTCGACCTTTTCTGTCTATTTCTTGTATCCATGGCATGTTAGAGAATAGTAGTCAAAAGATTACATAGTGCTTCTAAATTCCAGAATTTTGTGAAGCTTATTGAGTTGTCATTACAGAACTTATTCCCCATGCGCTAATGCATCTTTTTTATTAACAAAAAAAAGAAGTTTAATTCCCTTAGTCCTTAAGGACCAACTGGGTAGATGAAGTGTAGAATTCATGTGTTTCTGTAACCTTGACACATTAAGAGGATATGTGGTTAGCACAACACACAACCACCTTTACTTCCTAAACTAAATTTGGGTGCGCATTTTAAGATGGATGGACTTGTGAATTTTTAACCTGGAAAAATACCCTAGGTACTTACTGTGGATCGAACTCAAGGGCTTTCAGGTCGACAGTCAAGCCATCTGTCCCCATCTTTTAATATATTATAATATAATCCTGATTTTGACTAGTTTATTGTTGAATTAATTTAGATTGGATACACAAGCTTTCCAGGTGAAGGTGGAATCGTCCCACAGCGAGAATTCGATAGAAGATTTTCACCCCATGTAGTAAGTGACCTTTTTCTTATTTACTTTGTGTATGTTGTTGTTATACTTTTAGTGTACAATGTTGTATATTTTTCTAAACCATAATGATTTTTTTTCCCTAATTGTTTTATTTTTATTTCACAATTTCAGTTGGATTGGTTTGTTTTTGCATTTATGACACTACCCTCCTTAGGGATCCCATTTCTTCTGTGGTACAGCTCTAAAAGCAAATATGATCAGTCAAAGGCCAAGAAAAATTAGCAAGAAATGTAATGAATTGTTGCATCGTTTTCATTGTATGAGTGATACAATTATTTGTTTGCTGTGTGAAATGAAATGGCTACAATGTTTGCTTTGTGTGCAAGAGTAAATGTCACCGTCAAAGCTAAAGGTAGATGGAAGTTGTAAATGCATTATTAGCCCAGTAAAATTGGTTTTTAACACAAAACATATTCTATGTTCTGTTTTTAGTTTTTGTTAATAGATATTGAAAAATAAAACATTTTTAAAATAGGCATCTTGTATTTACAGTCATTATTGAAATTTTAAAAATACCCCTTCATATTGTTGAATGTACAATGTTTCAATATGGGTATCAATGTAAGATTTTTTTTTTAAGGTGACTAAAATCTCTGATTGTCTGATCTTTTAAAAAAATATTCACTGGTAATGATCTGCAATAATTTAAATGCTGACCTGTTAATGAATTATTTTGTTAAATGCCAAGTAATCAAATTGACATTAGTGTGAACTTCTTCAAGCATTAGGTCCATAATTTTTTTTTTTTGAGCAAAGGCTATTTTTTAATGTTTAACAAAATGTGTACTAGGTAGTCAAATTTTTAAGATTTCTCTTAGCTCAATTCATGCAGTTTTATATTGTTAAACTTGTTTTCTTAACACTATGTAGCAATTTCAAAAAACTATGGAAATACAAGGGATATTGTCTTATGCAACATTTCTGTGAAGCATATACACTGCAGACTTGACTTTCATTTTAAAGTTTGTTTATGTACGTTTTATTTTGCTGCTTTTCCAATTTCACAGGAGAGCTTATGAGTTTGAAATTCAGATTTAACTACTACACAAATCATGCTTTCATACATGTATTTGTCATTAGTTTTTTTTTTAAGTTTGTGTAATTAAAAATAGGATATAAAATATGAATCAAGTAAAAACATGCAAATTACTTTAGGGTGTTTAGTTATATTCACAAAATCATATAAGCAATATATTTACAAAACCATATAAGCCATAATAAAGTGGTTACTTTGTTTTCAAAAAATATCCTACGTGGGTAAAAAAAAAAAGGGGGGGGGGGGATTCTAAACCATAATTTAAACCAAGTGTCTTGGAATTTAGGCTTATAAATATTGGCATCAAACTGTTCAGTTTCAATACATGTACAAGGTGGTCACATGAAATGAAGCCACTTTTATGACAAATTTAAGAAGTACTGTCAATAACATGGTACTCAAGCTTTGATGAATGGGTTGTCCACTGGAGTCCACTTAGCTTAACGATGACGAGAATTGTGAAAGTATAAGCCTTGAAATCGCTAAATATGACTGATTACTACAAATGTTAATTCATAACAGCATTCATCTGACTTTAAAACCATCTCAGATGAAATCATTTTACCCACCTCTATGTCTCACCCACTTATCAACAATTAAAATTTACTCGTTAAAGTTAGCAAATATTAAATATAAAATTTTTAAAAATCAAAATATTAAACTGAAAATGTTGGTGGCTAAGTATGGGAATATAACATTTGAGGCCTATATCTACACAATTCACCAAACTTTGAACAAGAATCCTTTATTACAATTAGATGTTCATAGCTAATTAGTTTTCTTTTAAATTGTCAGGATTTTGCTTAGAAAAGCTTTAGACTATTAACATTTTAACTAAGCTTGCAAGAACAATTTTGTATGGTGATATATTTGATAAGAATAAATTTTAAATGTGCACATTTATATCTCATATGAAAACCTTAGTCTCTAAGATACGGTTACAAATTTGCAGTAATCACAAAATTACATTTTTTCATATTCTATGCATACATATAGATCTTTCATTGTAAAAAAGCTAACGGTTATTTTATACATAAATTATGACTGAATTTTAGTGGCTCACATATCCAAAAGCTCCATAAAAGGCTCTGTCTGATGCATGTTTAACGATTGCGGGGCAGAGTGATTATTAAATGTTAATTTTGAATACTTGTACTTAATGTATTTAGTTTAATACATTTGAAAAGAAAATTATACTGATCACAAAAAAAAGGGAATTTATGTTTACATAATGATAAGAATGAATTTTTAAATGAGCAAATTTATTTTTCAATATATGATGTACAACTTAATACAAATTCTATAAACTCTATCTCTGAGACACTGAGTTACTTAAGTTTAGTAAGATGTATATGCCGAAATTGCACTATATTATGTCTAGTTGATATGTTCTTTTTGACTCAGTGGTTATGGTTAGATTGGTTCAATTTACCACTTATTAATATGGGGTAAATTATGTAAGGGGTATTTAAGGCAAGGATGACTATTCTTCCTGAGGCGAACATGTGCAAGTCATTTTTAAAAAAGTAATTAAATTTAATGATTGTTTTAAATGTATTTATGTTCTAAAACAAGGAAGTGCTAGAATAAGATTACTTTAAAATGTGGAGATACCGTTGAAAATTCAACTCTTATTATAGCAAATAAAATAAACACATATTTTATAGATATTACAAATGTGTTGTAAATTTAGAGTTCAATTTATTCATCATAACATACAGACATTATAGCTTTTCTACTAAACAAGCCACATGCTAATTTATAAAATATGACAGTGGGCTATTGAAATAAATGAGCATTTATGCATTTGCTCAAAACACTTAGAACAGATACTGAGTAAATATAGCATGGTCTTTGCATATGTCCAAAAATGTTTTTCTAACTGAAAAAAATATTTTGTGCATCATCAGACTAGCACATTGTGATAGCAATTTTCAAACAAAATACATGTATAATGTTAACTTTTTTAAATTTTCTTAATTGCAGAGACTATTAGTTTGCATTAGGAAAAGTAAAAGACTCAATTATGCCTCCACCCAATACTCTCATATCATCCAAAATGCATTCTTTATCAGCAGAAAGTGACAATGACTCATTCTGATCTATTGATGGTTTCCTATAGCTGAAATGGGAAGTCTGTAAATAGAAAATGTTGAATTTTATGTTAATATGAAATTCTACAAGTGTTTATCAATGGCTTTTAGCTACTAAGTTAGTTTGTTTAGGTTTTTTCGGATTTACACCAAACAAGAAATAAAATTACAATTATAATTTAAAATAAAAAAAAACGAGTGAAGCAGGGCCAGCCAAAAACCGATTTAACTGACTGCTAAAAATTGTGTACCGCACCAGGCAGGGGCACCGCAATTTACATTAAGCATATCACTATCAGTCATGGCTCTTGTCACAGGCTTTTAAAGATTAGAAGAGGGGCCTCGCAAGCATCCGTTAAATTGAGCTCCGCTATTCGTAAAGCCAGCCCTGCAGTGGACAGTTTCAACTCAAAATTTCTATTTATTTATTCATTCTTTAATAATTTGGGAAAATTTTTGTAATCGATTTTTGAGGCACTTTTTAGAGATAGATTTCCTTGAAATTTTGCATACATGTCCTTACTCCATGAGAGTGAAAGAATCAATAATTAATTTTGCAATTAATTAAATTTTTTTTATTTTTAGCAAATATGAGGCAAAAAAAATTCTTGTTATACATTAAGGGATATAACTGTTTAACTATAATGAATGACGCTAATAAACGGGTTACTTCCTTCGCATTAATAATAGATCAAGATCCATGTTAGCAGGTAATTACAAATTTTAAAAACTATTTATTAAAAAAAACCGGCTAGTTATAAGAACTCTGTTTTTATCATGTTAGTTTGAAGATCTAGTTTTTTAAGTAAGTGGCATCAACACATCACTTTTACTTGGACACAGTAATCATAAACAAAAAATCAGCAAAAAATTTCAGTCTATATTAATATCTACTCTTAATTTCATCAAATTTGTACCCATTTTATTATTGGATTATTAGTGATTAGAAAAATAATTTTCTCATAACAATTACATGTTCTTTTTATGTCTATCAAAGTGCAAATTGTACATGACATTTAAAAAAGTATATCTTCTATCAGGTGTTAAACATTCTGATCAGTAGCAGGTATACTTTAAATTTTAACAAGCATAATTTCCAGTAATTTTTTTAAAGAAAATTATTTATAGTGATGAATGTCTAATATCTTACTGCAAAATCTTTTTTATCAAAAGCTTGTGGTTTCCAAATAACACCTATAACATTTCCACCAAATGGGTCATGAAAGAACATGGCAAAGTCACTGAAGACACTCTGTGTAATAGAGGAAAAAATGTTGAAATTTCTTAGTTTTTTTTAAACAGTTAACATGATTTATACAATTTAAAAAAAAATGAATAAAAACATTACGGCTTACTCTTAAGTCTTGAACTAATAAGTTAACTGGGTTGAAACAGACAAGTGGAATAGGATGCTTGTGTTTACTGTCCACATGGTCAATCAAAACATCTCTTTTTCCATCAACTGCCTGATGTCTGTTTACATTGACCTTTTTAATAAGGCGGATGAGAACATCATAATGATCCAGTGGAGGGCGGAATATCAACTGAATAAAAGAAAAAAGAAAACATATCAAAAAAAATATAAACAAAAGAGAGAATGCTCTCTCTAAATGCCACCACAATTGTGTTTCATGTAGAAAGAAATATAATGGAGATAGCTTTATTATTATTTTTTTTTTAAATAAAATTTTCAGTAAGATTCTGAGGATTATTTCAACTGAATTTATTGTATAAAATAATTAACTCATCATTTTTGTAAGAGAGAGAGCTATTATTACCTTGAAATCTGTACAAGCACCTTTCAGCATAATCTGTGCTTCAACTATTTTCAAAGACTCACGTGCTAAAATTATAAGTCTCTGAAGAAAAGATTCAGTGGGGTGAGGTCTTGTCCATTTGGTGCCTAGTTTATCCTGTGGAGTCGCTATACACATGCTTGGCAATGTGACACGATGTTTTGTAAATTCTTTAGGAATCTCAGAAAAATCAGCTTCTACAAATTATCAGCAAAAATTTTAAAAATGATTATGTGGAAAATGTACTAATACATGTACATGTATTAACTAAGAAAAAAAATAAAGAAAATTCCGACCTGTGAACTCCTTGTTTAAATTTACCATCAAGGGATCAGTTTTCCAGTTAAATGCTGATAGCAACTGTAGGAACCTCAAAAAGCCATTACATGGACTCCTGTATATAAATATTAAAACAAATCACATTAGAAGAATGAAGTAAATTACATTCCATAAAAAAAACCTATGTATGAGAGAGCAACACATACCCAGGTGGTGAATATGGAAAAGAAGAGATAAATAAATAAGCCACCAGCAACTCAATGACGACTTCTGGGAGGAAATCCCAGACCATCTGTGCCGCTATCCATCTTTTACAGAGTCGTACTGTTGAGCTGAAAGCAGGGTTTTCCTGTTGTATGCTGTAAATGTTACAATAAATTTTTTATATAAAACTTAATACACTTATATTGAAAAAAGTAAAGTATTCCTCTTTCAGCAATTAATATTGATCATAAAAGGATTATTATTCTTTTAAGAAATGAAACCTAACAAATGTACTAACCCATGCAATAAACTTGTGATGTGAGGCAAAGTGATTATTTCTCGTTCCAGGGCTAATGATTCTTCTGTATCTTTAAACTTCACCATGCCATCTTCTGTTTTATGAGTCCTGAGTACAGCCAGCTCTTTAGTATTAGCTATTTTTAACCTAAATACAAAACCATCCTACAAAGAAAAATTCATATTACTGATAAATGCATGTATTGTTAAATACACCAAAGTTGGCTTCTTGCAATTGAACTATAAAATACAGGCATTTATTCTTGCATTTTGACAGATTTCTTTTTCTCTGTACAAAGAGAAATATACATCTAAATTTTCTTTTTTACTAAAAAAATAACAGTATGCAAATCATGTTGCAAATTTCTCAACGAATTATGGACATAAGTAAAAAGATATATTCCTGTGTTTTTACAAAAACTAAACACCACTAAATTCATAATCTATTCATAATTTTAATGAAACACTCTGCATATTTAGGTAAAAAACCATTGTTCTAAGAATGTGGATATCAAATTCATTAATATATCTTAAGAAATAAATAATGTTATGAGCTTCTAACACCTTCAAATGTCCAATTTTCAGTTGATATTATCAACAAAACTATAAGACACACATGTTTCAAACTATTGCAGCTTTCACAGGGATAATTACCCACAGACAACAGTAGAATATATTTTATATAGAAATTGCATCAGCAATTTGAATCACTATTTTCAACTGCTCCCTATATGTATATATATTTTTAACTATATGAGACTAATAATTATGTTATGTATTACTGAATCATTATTTATAAAGCCTTTTCTAATACTCAATTGGCTAAGTTACTGACAAGAATGTAAATTAGTTTTTCTAAGGCCATGCAAACATTTTTATTGGCAATCTTTTACATGTATTCAGTTTTAAATATAGTATTTATTTAAATTGACTAAGTTCTTTCAGAATTCATTGTTTTCTTATTAATCAATTTGTCGGAAATCCTTTTTAACATGACTGCTATTTTATGAAGTATAAATATTTATAAGCTACACATTATAATTTTAAATAAAACTTAAGACAAAAATGCTAAAAAATTAAGCTTCAGGCATGAACAGTTGAATTTTAAAATATTTTTGCGATTTTTGTTTCTCAATAGGTGACCATGATAGCCTTAAATTATCAATCGCATATTGGTATCAAATAAAATGCTATACTTTTCTGCATAATCTACAAGAATTTTTAAACAAATTGGTTTTGGAGGGGGGAATAGTACGAAAAAATTTCTTTCCCTTGAAATATCTATTTGGCAACCTTTTTCAATTCTAATTTTTATATTATTTTTTTCACCATTATCTAAATAAATCTACAACATTTAAAAATACTTTGAACAAAAATTTCAAATGGTACATATTTTTTATGTATTACGATAGTGTGAAAAAGAAACTTAGGGTGAAAGTATCAAACAAACAAAAAATTAGCTTTAGAGTTAGAGCACTTGAAGCAGTTTTTATACTGGTTCAGACTACAAGCATATAGTTCTTTGATCGCTTTAGATGTTGTGGCATGGCTATTTTACATATCCTATTAGAAACATTTCTTTGATACTGTATGAAATAACTTTTTTCCTGTTACTCAATGAACAAGAATAGAAGTGTGGTATTGGAATTAAAAGTTTAGGTCTTATTTTTACAACAATTAAATAAATCATTTGTTGATTTATTTTGTAATTTAAAAAAAATTGCAATAAATTACCTTCAAGACATCCACATATGCATTGTGCACACTGACGGGATACATATGTCTCTCCTTAAGCTCATTGCCCATTTTTAAATGAAACAATGTTTTCATATTCTGAATAGCATCAATGTCTTCTGGCCACTTGCCAGAGCTTTCCAACATACAAATGACTGTCATTAAATTAAATTTAAAATGAATTAGGAGCCTAAAAAAATACTATTTAAAATGCATATACAAAAGTAATGAGTGAATCAGCAATTACCTTCTGATGCAAGAAACATGTTCTAAATATTAATAAGAATTTCAAATCATTAGGAGGGAATAAAAAAATTGTTTTTTAAGATGCATTTTTTTTTAATAAGTGAATCAACAATTACCTTCTAATGCAGGTACAAACTGAGGTAAAAGTGTTCCTTCTTTTGGAACTACATGGTTAGCTTCAATATCCATTACTTTAGTCACTTTTGGTGCAGTTAGTGCAGGAAATACCTTCACGTTAAATAAAAATATGCAGAAAATAAATCAACAGCAACAGTTTAAATGAATATGCATTGTAGGCAAATTTCATTCAAATAAGCTGTTGCTACTATTACAGAAAAGAATAACAGAAAATAAAGAAACTCACGTCAGCATGCCTAAAAACTGGATGAATTCCAGTAATGGAATGAATAGCAAGAGGAACAGTTGTCAGATTTCTTACTGTCCGATTCAACTCTTCAAATGATCGAAGAATTGATAAACTCTGCTCTTCCCCAGTTCCATAACTTTCACTAGAATCCTTAAATTTGACCTTAAGATGCAACAAGATGTCTATTTTGCCTTCCATGTAAGTAATATTAGATACAGGGATACCACAGTGCTTATTTAACACATACTGCACTATCTGTTTACAAACAAGCCGCCTGTCAGACTGGTTGGAAGACTCAGTCCACAAAACAGCTTCATGGATTGTGCCATCCTTAAATCTTCTCATCTCTGATTTTTCTCCCCAAAAATCACGAAACTCTTTGGCCTGAATTGAAAAAATAGACAGCTTTAACTATTAATGTGGAAAACAATTTTAAAATAATAATTTTGAATGGGTTGAAATTTTTCATGTCTTACATCTATAATGTCTGCTGGAGGTCCCTTGTCTAGAATATTAAAGGCACTTGACACATTCAAGATTAGTCCAAAGGTTAAATACTTCATACTATCATAGGAAAATGCCTCCTCTGTTATCTTCCACTGAAAAATATTTCAAGTAAAAAAAATTATTTTAAAAAAGCAATGATTCGGCAGAAAAATGCAATTCGAATACATTCATTCACACTGAACATGAAGGATACGTTCCAAAAAAAGACAGCACTAAGCGTAGCATTGATAAAAAGGAGATATGTGTGGTAAATTATAAGAAATGTGCGTGTATATATAGATAGATAGATAGATATACATATAAATAATTATATTTTTTATTTTGTTTGACTTTATCAAAAAGTATTTCAAAAGTAAAATGTTAATGGAAGACAAGAAAGACTAACTTTCTTAAGAATTTTTTTTTTAAATGTCTACAAATCATTAAAATATTTATCAACCAATTTATTAAGTTTATATTTCTTTAAACAATGGCTTAAGAAAGTCTCCACGTCAAACCAACTGACTGAATAAACTAATTATTATAGTAAACAAAACAACAATGTGATGTTTTTATTTGTAATGCTAAAATCTGTGTGGTTTAAATTTTTAGAAGAATTGTTAGGTATGATGGGTTGGGACCAAACCTTAGCCATTACCTCCTTTTTTAAACTTTAAATTCATCTTTTTTATTTTTTGATAATATTTAAATTATTTTCCTATCTTTGTATTCTGTTTAAAACTAATTTGATTCTAATAGAGAACTGAATAGGGAATATGTGACTAATGTGAGAAGTAAAAAAAAAATATTAACTGATAGACTGCATTTGTAAAAGAAATACAAAGACTGGTTAATTACAAATTCAGGATAGAATGTATGCAAAGGTTTTACAAGGTACTTTTAAGATATACATGTATATGTATAATTTAAGGTCTATTTTATGCAGGGGATATATCCCACAAAAATGCTGCATAAAAAAAATGTACAAAAAAGACTATATAAGCCATATAATAATAGGGATATGTTCTGAATCATTTCTAAAAATCGCATAGCTTAAAGTAAAAAAATTAAAATAACACTGCAAGCACACAAAAAAAGACAATGAAAGAAAATTACTTTTCAAACAAATTACTTCAAAGTTTCTTCAGATTTATATGCAAGAATTAAATTTCCTTGGCAGTTAAGATAGCTTTTTCCTAAATTAACAAACCAATTACTGGAATTTTTTTTTTAAGTTAGATCCCAATCCAAATCACTCTGTTCTTTCGATCAATTTATCTCTGGAATAATTTGCCAATTATGATGAAGTATCAGAAATAAAAGATTTTCTAATTGTAGCTTCATTTTTCTCAATAGCTCTAATTGTGGATTCCCTAAAGAAAAAAGTTTCCCAATTATAGTCGATCTTTACCGTTTTATAATTGATCTAAAATTGCTATTTTAAATGCAAGTGAAGTTGCCTGTGTTCTATGCTTTTATTCTATGCTGAGACAAATGAAATCTTAAAAAAAAAAGAAGAAAAAATAACAATGACTGTTGAATGTTTTTGATGTGAGACTTGATTTTAAGATACATAAAAAATCAAAAGTGTCTGTTTTTATGGTCATAAAGTTCATACTTTTTCACAATTGCATCCACTCCTCCCTTGTGTCCATACTTGGTATCCAGAAAATTTGATTTCGACAATTTACAGATAATTTTCTTATTTGTTTAAATACATTTTGTTAAGATGAAAGTCTATGCGTTACAGTTAAGTTTAATTCACTATTATGTGTCAATGTTTTATTCCCTGCAATTAAGTTTGACATTAAAAAATGTATCTTAAAATTTTTATTTTAGGACTTTCTTTCTCTTGAACATTTATACAGGGTACATATGGTGAGGCAAGCTAAAAATATTGTAGAGAATATTTAATTTATAACTTTAAAATTTTACATCATTCAAATAACTATTCTTCCTTTCTTAACTGTATTTTAAAGAGGCCTAACTAGTGAACTCAACTTTTACGGGATCAGGGACCAAAAGTTCACTTCTTTCAATTAAGTAGACAAAAAGATTTTGAAGAAAGTACCCAAGCGAATTAATGATTCAAATAGTGCAAGAGGCAACATACTTTGCTAAAAGTTTTCTCACATTTAGTAATGATCAGATGTTTAACTAAATAAACTGCATGTGTCTAAACTTTTACTTTTTTGCTATTCATTTCAGCATCAAAGGATAAAGTTAAGTATATTTTTCTGGCCCTGAATTTGAATGAATGATTTCAGTGACAATGTTATGCAAACTTACTTCTGGACATGTAAATGTTTGAGCTTGAATCAAAGAGACTCTCTTGTCTAAAGCTTTCAAAAGAATCTGCAGCATATAGTGAGACAAAACAATAGCTGAATGCCCACAGAAATCTATCTCCTTAAATGTGAACTCTTTCATATTACTAGACATGTGTTCTTTGATAGCTGGTGATGGTGTGATACTGTAAGTAAAATACAATAGATTTCAGGACATAAGAATAATAAGTCATAAATCAAAAGAAGTTCTGTGCAAAGTGAATATTTAAGAAAATTCTAAAAATAAATGAAAAAAAGTACATGTAATTCATATACTTGAGCTAAAACAAACATGATTTGACAAAGCGATTTTGGAAAGCTACTTTTCAAAGAGCACAAAGAAAAGAACTCAAGTATATTTATAATACAATGAAATTAATGCTACACATTAAATTAAATAACATATATATGTATAATCATTGTTTTACATTCAAAAAAGATAATTACATAAAAAATGGTATAGATAATATAGAAACCTAAAGCTGTAATAATCTTTGTTTTAAATTTTTTTAAAAAGACAGTTACATAAAAGATTGTGATACATAGACCAATTTTTTAAAAATAACTCAAACATAACATTTTCAATAAATAAAAAACTTACTGAAAAATATGATCATATTTTTTAGCAAATGAAACTTGTGTCATGAAGAGAACATCAAAACAATTGGCTTGATGTTGGTCCAGAGTGGTTATAGCAAGTGTAGCTTCTTGTTTTACCTTTGAAAAAAGCAATATAAACTTTCTTACAAACTTACATAACATTTACATGTATAGTGTATTACATTAAAAAAACTAAGGGAGATAATCTGGTAATTCAAGTGCTGAACATGTACATGTATTCTTAAAATTTGTTAGAACAGTAATATAGCATTGTTTATCCAAAAGGTTCCAGTTAATGTATACAAAAAATTTCAAATTCTACCATATAACTTAATCTAAAAAATCATACTCTGCTATATAAGGATGATGAAATCATGTAAGCCAAGTTATAATATCCAGTTCTGTCCACAAATACACAAGAGATCTCTCCACTGTATTCATCAACAGAAGGAACAACTCTAGAATTGTTTTCTTCCAGCAATGTAGGAGGCTCAGAAGTCCATTCTGTTTTAGCTGTTAAAAATTATACATTAATTAAATCCACTAAAGAGTCTTAAATTATTATAATCCCTATGCAAACTTGTAAACTTACATAAATGAAGTAAAGTTGTTCTAAAAATCTGATAGCTGTTCATTAATTTATTGATTTTTTTGGCGTTCAAGAGGTGAACAACATAGGCGGTCAAGACAAAGCTGGAAAATGTTCTGAAACCCTGAAAAATTTATAAAATTTGTAGCATTTTCAATATGTAACTGTATTTAGTCAATGATCATTCAAAACTGAAAATTAAATTTACCATTAGATATGTCCATAGTATAATATGGACTTTTGTGAGAGTTAACTTTTCATCGCATAACTTTGGAAAGAAAAAGCTTTTTGTTTAAAATCGTATTATTGATGTGACAAACTTAACGTATAAAGATAATATGAATGTAACTTAGTAAAATCTTTTTTTAAAAACTTACAGTGAGCAATTCTCGTTGGCGGAACCAAACTTTCAATAAGATTAAACCATCTCTGATACCTTCTGAGCCTTTCAATACTTTTGTTATAAATTCATCATTCACCTTCATTGTTAAATCACTTAAAATGCTGGAGTTATAGAAAGGAGTAGCAGGTAGAGAAGCAGAGTCTGTAATAGTAAAGAATTTATAATTGGAAAATCGTTTCAGGTTCAATTCAAAGAATCATTAACATAATGAAACAAATAGCCAAGTACACTTGTCAACCATGAAAAGAATGATTGATAAAATCTGTATATAAAAAATAAATCATTATTTTTATTAAATGAAATTTGAAAAAAAAAATCTACCTTCTTCTTCAGAATTTTCAGTCTGTTTCCCAAAAAACCATTTCGGCCTTACATTGTTTTTATTCTGTTCAAATCGAGACATCTTAAAGATATTTTCTTCGGGTTCTACTAAAAGTCTAAACTGAATACTCCTTTTATCTGAAACTTGAAAAAAAAAATTTGTATTTAAAAATTATTAATAGAAATATTTAAATTAATATAAACTAAATGTTTTCTTTTCATCAGTAATACTTTTAAGTATAAATCTGATCATATGAGATCACTGGATATTTATATGCATCTTTCAAAGGTATCAATAATTTATATAAATTTCAATACAGCAAAAATATATCAATGTCTTATTAGTAAACATCCATATTGTAGAATAAGCTAATAGATGCCTTAAATAAAAATACCTTTCATTGTTACAAGTAACAAAGGTTTATAAGGATTTCCCATCATATAAGTGAATTTCAGGTCTTCCACTTTATTTTCTTTACTCAAGTGTGATGCTACTGCACATAGATAAAGTGCTCTCTTTCTGATGTATCTTTGATTTAAGTAATCTTTAGGTTGAAAGCATGCCTGAAAAAAAAAATTAATCGTCTCTAAAATCCATAAAAAAATATTCAAACTTTTTTACACCACGTGCAGAATGTATAAGATTGTAAAAAAAATGTAATAATTCATTGTTAAAAAATGTTGTTTACATAACTAAAACCCTATTTCTCTTTTACAATATAATATTAAAAGCTCATTAAAGATAGGTGTGTCACAAAAACACACAAGTTTTCATAGTGGATGGCAAAGCTTAAAAGTTTAAGAACCTCTGTTTTACACACACACTTCAACAACATTAAATAAGAACTAATATTTGTACCCATTCTATGCTCAGGTGATGAGCTTTTGTTTTAGTCTAGATTGTGTTAGCTAACAAATTGTTTATTTTTGTTGACTAATATTTTTTCAATTTCATTTTGAAACATAAGTACAGTTATAATATTGGGTATCTTTTAAATTATCCATTCTCTGTCTAGTCATTAAATAACGGTTAACAAGCCTAAAATAGTCTGATTTACACACACAGATGTCGCCAGCAGTTATATGTCTTCATGTTATGTCATTGACAAGTGACCATATTTAATGTAGCTGTTCAATGCCCAGCATTCATTTACACACTTGTTGCTAGCATCCTATTGTTGAAATTGCACTTCAACATAATAATGAAATATTAACATTTCTGTTTACAACTAAAAACTATTGTTGAAATTGCACATACCACATAATAATGAAAAATCAACATTTCTGTTTACAACTAAAAACTTTATATTTCTTTGTACTATAGTTGTTGTTTTTTTAATACACAGTAAATCAAATAGTTGAAATTCGTATAAAGTGGATCATAAATGATTACTTTAAAGCCCAGTCAGAATATTACATTAACACCTTTCTCTACAGTGACAAAATGGAAGATAGTGAAAAAGCATTATAACTTAATAATTTATTTTCATGATTTTTTTAATTAATTCAGTATTGTCATAAAATTTCTTTTAACTGTAACAGAAAGCATTTGAAAAATTTACAATTATTGTTTGCCACCCTTTATAATTTTTGTACACATTTATTTTATGTCAATTTGACTGTATGATGTATAGACTTCTTACAAATAATTATTAAATTTGTAATGAATAAGAAGCATTTATAAAGCATTGGATTTACTAAGAGAACAAAATATAAGTGAGAGCAGTTTTGAAAAAAAAAATTTTGCATTTAGGGACTTGAGTAGGTATAGAAGTTAAGTTTTATAGAATTAGCTTTTATATTTTAAAATCCAGCCTAGATAGTCAAGTGCCACAACAAAATATGTAGCTGTAATGAGCATTTTGACTATTTATAAAAATTCCTTTTTCAAAATAAATTAAAATTAAAATGTCATTACCTTTGGCATTTGTAAAACTAAATCAACATTGACATTTGGTTTAACTATGGTATCCAAGACAAAACTTCCTGCTGGTCTAACATTCACAGGAGGTAAAAACTGAAAGTTGCCTTTGACATCTTCAGGTTTCTCTAGCAATGGAATTTTAATGCTCATTGATTCTAACCATTTTTTATCTGTAATCTGAATAAAATAAAGCAAACAAGAAAAAACGACAGTTTGTATTTTAATTCTTAAAATGCTAACAGAAATTTAAAATCTAAATATAAAAGCTACAGATAATTTTTATATTACTTTGTGAGACTCCCCAGCTGGTAGGTTTAATAAGATATCCTTGAGAACTGCTATACATTCTGTGAGCCTTGAGTTCAAAGTCTGTGTCACTGAAACTTCTTTTAATAATTCTGATACCTAAGAAATATATTTAATCAGAAAGTTAAAAGAAATGAAAAATAAAAATAGTCTTGAAACTTTCAAACATGAATGTAAACAATGAAAAATTACTTTACCTGCAGTCGAAACAAACTTGAATGAAACAATGCTTCAGTTTCTTTAAGTCGCATTATTTCTTCAGCACTAAAGTCATGATTTTTATTCTTGGATTTCTTATGCTCTTTGGTATTTTTGTTGATGCTCTGAACATTTTCAGCTGATTTATTTTCCTATTCAACATTTAAGATAAAAATAAAATGTATAACAGACCAAATTGTTTCCATTATTAAAAAAAAACACAACTACAAAATAGTGTCAAAGAAAAAAATAAATAAAAAAAAAACTCAAAATTGAGTCACCCATCAATGCTAAAAGATGAAAAGTAACAGAACCAAAAACTATTTTGTTTAAATTTTCAATAAACTATCCTAAAAATTAGTTTAAAACAAAATATATATCACTGGCCATAATTATTTTCAGCAATCTATTATTTTTCATTTCATCTTTTTTAAATTGATTCTTCACCAACAAGAATCTACAAACATCTGAACAACAAAAATCTGTTTCTTAAATTATGCAGACTATAAAAAAATGTCTTTATGGAAAATGTATGCGTAAATATTTTACCATACTTAATATGAATTGTCCAGCTTGTTTTTACTTAAAGCATCAACAACTAGCTGGCCTAACAAATTATCTAGGCTTCATAGTATAAATTAGCAACTTTTCAGTACCGTAGACAGAAATTCACATGCCACAGCTTAACAAACTAAGACATCTCTTACCACCCTTTCCCCTTATCTGATATATTAATTTTTGCAAGGAAAATAATCGCTGGTCTCTTTCTGCCTACAATATACTTTATGTTAAAGCTTGTTGATCGATATATTTGAAGCGAATTTATAAAAATAAAATTTATTTAATTAGTAATGTGCTATTTTGCATATTTTAGTTTCATGTCTGTGGATAGAGAAGTTTTCTATATTACAGAAACCTCTCCATTGAAAGTTCTGTGCTGAAGTTTTCTGAGCAGTGGAGGTTAAATTTAAAAAGATCTTTTGTTGTATTTCCTCCAATCCTGTTCTTGCTAATTTTTCTTTTATATTAGTTTGTACTTTTCACAACTGCATTCACTCCTCCCTCGTGTCCATATTTGGTATCCAGAAAATTTGGCAAGCTTACCAACTTAGATGTTAAAGACATAGCTTAACTAAAAAAAAACTAGTTACAAAAAAATAAACATGCAATATGTTTTCTTGTATTTAGACTAATCATCTTAATCCTAAAGAGCTTTTTCTGACTATTTCTGTAACGCTTAGCGATCATATCTTTTTGCAATGTTCTAACAAAGCAAATAAAAAGTTATAAAAAAGGATTTGAGTCCATTAGATTTTGACTGGTTTGTTAAATGTTAATTTTTTAAAAAAAGACCAAGATCAAAGTATATAAAAACACGATGGACGGATGATGTTGTCTAGGAGAATCAACTGTCAACATGTGGATCCCAGGTTCGATCTTTAGGGAGAACTAATTTCAAGGTGAAAGTTCGTTGAAATTACCCACAGTTTTAAATGAGTACCCAACTTTATTTGGGGAAGTAAAAGCGGCTAGGCATTGTGCTTGCCATACAAGTTAATACGACCCCATCTTAATTGAATAAATGGCTTAATATGCAGTGGTAAGAGAAACAGATGAAATGTAGACAGATGAATTCTACAACTCATCTGCCTCTGACTCTGATGGCCACAATGGCTAAAAATACATATGGCATACCTATACAAAAGCAAATATTATATATACATATATATATATATATATATATATATATATATATATATAAGAACTATATCAATGATAAAGTCTTTATTAAAGTCACACCAAGTTCCTTTTACAAGCTTTTGTCATTAAAATTAGGCCTAGGGAAGCTAACTATCAATTTAGGCCTACAGGCTAAGGCGGCGATTATTAATAAAACATAAAAGTTGAATTGCATACATTAAATAAATAATCAACATCCTTACAGTTTCGTCGTTTAGTTTTCTTTTCATTTCGAGCTGTTAAATGATTCAATGAATAACCAAAAACATGTGCACAAACAATAACAAAAACTTAAATGCCGAATTTTATAAAAATATTGTTTCGCACATTTACTGAAGGTGAGCCACTGATATATATATATATATATATATATATATATATATATATATATATATATATATATATGTATATATATACTAGCTAGCTGCAAGTACCCGGCTTTGCCCGGGTTTAAAATAAGGTTTTCTGTTTACCTTCTGTTTTCTTCCTACCCCCCTCTCTCTCCCTCCCTACCCCCTCCCTCCCCTTCCTGCCTCTCTCCCTTCCCTCTCTCTCCCTCCCTACCCCCTCTCTCCCTCCATCCCTTTCTCTTTACCTCCCTACCTTTCTCTATCCCTCCCTCCCTCTCTCCCTTCCCCTTCCTCCCTCCCTCCCTCCTTCCCTCTCTCTCTCCCTCCCTGCCCCCCCTCTCTCTCTTTCTGCTAGGCCGGGGATAAATGTCTATGATTTCATCCCCGCTGGGATATATTAGCTAAAGCAGAGCCGGGGGAGACGGCGGTAATTCGAGCCCTGGTCTGGATCTTGAGTTTTAAGGGAACATACAGACAGACAGCAAATGCGTCGTATAAGTATAGATAAATATATATATATATATATATATATATATATATATCTATATATATATATAAATATATATACTATATATATCTACGAGGGAAATATCGTCATTATTCACTAAGACTAAGCATTCAAAAATATTATCATGAAGTAAAATCAGGATCAGCCTTCAAGAAAAAGGGCCATCGGGGCAGATGAAGATTAGAATTATTTTTTTTTCTGTAACCGTGGCTTAGGCTTATAAAGGGATTGTGTGGTTAGCAAAACATTGTCAGTGTTTCAGTTGTTCTGGTTTTTTTTTTTTTTTTGTTAAGCCCTGCAAACTTTATACTGCTAGAGATTTTTTAATATTATTATTAATATCCATATAAATGGTAACGTTAATGTTGTTCGTTAAACTATCAAAAAAAATTAATGTTTCAAAGGGAGAATAAAACTTTATCATATGTATTATTATGAACCAGTCGACGGAATTTTGGCTTTTTTCTTTGTTGACATCTTGGTTTATATATATCAGTGATACTGACCTCGCGGGAAGGTTTGTTTACAATAAAATGAAGGATACATGTACATATAATCTTCTTCATTATTGTGTATAACAACATTAGTATGAAAATGATCAGGCACATGCAGTAGTGCAGTGAAGTCTACTGGCTGTGCATATCAAAAAGTAATAATTGTCATACATTCATCAAAGATATTACTTAGTTATAATAGTAGTAAAAGAAATACTCATAGTCTGACATAGTTATAATATTAGTCTAAAAAAAATAGTTAATCGTAGTACTAGCAGGTATGACTTAGTATGTGACATGAAAAATTTAAAAGTCATGTAAACTACATGTAATATACATCATATGAAGAAGCATAACAAATTGAATGAAAATACAATGTCAACACAGGGGTAGGAAAACTTTGATTTGTGGCCAACCATAAAAAAGGCATAATATATTGGGTTCCTAAATTTGACAGTCGGGCCGGACTAAGAGCTGACCTGATGGAATGTTGACTTAAACTGATATAAATGAAATGTAAACATCATAACATGTATCTTAAAAGTATGTGACATATACTTATAGTCTTATACTACACCTATAAAGGCTCTAGCTTACTATAAACTTTTAGGGACATTGCAGTAGACTACTGAGACTAAGTCGACTAAGATGGAGATAAGTTTATTCAGTTTAGATGAGTACCCTTTGTCACTTTTGACAACTTTTGTTGTCATCAAATTCATAATAAACTGAATATTTCTATCTCCCTGTAGTGCTTGTAGTGTAGGTAGGTTTAGGCGGCTTAGCTTAAGAATGCTTTTCTTCAGTTTTGTGACTTGTCTTTATGGCCAGAATAGACACAGGATTAACTATGTTATGTTATTGACATGGGCACCATCACTACTCAGTAACACTTGCATTTTTGTCACCCTGGCAACCAGCAGGGTATGAGCTGATTTGAAGTGTCAAAAATGTTACTAATATGAAATATTTAATCAAGAATATATTTAATTTGGGGAATAGGTGGGGCTAGTGGTGGAAAGTATGTCCAGACAGACACAAAATTTAGTATAGAAAAGCATGAAGTTAGTTTACTCCACTTGTGCAGGGGACACTTTATAAAAACTAGCAGTATATGCATATTTTTCTTTTGATTTTTGAAAGGATTCATTATTCTCATCCATTTTCTTTTCCTCTGTGAATGTTATTTAACTTCTATTTTTTTTCTAATTTATCAAAGAGATTGCTAAAAACACAGAAAGAATTTTTTGCATAAATAACCATTTTTTTCTGTTGTTCTAAAGTCACATAAGAACACTATTTGACATCTTCAAAGTATACAGAAAAATGCACATTTAATGTCAAAATTGCTTTTTCTTTCTCAAAGTCGGATAGACTGTGCAAGCACTGTCACGCAGCTGCAGCAGTAATAAAAATAATGAGAAATTTCTATGTGAATGGGGGTCAAACTATTAATGTCTCTAGTCTAATTGTCAAATTAGGATAAAATGAAAATTTAGAAAAATGAGCTATCAAAATTAAAAGCTCAGGTAAAGTCAGAAGTAAGGTTGCACTGATAAGGAGGTTGAATATACAAACTGTCTTTAACTGTTTTTTTCCATATCTATACTTCCAAAACCTTCATATTCTCATTAAAATTAATGCCCTTAATATTAATGATCTTATTGACATGATTTAGCAGCCAATGCTCTTATACGACTAGACTGTCAAATCATATTAAGACCTCTCATCAGAGATTTCTCTAATCTAAAATTAATGTTATGATTATCATTAAAGAAAACAAACACATTTTTTCAAGAGTTCTAGCTGTGTAGTTTTGACGGTGGTCAATATTTTTTTACGTTTTTTTTTAAAGAAGGAAGAAGAAGTTTATTAAAATGTAAATTCAGTGTCAGTGATACTTCCACATCCAAATGGTGGCAATTGTCTAAAATAATTTTGCATTGGAAGCTGAAATAATTTGTAATATCAATATTTTTGTTGTGTATATTTCCCTAACATTCAGTTCAAATTCATGCTGTTATTACCAGATTTCTCCTCGTGTGGTTTGTGCTTATTTTTCTCAATTTCAAGGCTTATTTTCAAGTTTATCTTTTTTTTTGTATTTGAGTATAAAAAAATATTTATATGATTTAATTTTGTTAAAAATCTTATTCAAATTCTGATTTATTTAGAATTTGAATGACTTGCAGACACAGATTAGCTATGAAATTATTACTGTTTTTTGTGTGTGTTAATACTGGAACATTATTAAAATGGTATTCGTTTGATTTTATAGAGAGTTTATGTAATGCATTTATTTATTTATACAAATACTAATTAAGTTGTATGATATATAATCTAATTTTATTTTGGCAGTATTTAACAATGGCTTCGGAAAATATTGTGGATGATCTTCTTGAGTCACTTGATGATGCTGATGAAGAAGAAGAAGCCATGACAGCTCCTGAGGTGTTACAAAAACTAGAGGAGGTAGATAAAAGAATTTGCAATAACTGAATGATTTGAATTGTATTGGAATTAATTTTCTTCTTTAGGTGTAAGCTTAATTTGATATTTAGATCTTCAGAAAATATACAATGAAATATAAAAATTGTATTTGTTTTTAATCATTTTTATGTGATTGTTCCATATTGTTTATATATAGGCATGGTTAAACGAAAAATTCTCACCAGATCTTTTGCCAGTGAAATCTAATCTAGTGGAATGCATGCTAGCGCAGATAACAGCTATGGAAAGCAATATTGCAACCTTAAAGAAAGGTGATTTCAGAATCAGCGCTCATCGTATGGAGGTAATCATTGTAGAAATGTTGTACATTCTTCTCGTCTTCTAACCTTCTAATTATATCAATAGCTACCAATGTTTTTTGCTATAAATTTAACCTTAATGTTTTCTAGTTTCAATCAAATTAGAATTTTTACTAATAGAATAATTCTTTTCATTTTTGTAAGGTATCTAGTGGAATGGGTTGCATCAAATTTTTCAAAATCCTTTTTATCTTTCTATGCAATACTCAATAACAAGCCGCATTTGGCTCCATTGGCCTCTTCTTCTTAGTTAAATAACATGTACTTAAATAGTCGACACACCTGACATCTATCTTTAGTTATACTAATTATTGTTTTAAATGGGGAAAAATTAAATAAAAATGTCACCATTCTTTTCCATGATACCAAGCAATTAATTTAAGTGCTTTCTTTCAATGTGTTTTTTTCTCTTAGCTTCATTCTTTAGCAAATATCTAAAAAAAAGTATTCATTTATAAGGTGCACACTTTGAAACTTAATTTAAAATACCAAATGTTGAGAATCAAATATGATTTTGTACAGGAAAAGAAATCTGTATGAGATACATCATTACATGTAATAATGCCCAAAGTTATCCATTTAATGATTTTCTAACTCTGTGCTACACTTTAAAGCGTTATATCCAAGGGTTATTTAGTACATGTAGTCCAAGGGTTATTTAGTCCATTTTTAAAATGGATATGTTTTTTTAACCTGTTTTATTATTTTTTTTTTTTTTTGAAATTATGCCATTGAAAATAAAATTAATATTTCATGATTTGGCCTTTTTTATACATGGAGTTATATCTGCCCCCAAGCAGGATTTAATCCTTGGACTTTTCAGTTAGCAGATGAGAACTTAAATGCCATCTTGTCATTAAGCTAAGTTATAAAAAATATCTACACTGTCAAAAATAATTGTATCATACTTAATGTGAAGTTTTTTAGCCCTTAAGAGCCATAGGGGCAGATGAAGTGTATACATTTAATAAAAAAAAATTCCTCTTTTGTTGAAAGTAAATACATGTCATCATCATTGACTGTCACTCCTATCGGAGTATGGGCCACCAACTAAAGATCTCCAGCTACTTCTGTCCTGAGCCATTCTCTCCAGCTGCTTCCAGCTGAACCCCATACTGGTGATGACCGCTTCAAATTCTCGCCACCAGTTGTTTCTTGGCCGGCCTCTCTTTCTTTTTCCTTGAGGATTCCATCTCAATTTTTGCCTAGTGATGTTACTTGCTGGCTTTCGTAAAATGTGGCCTATCCAGCCCAATCTCCTCTTCTTGATCTCTTCTTCCATTGAAGCTTGGCCGGTTCGTTCTAAAAGGCTGGCATTGGAGATGGTGTCAGGCCATCATATTTGAAGAACTTTCCTAAGGCAGCTGTTGATAAAGGTCTGGACTCTCTTAGTTGTGGTCTTCGTAATCCTCCAGGTCTCAGCTCTATACAATAGGACTGACTTTAGTATTGAACAGGCGAATTTGGATGTTCAAGGACAGCTCTTTGGGATTTCAGATGTTCTTCAGCTGGATAAAGGCGGCTCTTGCTTTTCTGATCCTTGCTGATCTACGATGCTACCCAGGTAGGTAAAGGACTCTACTTCCTCCAGCTGATTTCCATTTAGGGTGACTGCATTCGTGCTGGTGGAGTTAATTTTCAGGATCTTGGTTTTAGCTATGTGTATGCTAAGGCCGACCTCCTTTTCAGTGGCATTCACTAGATTTGTTTTCTCTTGCATCTGTTGATAGCTGTGTGTAAGGAGAGCAAGGTCATCTGCAAAGTCCAGGTCATCCAGCTGTTTTAGCAAAGTCCATTGGATTCCATTTCTTCTTTCCCTGGTGGATTTCTTCATTATCCAGTCTATAAAAATAAAGTAAAGTTTCCCTTCTTGGCCCTAACGGGCCAAATGGAGCAGATGAAGTGTAGAATCCATCTGTTTCCATAACCTCGGCATATGAAGGGATTGTGTGGTTAGCACAATGCCCAGCCGCATTTACTTCCCCAACTTAAGTCAGGTACCCATTTTAAAGCTGGGTGGGCTTGTGGGACGACTTTGCACCAAATTTCACCTGGAAAAATTCCATGGGCCTCACCGAGGATCAAACCCAGGACTCTCAGGTTGACAGTCGAGTATCTACACCACTCGGCCATCCGTCCAGTCTATAGCCAGTAGGAAAAGGAATGGAGAAAGCAAGCATCCCTGTCTGACTCCTGTTCGTACCAGGAAACTGTCTGTTAGCTGCCCTCCATGGATAACTCTGCAGGACATACCCTCATATGATTTCTCGATCATTTTAACTATTTTTACGGGGACACCATAATGTCGAAGGAGTTTACAGAGAATCTCCCGATCTACACTGTCAAACGCTTTCTTAAAGTCAATAAAGTTGATGTATAGCGGCAAGTTCCACTCCAGGGACTGCTCAACTATGATGCGGAGCATTGCAATCTGGTCTGTGCATGACCTGTTTTGACGGAAACCTGCCTGTTCGTCTCTCAGCTGTGTGTTTTTTATCCTCTCCCAAAGGACTCGGTTGAAGACTTTGCCTGGCACTGATAGCAATGTGATGCCCCTGTAGTTGTTGCAGTCGCTAGGGTATCCTTCCTTCCAGTTTGTTGGTACATCTTCTTCCTCCCATATCCTTTCAAAGAGTGGGTACATCATCTCCACTGACGTTTTGAGGTCTGCCTTTAGTGCCTCTGCTGGTATGTCATCTGGTCCAGCTGCTTTCCCATTCATTATTAGGGTGATGGCTTTCCTGATCTCCTCTTTGGTTGGCTTGTTACAGTTGATTGGCAGATCTGCTATGGCTGGTTCAATGACTGGGGGGTTTGGTGGTGCTGGTCTGGTTCCTCAAAGTGCTCAGCCCATCTGTTCAACTGTTGATCTAAATCATTAATAGTTTTCTATTGCTTGTCTTTGACAGGTCTTTCTGGTTTGTTGGTCTTCCCTGAAAGTCTCTTTGTTATGTCATATAATATTTTCATGTTTCTACTGTAAGCTGCCTGTTCTGCTTCAGCTGCCAGTCCATCCACATAGTCTTTCTTGTCCTTCCTAATACTTCTTTTCACTTTGCTGTGTGCTTCTGTGTATTCTACTCGTGCCTTGCCTTTAGCCGATCTAGTTTTACTGTTGTTGACTGTTGCTTTCTTCTTCCTCCTTCCTCTATCTTATTCAGGGTATCAGTTGTGATCCATGCTTTTTGATGGTGCTTCATTGGCTCCAGTACCTGTTGGCATGCTGATCTTAATGACTCTTTCACTTTCTGCCACTCATTTGATACACTGTACTCCTCTTCCACCAGTTCATGGAGCACTTCATATTTGTCCTTCAGCACCAAGTTGAACTGTTGTTTTATCTTAAGATCTTTCTTAAGGTTAATGTTGTACTTTACTCTTCTGTCTGCTGTGCTTGTCTTATATCTCTTCAGCTTTATTTTCAGTTTCGCTACAACCAGATGGTGATCAGAAGCTATATCAGCCCTTCTTCTCACTTTTACATTTTGTAGGGATCTTCTAAATTTCCTGTTCATGCAATAATGGTCTATCTGATTCTCTGTTACTTTATCTGGGGATATCCATGTATTCTTTTGGATTCTTTTATGGGGAAATATGCTCCTTCGATGACCATGTTATTGAGTGCACACAGGTCTGCAAATCTCTCCCCATTCTCGTTCAACATTCCCAGAGCATGTGTGCCCATGACTTGTTCGTAACCTGTGTTTTCGGACCCAATCTTTGCATTGAAATCTCCTATGAGGATGGTTACATCCTTTCCGGGAAAGATCTCAAGTATCTTCTGTAATCTACTGTAGAACTGGTCTTTGTCATCTTCATCGCTGTTGTTTGTTGGTGCGTAACACTGGACTATATTGGTTTTGATCTTCATCTTGGTACAGAAGGAAGCAGTGATGATCCTGGGACTGTGTGTTTCCCATCCAATCAGTGCCCCCCTGTGCTTTCTTGGACAGCATGAGGCCAACTCCCTGTGTGTGTGGTGCATCATTCTCTTCATGTCCGGAGTACAGCAACATCTGATAACAGTCACCTCTGTCCAGCTTGGGTCCACCTCGTCTCGCTAATGCCTAAAATGGTCAGTTTGTTTTTCTTCATCTCTGCTGCTATCTGAGCCATCTTTCCTAACTCATACATGGTCCTGACATTCCATGTGCCGATAATGGTTTTCCTGGTTGTCAGAAGGGTAGTCGGCTTTGTGGCTTCCTAAGCTTCATGAGTCTTCGTTATGAGGAACCTTCTTC